>JARHVA010000237.1:2750000-3350000 GCA_037957365.1 Torreya grandis
ATCATCCTGGCAGGATCTATGTAGAGCACAAACCTTGCAAGCAAGTGAGAGGGATGCAACCATGTGGACAAATCTTGTTGCTTCATTATTAAAAAAACATATGTATCATATGTGGTTCCTATGGTCTATGGGCTAGTAGGATTATACTACGTGGCATAATTCTGCTACTCCATAGCCTCAAAGAAGTCATGATAGCCCTGTAGAGTGGCAGGGTAGCAAGTTATTGAATTATCACCATGTGGAGCATACCATGAAATTGCCTAGGGAGTGACAAGTGGAAAGAGTGGTCCCAAAATCTCTAAGGGAAGTTAGCATGGATAGAGAAACTATTGAAGCAACCACGTGGAGCCTGAATGCATCAGTAGTGGTCTTGGTCAAACTTGACAACCATCTTAATATCAATTTTGAAATTAATGTTCAATATGATCTTGAGAAGAAATGCTAAATGCTATCCAAATAATCTAGGGATTGTGGTATTCTTTAATAGTGGTTTACGCCTATTAGAATCCCCATGGTAGTCATAGGTTTTGTATTTTATTATGTGTGATTGAATGGGTTATGTTATCTATCCATGATCATTGGTGTTTTGTCTATTAAAATTGTGGGTTGTGCCTATCTTTTGAAAAAATAATGGGCATGACATTTTGGTATCAAATCTAGATTAAACTCTAGGAGATCTACGGATTTTCTATATGAGTTCATCACCCTTTTAACTCTAGTTGATTATTATTTGTGTAAATTGGATATGGTGCATGTTGCTTTTTCACTTATTATTGACAATTTTGCCCCACACGAAAGAACAGATGTTGATTCAAGCAGTTGAACGAGAAAATTTTAAAGAGGACTCTTTATGGTTTTACAAAGGGGAAAATATCATTTAAAATTTCCAAAGGGTTCAAATCCTTCAAAAAATTGTCTAAAGGGTCACTAGGACAGAGGACCATTTCAAGTTTTTGAGGGATATTTCCAATAAGTCTGAAGGGATATAAGGTTATTTTTTTCCAAAGGAGGACCATTTCAAAATTGTTGAGGGACACTTGATAAAACCCAAAGGGTATATTCCCTTTAGAAGAAAGCATTTCTCAAAGAGGCAGAGGCACTTGTCTAAAACCCAAAGGTTAATTTTCAACATTAGAGAGAAGAAATCCGAAGGGTAGAGAGGATTGAATTCCTTCAGACATTTTTTTTAAGGAATTATCCATTATAGAAAAGCTGAAAGACCATTTAAAAGGGGAAGAGGACCATTTACAATTTCCCAAAGGGAATTTTACCAGTTAGAAGGACCATTTTCCAAATGCCAAAGGAATTTAACATTTTTCCAAAGGGTACTCGACGAAGGGTCTAGTTCATTCTTCTAAAGGGCTCTTCTTTTTGAGAAAGTCTTTAAAAAAAATCCCAAGGGAAATAATTCCTTTGAACTTTTGTCCGAAGGACTCAAGTCAAGAATATTGAAGGGTATCTACCCTTTGGGAAAGTTTACATCACAATTCCAAAGGGACATTATGGAAATCTCGAAGGGTATCTACCCTTTGAAAGAGTTCAAAATAAGAAATCCAAAGGGTTATTAGCCCTTTGAAAAAGGACTTTGCAAAGATGCTGAGGGACATTGGAAAGAATCCCTAAGGATATGTTCCCTTCGGGAAGGTTCTTTTCATTTCTCTGAAGGAATTCTTTCGAAAGAGAGAAGTCTGAAGAAAAGCAAAGCCAGAGACAATTCCCATGGACAATTTGTCTGCAGGAAGAAGACAAAGACAAAAACCAAAATCATTTTTTTTAGCAATTTGCTTGAAATAAAGGACAATCCAAAGAGAATAAGCTTTGAACAATTTGTTTGAAGATGAATGCTCAAAAGAAATAAAAGGCCAAGGGGAAAGTGATAGACAAGAAGGTAAAATTAATTCTTTCAAGCAATTTGCTCGAAAGAGAAGAGAGACAAAAAGGTCCGAGAGAGATGGACCAAGAAAATAGTCACTGGTAATTTGTCTGATGAAATATTGAAAATGAAAATAGACATAAGCAAAAATGGATAAAGCTATTGAAATAAACAAGAAAGGTAAAAATATCAAGGCAAATACATGCAAAATAAAATTTCATGGAAAATACAAATACAAACAATAGGATGTGCACAGAAATGAAGAACCAAAAAAGGTAAAGGATTTCAACAACCAATAAATAGATGAACACATTATACAGTATGCAAAGTGGCCCATAAATAGGATTAGACACGTCCAAGATGTGTAACTAATTCAAACATGACACCTTCAGTTCTAGAATAGAGACTCATTTGCATGAAGGACTCAAGGAGTTTAATGTTGGAGAAATCAACACAAAATTTTATGTATGCACTCTTGTTAATTCAAGCCTTTCAAACATTTCCAACAATTCAAGTGGAGTTCTAAATTTGGATGTGGTGTAGTTTTTTCATGCAAGTGGATGTGACTGTTCTTAATTTATAGAGTTGACTGGTTATCAAGTGTCACATCTACTCATGCTTTCCATGTAGAGGAGGACTTATCTTATTCCAACTCAGTTTTAAATCAGTTCAAGCTTGAGTTAAGACATCCAATATTGGCATAGATTTCACGTATGAGGTAGATTAGTCCAAGCTTGAGCCCACCATCCATTTTCAATGCCAAAGGGTTTTTCATGCAAGACAAAAGAGAAGAAAATATTCTTAGAAGGCTTTGTTATCTTGGCATAACAAAAATTAGACTTGGTTAATGTAAGAGTTGACCTCCTTTTATATTTTTAGTGCCAACCTCTTGGTTGTTATATGTTTTCTATATAAGTTGGATTTTTAGCCTTGAATTGTATCCCTCTTTTAGCAATATCAAATTCTGCCAAACGCTGAGTTTGTAACCTTTTTTCAGATTAATAGGACTATTGTTTTTAGATTCTAGCTATTGGTATAGTGTATTTATGTCATTGACTTGCATAAGTGATAGATTTTTATTCCTTGTCAAGTCTTGATTTTTACCTAGTTACAGGTTGGTCAGATTATGCAGGTCATTTTTTGTGTTTAATGTCTTTTGGTTGAGTTTATAGTAGATGCAAGTGGTTGGTTAGTACCTTGAATTAGGTCTATTCCATAATTTCCCTCAAGCTTGGATCACCAGATAAAACCTTTTTATGAAATACTTATGCATATTGATCACTTGGAGTTGAAGGTTCAACCCTTTTCTTATCTAGATCAGTGTTTTTTAGGAGCTCAGATTGAGTGGATCAAATCAAAATTCAATTGTATCATCATAATTATATAGGATATTCCTTCAAGTTTCCTTTTCCCTTTTCTCAAAAGTTTGTAACATACAGTAGCAATCCTAATTGATACACTAAATGGAACTATCCCTTAGAATCTAGAGATTTAATCCACTAATTAGGTCACCCACAACGTCAGATTGTTTCTATGTTTCAGTAGACTGTGAAGGCCTAAAACTAACTTCACAGGGGTGCAAGTTTGATTGACAACAATTTTTGGCACACCTAGTGGGAAAATTTGGAGTTGATCTTGGTGAAATTACAGTTGCAATAGTGTTCTTCATGAAGTACGTGGTGATTTCAAGCTAAAGTAGTTGCTTCCAATAGTCCAAGCACAGTTTCAAAGTAAGTCTATTCTTATTGCATTATCATGAATAAGTTTTTATGGTTGTGTATGAAGAGAATTCCTATGCTATGTTTCCTTATCAGCCCTATGATGAATCATACTAGCCTTATTAAGATACATATGAGTCTCTTTATGAGCCTAATTAGCCTTATCAAGAGTATTATCAAAGTTATGTTGAGCTTTATCAAGTTTCTCATGATCCTTATTATCAAGAGCATGATTCTTACCTTCTTTGTGAGCCACATTAGTCTCAGGACCAGATTTAATATTTCCCATATGGCTATGATGTTACAATGAGTAGTTTTGTCTTCAAAAAAGAATGAACGAAATAGAGCTCAAAATACTAGTATATGCAAGAAATGTTTGTTCAAATTCTCAGTATGAAGAAGTGAATGGTTTATTTCAAAATGTGTCTAATGATCTAGAAGAAATAAATGAGCTGTGTATTCTTGTATTAGAGAAGATGGAGGCTTGGAGAGGTGGAAAATTGAGTTGAATCACTTGTCTACAAAGGGTTCTTGTGTTCCTTATTCTCATGAAGTTCTTAATCATGCCTAGTGTGTGCCAAGAGAGATGCCTAGTTGTATTCAAGAGCCTATTCATGAGGCTAAGCCTTCTTATAGTCCCCTTTCTTCACCACTCATCTCTCAAGCACAATTTTTCCATGAGGACAAGGAGATTTCAAACTTCGATGAGGTAATGGCCAAGTGGAAGGAACAAAATACATAGGTCTTTAAGAGTTTCTCTTTCCCTCCTCTCCAAAACTCCCTAGATAATTCCATTATCCTCCAGATTCAAAAATTTTGATCATGATCAACCTCCCATGCTTCATTCTCCATCTCATATAAATGAATTTTATCACCCTCCCACCATCTCCCTTCTTCAGGAAGATCCTATTCTCTATAAAATTAAAAAAGAGGTTGCAGCTATAGGTCAAGTTTTTGCAAAGTGTGAAGACAATGCTTCAGGTATGTTTGAGGAAGAGTTTCACATTGATACTTCACATAAGGTTGTTCCTAAGAATCCAATTATAGTTACGAATGAGAAGGTTGATCTTGATGTGGAGGAACTCCAAGAGGAGTTGGTGCAATTGAAGTCATAAATGAGTTACAGGTGTCTCCTATTGAGAAGGATCTAGATAGATTTCAAGTTGATTATATTTAAATAGATCAAAATGAGGAACAAAAAGATGATTGGAAGTTGTACCTTGAATCTTTGTAGGAGATTGAAGATCTTTGTAGGGATATATTGCCTATTGAAGAGCATGTTTATGATAAATTTGATCAGGATTCACCTATTCAAGATCATAATACAGATTGGGTTGCATAATCAAAGTTATTTGAAGATCTAGATGAACTTGCAGTAGTCAATAAGAAGGATGTGGTCACTAAAGAATAATGCATAGATGAGACATCACTTGACAAGGTGGTAGATGAAAAGCAGTATGAAAAAGATTAAGAAATACTTGATGAGTTTGCCTTTGTTGGTGATTGATTTGTTATTGATGACTCATTTGAGGAGATGCTAATACAGTTGATAGATAATAAAAATGCCTTATCAAAGGTTATGATTAATAAACATCATGCTTTGTAACTTGTACCATCTCTTTTAATCTAGGTGGATCATGCTTTGTCATGGTTAACTAGGTTTCTTATTAGTTTTTTTTCCTCCAAGTGATGTTCAATCACATTAGTTTAGTTTGTTTTGTCCCAAATAAGTTCTTGTTTGCATATTTTATTGGTTTAGTTAGTTTTCCTATTTTTGTGTGTTTCCCTTCTTATTTTGAAGGATGAAGGTTACTTCATGTCTGGTCAAAGGAGATTTATAATCATGGACTAGGTTTACCATTGTTTTGTGAGTTCAATATCATATTTATGGTATGAATTCTCAAGCATAGTAGGCATGCTTCCCAGTTGAGTCACCAGAATGTTGACAATTTTGCCCCAAAGGAAAGAATAGATGTTGATTCAAGTAGTTGAAGGAGCAAATTCTAAAGAGGACTTTTTATGGTTTTATAAAGGGGCAAAGATCATTTCAAAGTTACAAAGGGTTCAAATCCTTCAAACTTTTTTTCCAAAGGGTCACTAGGATAGAGGACCATTTTAAGTTTTTGAGGGACAGTTCCAATAAGTTCAAAGGGCTAGAAGGTTCTTTCTTTCCACAGGAGGACCATTTCAAAATTGTCGAGGGACACTTGCAAAAACATGAAGGGTATATGCCCTTCGAAAGAATTCATTTCTCAAAGAGGCAAAGGCACATGTCTAAAACCTGAAGGTTAGTTTTCAATGTCTGAGAGAAGAAATCTGAAGGGCAAAAAGGAATGAATTCCTTTAAACATTTTTTCTGAAGGAATTGTTCATTATAGAAAATACGAAAGACCATTTAAAAGGGGAAGAAGACCATTTAAAATTTCTCAAAGGGCACTTTACCAGCTAGAAGGACCATTTTCTAAATGCCAAAGGACTTTAAAAAACTTTTGAAGGGTGCTCGATGAAGGGTCTATTTCATTCTTCCAAAGGGCTCTTCCTTTCAATAGTCTTTAACAAAAACCCTGAAGGAAACAATTCCTTCAGACTTTTGTCTGAAGGACCCAAGTCAAAAATCTTGAAGGGTATCTACCCTTTGGGAAAGTTTACATCATGATTCCAAAGAGACATTATGAAAATCCCAAAGGGTATCTGCCCTTCGATAAAGTTCAAAATAATAAATTCGAAGGGTTATTATCCCTTCAAAAAAAGACTTTGAAAATATGCCAAGGGACATTGGAAATAATCCTAAAGGGTATGTTCCCTTCGAGAAGGTTCTTGTCATTTCTCTAAAGGAATTCTTTTGGAAGAGAGAAGTTCAAAGAAAAGCAAAGCCAGAGACAATTCTCATGGACAATTTATCTATGGGAAGAAGACAAAGACAAACCTGAAATAATTATTTTGAGTAATTTTCCCAAAAGAAAGGATAAGCCAAAGAGAATAATCTTTAGACAATTTGTCCAAAGATGAATGCCCAAAGGAAATAAAAGGCCAAGAGGAAAGTGATAGACAAGAAGGCCAAATAAATTCTTTTGGGAAATTTTCTTGAAAGAGAAGAGAGACAAAAGGTCTGAGAGAGATAGACCAAGAAAATAGTCATGGGTAATTTGTCTGATGAAATATTGATAGTGAAAATAGACAAGAAAAAATGGATAAAGCCATGGAAATAAACAAGAAAGGCAAAAATCTTGAGGAAAATACATGCAAAATAAAAATCCATGAAAAAGACAAATACAAATAGTAGGACATGCAAAAAAATGAAGAACCAAAAAAGGCAAAGGATTTCAACAACCAATAAACAAATGAACAAATTCTATAGCATGCAAAGTGGCCCATAACCAGAATTAGACACGTCTAAGATGTGTAACCATTTCAAACATGACACCTTCAGTTCTAGAATGGAGACTCGTTGGCATGAAGGACTCAAGGAGTTTAATGTTGGAGAGCTCAATACAAAATTTTATGTATGCACTCTCGTTAATCCAAGCCTTTCAAACATTTCCAAAAGTTTAAGTAGAGTTCTAAACTCGAATGTGCCATAGTTTTTTCACGCAAGTGGAGTTGACTATTTTCAATTTATAGAGTTTATTGGTTATCAAGTGCCACATCTACTCATGCTTTCCACACAAAGGAGGACTTCTCTTGTTCCAAATCAGATTCAAATTAGTTCAAGCTTAAGTTAAGACATCCAAGATTGGCATAGATTTCATGTATGAGGCAAATTAGTCCAAGCTTGAGCCCACTGTCCATTTTCAACGCCAAAGGGTTTTTCATGCAAGACAAAAGAGAAGAAGATATTCTTAAAAGGCTTTGTTATCTTGGCATAATATAAATTAGACTTGATTAATGTAAGAGTTGACCTCATTTTCTATTTTCAGTGCCAACCTCTTGGTTGTTGTATGTTTTCTATATAAGTTGGCTTTTCAGTCTTGAATTATATCCCTCTTTTGGCAAGATCAAATTCTACCAAAGACTAAGTTTGTAATTTTTTTTAGATTAATATAATGACTGTTATTTTTATATTCTAGATGTTGGTATAGTGTATTTATGTCATTGATTTGCATAAGTGATAGAGTTTTCTTTCTTGTCAAGTCTTGATTCTTACCTAGTTACTAGCTGGTCAAATTATGTAGGTCATGTTCCATGTTTAATATCTTTTGGCTGAGTTTATAGTGGATGCAAGTGGCTAGTTAGTGCCTTAAATCAGTGCAATTCCATCATTTCCCTCAAGCTTGGATCACTAGATAAAACCTTTTCGTAAAATACCTATGCATATTGGTCAATTGGAGTTGAAGGTTTGACATTTTTCTTGTCTAGATCAATGTTTTTGAGGAGCTCAAATTGAGTGGATCAAATCAAAATTCAGGTGTATCACCATATTTAGATAGGATTTTCCTTCAAGTTTCATTTTCTCTTTTCTCAGAAGTTTGTAGCGTAGAGAAAAGATCCTAATTGAGACATCAAAGGGAGATAGCCCTTATAATCTAGAGATTCAATCCACTGATTAGGTCATCCACAGCCTAGAATTATTTCCATGTTTCAGCAGACTGTGAAAGCCTAAAACTACCTTCACAGGGGTGTAAGTCTAATTGACAACACTTACTAAAAATTTAATTTTTGTAGAAAAGACTCCACATGAAAAATACATGGAGAATGATATAAATAGGCATCACCAAGATTCCAAAATAATGTATCCAATTGAAATCCATGTTCAAATTCTTGAGACCCTACAATGAGTGATGTATATGCTAAAGGAAATGTTGGCCCTAGTTTTTATGTTGCAAAAAGGAGCCTTGATACCCTAGAGAAGGGATGGGTAAATTGGGTAATCTTCAAAGCCTAATAATAGAAATAAAATCAATATTTGCCTTTGGGAATACCATAGGAACTATGGTACTCGACATGAGCTTGACCTATGAAGACTCTGAATGCAAAATCAGGGTAGACCTCAAGAAACTGAGTTGGGAATGGACCTTATCAGTTTATGTGCTTTAGCTATGGATCTATTGGTCATTATGTACCAAATTACCTTAAGAATTCTCGATTAAGGGATGCTTAAGTATATTTATGAACTGGTTGTGAGAACCAATTTTTTTTATAATCCCTAATATACTTATTTTGATATCCTATCATGAAAAAATATGAAATGCTTGAGATGAACCATTATATTTGAAAATACAATGGGCCTTCTTGTTAAGAATCCTTAGGTAATATATATGTATGTATGTACATAGGTTCCTATATGTGCATGTTGCTTGCCTATTTTGGGTGCTTGTTTGAATTAATGCTCTTTGATTATGGTGTTACCATGCTAATAAGAGGCTATGAATCTAAATGAAGTTGGCTTGTAATTCTTGAACTAATGCATAGATGATGTTAAAATTAAACTAATAGCTATGAAAATATTGAAATGATCTCTCTTTTAATATTGTGAAATTCCATAGATATGTTGAGGCATACATTTAGAATGTGGAAATGTTATTAAAAAATGTGTTCTTTTTGTTTAGAGCATTAGAACCACTCGAGGAACCATGGGATGGTAAAACTCTATTGTTTAGGTTATGACTTGTGCTATGAATAAATTTAATACTGTATTATGCTAACAAAGATTAGTGGTAATCTTACATTTTGATTTTGAAGTAAGGTAAATTTCCTTGGAACAAACTAAAGTAGGTATGTCTTCACATAATTATTCATTCATGAAAAGAGCATGCTATAGTTGGATAGCTTTGTACTAATAATTGCCTCATTTATATACATGAGCACATACTCATATTGTTTATTTATGATTGCAAGGCAAACAGTTACAAGTTAATCTTCCCGGTTGTGAAACATTTGGAATGGATTAAGGTAACATTGCACATTCTTGATATTATGATAATAAATCAATAAATAGATGAGTTTGCATCTTAAATAATACTGATTGACTAAATGAAAGCCTAGATGAGCTAAATATCATGCTAAATTACTATGATGTCATGTAACAATAAAATTGAATGAATACTTTAGCATTGCTCCATTATTTCTCATATTGAAAACTTGTTAATTTTGATAGCAAGAACTGCTAACTGCATTGGGCACTTATATATCACTATGTGTCTACAAGAATCAGAATATGGTGGTAGTGGAGTTGCCCTTCTCATGAATTAATAACTTTTCATATTTATTGCCATAAAAATTATGTTTAAAAATACAAGTGGGACCCAATTGTAGGTGGCATAATGATAAAGTAGGTAATGCTTGATTTCAATGCTAAATCACACCTTGGTAGGTGGTGAATACAGTATAACTTTAAGTATGACCTCCATAGAGGCATAGGGTACCAACTATTAGACAATATCTTTTTATGTAGTGTCAATGGTATATCTCCCTTCTACATATTTTTCTTGAAATTAATAGTATCATTTTGTGTAGTGGTAGTGGTGTAGTACCCTCATACATATTATTACTTGTAATCAAACAACAATGAATTTGACATGATAAATCGGTAATTGACTCCATGAGGAATTTTATAAGTAATGGTTGGTAGGACCAATTCCCTCTTACCTTATTCCTTCTCCCTTTTTAGTGAATCCCTTAGTAACATAGTGCTCGTATTATGATCTGATTTTTTCCAGATGTTCTTGCCGAACTTATTTTAAGTTATCTATGCTTTTATTTTATTGCTTGAAAACCAATATCATTTTCTTCTTGACTTTCAAAGTTTGGAACTAAAGGCTGACCATGAAATTCATTGATGAATTTTAAGTTGTATTTGATTTCCTTATTGAGACTATTTGGTCTCCTTTTATTGATTTTTCACCTCCATGATCAGTAGATGTTTCAAGTGATTATGATGCTTGCTTATGATGGTTTCATGTACTAGTATGTACATATTGATTAGCACATTGATATCTTGGTTGGTAGACTGATATCCTAAGATCCTACAGAAATTAAATGGCATGGTAATGGGTTACTTGAAATCTTTCATGAATGGCATGGTATATGGAAAAGGGGAGACAGTTTCATGTTTGTATTCTCTTATGGAAGAATTGGGGTAATGGGAGGCATTTTCTCATGTTTTGCTTATTCTATAGATCCTATGTGTTTCAAATGGCACTTGTTATGGTAACTCAGCAATGTCCAGTATGTTTCTGATAATTCTATGTGAGCTCTTAATAGTATGACCAAGGATTGATGCCTATTTTAATAAGATGGTTTTGTTATGATTAGGAACCATCACCCTTATCTAAGAAGAAGTTGCATATTCAAGGAGTGTTTGAATTATTTTGAGTATAATATATAAATTAGGGGTCTCAATGGATTTAGTCATCTGTGCTTTGTGAAATGGATCACCTCTTTCAAAAATTAATTGTAATTCAACCAACATTCAAGGCAATCAGTAAAATACAATGTGGCAAAATAGCCTTGAATAAATCAAGTTTGGGTTTAAAATTTGATCACCTTCATCTCTAAATTAGAGATATTTTATTGAAAGGAATTTCAAACTACTACGATCCAAAATTTTAGCATCCTTATGAGTTGGTCGCAGGAAATTCTCATTATGTTGAAATACAAGTAACTATCTTGTAGGAAAATTATGGGAAATGGAGAGGTTGTTCATCCTTATTTTCATGAAGTGATTTTGTTCTTGTGCGTAATTTTTTATATTGTTGTGACACTAAGTGATGGTGGTTTTTGAGTAGCATATTCATGTTGGTAACATATCCAAGTCCTCCTATGCTGGGCACGGTGGAAGGTTATTTGATCCTCCCATGAATATCATGTTGGTACCATATCAAAGTTATCCTATGCTAGGCACAGTGGAAGGTTATTTGATCCTCACATGAATGTCATGTTGGTAGCATATCAAATTTATCCTATGTTGGGCATGGTGGAAGGTTTTTTTATCCACTCATGAATGTCATGTTGGTAGTGTATCAAAGTCCACTTGTGTTGGTCATGATGGAAGGATTTTTTATCCTCCCATGAATGCCTTGATGGTAACATGGCAAAGTCTTCTAGTGTTAGGCATGGTATAAGGTTATCTGATCCTTACCTAATTATCATGAGGGTAACATTGAAAAGTCCTTATATGCAAGGCATGGTGAAAGTTTATTGACCCTTACTTGGATGTCATGATGGAAGTAGTTTAAGTCCTCTCATGTTGGATAGGATGGTAGGTTGTTCAACTCTCCCATGACCATTGCCAAGAAAAGTATGTGAAGAATAAGCCTTTGGAAATTGGAAAAAATTATTGCATCCTTAAAATGAAATTCATGACTTATGTTTCAAGTTCAAAGTAGATATATCACACCATTCTACATCTAGTAACAAAATTAGAATCGAAAGATTGATAATCAAAAGTTGTATAAACCTAGAAAAGTAAAATATGACTTGGAAGATTGTACTCATGTGGTTCAAACCCTTATATGTGCTTAAAGAGCCTTAAAAATCATGGATGAAGTAACTCAAGGGATGTTAAAAATATAGAGTAATAGTGTGACTAGTTTCAAGTAGAAATTAGCCTCCACATTCGAGAATATCCTTTAGTGATGCGACTAGATCCTCATCTTGGGTGCCTACCTGGAGTGGCACATAGGTAATTCATGATGATGTTCCATCAGTCAAGTGGATTTAGAAGCCTTTTTGATGAACAAATCTGTCTAGCATCAAGGACGATGCCCTTTTTAAGGGGGGAGAATGTAAGAACCCTCATGAGAAACTAATGTGACTATGCCAGACCAATGGTTATACTCCTTTGGTGGTGTTGACTGTGAAGGTAAGAGGATTATGCACATGGTAAATGTTGGCTTAAAAATTCTTAAATAACTACCATATGCTTCAATTTAAATTACATATTCATAAATGTGCCACAATAATATTATTTCTTGACCTTGTGAATTGCTTGGTAAGCTCATCACATTGGTTTAAGAAAATGATCCAGCATGCTATATTTGCAAGCTCAAGATATTAGGATATTAGATTTCATGGGTGAAATAAGTGTGCAAGAATAGGTCATTGCCAACAAAATAAAAATACTATGCTAGGCATTGTTGTATCATGTGTGATCCCACCTCTAACCCAAATCTTGTCTTGAACCTTGCCTGATTCAAATTGAATGCCTTGTCTACCTTTTGACCTTCTGTGTAGTCTTTAATTGTATTCTTTGTTAGTTTGGTCGAACCACCTTTGAGGTTATCAAATTTAATGCATGAGGACAAAGTAGACTAATGTCTAGATTACCTTATTATATAAGTGTAGACTTGTCCATTAATTTCCTTTGCCTTGAGACTTGCATAGGGGGTGGATTGTCCTAGAATCCACCACATATCTCTACTAGATCTGTCACTCACCATTATGGGGTGAAAAAATATATTTCCATTAAGAAAGCATGCATTGGCCAATAGAATTGGTTGGATAATACAAAGGAATAACAAACATATGTCATGTTCTGATTGGGTGGCAAGAAGGAGAGATTGCCTATTTGAGGAAGGCGGGTCTCTTGGAAAAGGGTTCTTTTCTCTGAACTTTGAATGTTATGAGATTTTTGGGAACAACCAAAAATATTAAGGAATAAAAATAAGAGAGTGAGAAGAGGGAGATCCTCAGATGGTAGTAACCTATAGAAAAGATCCATGGAAGGGCCTAGATCATATGGTAGGTATCCTATTGACTGGAATATCTTATTGTCTGACTAAATGAAGTTTGTGTTATTCTAGAATTATTATTGTGTTTGAGTGGAGTAAGGTCACTTGGATAACTTCTCTTTGTTTATTTCTATATGGTTATGCTTGAGTCACCCCATAGTGTTATTACCATGTGTGGGAGTTTGGAGTTGAGATATTCCTCCATGATAGTCTTAGTTGTTAAGACTTTTGCTTATCTTGAGGGAAAGGTTTTACTATGAATGACTTTTAATGTTTTTAAATTTCACATTTTTCATGATGGAGGAAGGGTTAGGTCTCTCATGTTGGACATGATGGTCGGTTGCATAAACCTCATCATGACTACTTATAGAATATATCTTAGTGGTTGTACGTCTGATGAGTTCTATCCTTGTGATCCTTATGTCTTCTCTTTTGTGTTTCATTCTCTTTGAAAATAGATATGAGGTTGGTAACCTATTGACTTGGAGGGGCTTGGATTGTCACCTTATGAGTAACTATCTCTTTGAACCTGACATATTAATTGTTGTCTACCTTTGTTTAATTTGAACCATGATGTGAACATGCTTGGAGCTAGGAGTCTTACTCAGGGATGCTTAGAGTAGTCATTTGATGATGGCAAAAGGTTAGGAGGTGATCCCACCTTCTATTGCCAAAATTTCACTTAGAGATAATATAATCATGCCTTTAGATATTGACTTATTGTGATTTATTACTTTCTATATATGGATGGGAGCCTACGATTATTTACTCTCAGTTAAGTATATTGTATTTATATGTTAATGATTGATAGTGGGCCAAGTTGTGATCCACTACTATTATGCAATTTACTAGTTGAATGTCATGGTTATTATTGCAAAGAATTATTTTATAAGCTTCTTTTAGTATAGGATAAATATACCTCCTTGGGATGGATCCTTGTTTAAATGGGAATCCTTGAGGAGACTTTTATATGCATGACTGAGTTTGGCCAATTAAACAACCTCAATATATAAACATATTTAAGTTAGTCATTTGAAATTATTGTGATGCATTTGATTCTTTCACTTTGATTTGCCTGTTGTATTTGCTTATAAATGAATTATATTAATGAAGAATCAATCCTACATGAAGGCATGTGATTTAGGCTGCTTATGTTTTGGATGATCAAGATATATGGTGTTTTGTTTTTATGAACTTAGTTATGTCAACCCATCCATAATATGGATTATGTTCAATGATTCTATATCTTGTTAGCTAACCTTTGATAAGGAATAATCTAAGTAAAATAAAATATTAAACAACTCTTATAAAGAGTGTTATTGAGGACCTCAATAGGCCTTGATCATAGACCTCCCTCGAAGGAATTTGTCAAGTAGGGAGTAAATAATAAGCCTGTAAGGATCTTTTAATAAAATGGTAAATAAGTTATACTTTGGTATAACTTCTTGATAATTAGCCTAAGAAATGATCTTGGTGCGTCCTTATGTATTCTATTAGAAACTATATTATAGACTAAGCTTATCCATAAAGGAGTGGAAGCCAACTAAATGGCTGACAGATTGATATGAAGAATAAATACATAATAAAACTTTGTAGTCTAAGTTCTCAAGGAAGATCTCTTACTTTATGCTTGAGTTAGATCTGTTGTAGACCTTCCTATCAGAAGACTAACTATTATCAACTTGGAGCTATGCCCTGAATCAAAGACATGCATGAAATGGCCAGTCCTCTATTTGGCTGAAACAATGGGATCTTCTCATGAAGGTGGGTGCCTCAATGGTGAGAAGAACCTCCAAAGAAGGCTAGTTCATGTATGATGTATCAATGAGGATCTCTAATCTATGTTGTGGACTACCATGGAAAAGGGAGAAGGAAACTTAAAGGGGAAATCCTACCTAAAAAAGGGTGATACACCAGAAGATTGATCCACTCAACTTGGAACCTTGAACATTGAACAAACAAGGGAAAAGGAAGACCTTCGATTTCAATCAATCACTTATGCATAAATATTTCATGAAGAGGTTCAATCCAATTGCCAAAACATGAGGGAAAATGATGGAGGGAGGTCTGATACAAGACACTTTGAAGCCACCTAACATTGACTTACAGCTTCAGCAAAAGACGTAAATAACACTAAACATGACCTGCATAAGGATAATCTAGCAACTAGGTATGAATCAAAATTTGGGAAGGGAGAGAAATATACCACTTACGCAAATTGCTGAAGAAATATACACTATGCCAGCACTTGAAATTTGAAAGTACAGTCCTTCTATTGATTGAAAAGGTTACACAACTCACCAATGGCAGAGTCTGGTCCAACCAAGAGAGGGATTGATTTTTTTTTAATCAAGGCTGAAAGCCATTTTATAGAGAATTACAAAAAGCCAAAGATTGGTGTTGAAAAATTGAAGAGAAGGATTTACTTAGGTTAAATCAAGGCTGACTTGGCCTTTCAATAAAATATGTTTTCTCTTTGTCTTTGCATGAAGCTTCTTGTGCTTAAGGAAGTGAGCTTGTCTTTGCTCTGATTCACCCACCTCTCTTTGCATGGAAATCCATGCCAATGTCAATTTTAGAACTCTACATGAGCTTTTTGATGTTGAATTGGAACGTTGAAAGGCTGAGTTATCCATTTGATAAGTTGTGTTGGACAAAGAGATTATTCTCCCTCGCATGGAAAGATCCTAGTGGATGCAATGTTTAACAATTAATCAACTCTAAATCATAACAATCAACTCGACATTCAAATTTGGAACTTTAGTTGAAGCTGAGTTAGACCCTCAAATGTGTGAGATGATCCAGAGATGAGCAGGACTTTAATAATCAGTCAACTAAAGCTTTGACTGGTGTTCAAAAATAGCCCCTGCTTGCATGTATTCTACCTTGTTCTGGTCTGTCTGTTCATGTCTATTTCTAGTAGGATTCTATATTCAGATTATCTTTATCTATATTTGGTCTATATTTTCTCCATTTGTCCTTTCTTTATGAATTTTTTCTATACCCTTGTTTCAACGGTTACTTCCCACAGTTAGAATTTGACATCTTGTGGAATGTCACCCTTAGTCTTCTTATTTCCCTCAGAATTCTCTGTTTGCTATTTCCTTCGGACTTCTTTTCTTTTAGATTTATCCTCCGAAGTATTCCTTCAAACAAAAAGTCTGAAGGATATCTTTCCTTTGTTTCTTCTCTTCTTATGTTGGCTTTGGACTTCATTTTATCGGGTTTATTTTCTCGATCTTTTTTCGCGGCCATTTCTCTGAATTTCTTCAGACTTTTTGTTTGAAAGAATTCCTTTAAACAAAAGCTCAAAGGAATTAATCCTTCTGTCCTTTGCCTTTGCTCTTTGGATTTTCATGTTAAGTCATTTTCCTGATGACAAAATGTCTACAAGAATTATCTTGGTCTCTTCCATTGGCCTTCAGAATTCTTCTTTAGACTTTCTTTCTTTGTAGTCTTCTGAGTTTCTTCAGACTTTTATCCAAAGGAATTCCTTCAGACAAAAAGTTTGAAGAAATTATCCCTTTGTCCTTTGCTCTTTGCCTATGAAATGCCCTTCGAGAAAGTCACAGTGGTCCTCTCACCGACCAAGTGCCCTCTGCAAGGGCTCGTGGCTCTCCCTCTGTGCCTTTCAGAAAAATTGTAGGGCACCTGGGTTTTTTACAAAGGTCCCAAATTTGTTCCCGTACCTTCCTGAAGGGTAGATGACCTTCAGGTTTCTTGAAAATGACCCTTCTAAAGGGTACCTTGCCCTTCAAGTTTCTTGACAAAGACTTCCCCAAAGGGAAAAATACCCTTCGGGCTTTCTGTATGTCCCTTCAACAAATGGAGAACTCTTCGTACCTTACCCTGGCCCCTCGATAAAATTGGAAAAGGTCCTTCTTGCCCTTTAGGATTATGAAATGTGATTTTTCCAAAGCACAAATACCCTTTGGGTTTTCTGTAATGGACTCTTTCTTTTGGCCTCTTACCTCTTGTCATTTTCCCCTTGGATTTTTTGTAAATGGTCTCTTAGCAAATAAAATGACCCTTCGGCAAATGAATGAACCCTTCAGCATCTTTGGTAGTTTTGACCCTTCGGATATTTTTTGCTAAGGTCCTCCTCTCCTAATATTCCTTCGAGCTTTAAACAAGTGCCATTTCTTTCAAACAAAATGTCTGAAGCAATTGAATCTTCAGCTAGTGACCCTTCAGACAAAAAAGTCCAAAGGATTCAAACCCTTTAGAACTTCGAAATGATCTTTGCCCCTTTGTAAAACCACAAAACATCTATTCTCTTTAGAATTTGCTCCTTCAACTGCTTGAATAAATATGTTCTTTCCTTTGGGGTAAAATTGTCAACATTTTGGCAACTCAACTGGGAAGCATGCCTGCTATGCTTCAGAACTCAGACCATATATAGACGTTGTTTGAATTCCCCAATGGTGAACCTGACTTGTGAATGAAAATCTCATCTAATCATGGTTGTAGAAACCTCCTTCAAAATAAGAAGGGAAACACAAGAAAGAATAAAACTAACTAAGAATCAAATGTACAAATAAGCACTTATTGGAACAAAATTGAAGCATATTAGTGTGCTTGAACAACACTTGGAGGAAAGCAAAAATAACTAAATATGTACATAGATTTTTGCTCTTTAATAGCAATGTTTCATATGTATCCCATTGACTAGGATTGGAAGCTCTTGGCCATCCATCTTAGAAAGGTAAAAGGAATTGTGGGATTTGTAGTTGGAGATCGTATATGGGCCACTCCAAAGGGAATCAAACTTTGTGTGCCTTCCTGGTTTGGCCCAATCCTCATCCCACTTGAGGACCAAATCTCCTTCATTGAAGCTTCGTGAGGAAGCGCCTTTGTCAAATGATCTTTTCCCCTGTGCCTGATGACATTTCTTGGCTAGCATGGCTTGATTTCTCATCTCCTCCAACTCCATGAGCTCTGCATACCTGATCTCCATAGGCTCATTCTCTAACAACTCAAGTTGATGCATTAGTTCTAAAGCTAGAAACTCGAGAGAAATAGGTAACCTTGCTTCTTTACCATAGAATAGCTTGTAGGGAGAGTTGGCTATTGACCTCTTATAGGTGATCTTATCAGCCCATAGTGTTGACTTCAACTTGAGATGCCATGATCTCTGATTGTCTTCAATATTCCTTCATATGATCTTCAAGAGGTTCTTGTTTGTAGACTCAGCAAGGCCATTTCCTTGTGGATAATAATTTGATGAAGTGTTGAGATAAACTCCATGTTGGATAGCCCATTGGCTGATCTTAGATCCCATAAAATCCATTGCATTATCAGAAATAATGGTCAAAGGAACTCCAAACCTAGCGATCAAACCTTCATACAAATCAAGGACACTAGTTTCGTTTGCTTCCTTCAATGCAACTGTTTCCATCCAACGTGTGAAGTAGTCCGTAGCTGTTAGAATCCACTTATGTCCTAAACTAGAAGGAGAGTTAATGAGACCAATGAAGTCCAATCCCCACTGGACAAATGGTTGATCCACTATAATTGGCTGAAGGGGCAGGGCTACAAGTTTAACTTTTCTTACAAACATAGTGCATTATTTGCACTTCCTAACCCATGTATAGCAATCACCAAATATAGTAGGCCAATAGTACCCACCTCTCATGATTTTAAGTGATGTAGTTCTTACAAAAAAGTGCCCTCCACCAAGTCTATCATGGAATTCTTCAAGTAATATTTGAGTTTGGCTTGGCTCCACACACCTTAGTAACATTCCATTGATATCATTTTTTAACAAAACACCGTCAACGAGCAAGAATGGAATTGATTGCAATCTGAAATACCTTATTTTTTAAGCACTTAGGTGAGAAGGGTAACAACCTTCCTGCAGATAGCTTACCAGATCATGAAACCAACTGGAAGGTGAGGTGTGAACAGCAGCAATTTATTCATCATTTGACACTAAAACAACTTCATCAGTTTCTTGTAAGTCCTGAGCTAGATGCTCACAAAGTCCTTTGCCTCTAACCATCTTTGTGATCTTAATTTCTATGTCATATTCCATCACTTTGGTTATCTAACCAGCCCTTTTCTCATTTATGTCTTTGTTCAGAAGAAATTCTTTGATGCTTGGATGAGCAACCATTAGATGTATTTTATTATTAGACAAGTGCCTAAATTTTTTTAGAGATCTTATAACTGAAAGGACATGTTCTTCAGCAAATGAGTACCTTGTCTCATACTCCTATAAGCCTTGGATGTAAAAGGCTATTGATTGCTCCAAATCTTCATGATTTTGTTGCATAAGAATCCCTGAAATGGCGTCCACATTAGCATACATATACAGAATGAAGTCTTTCATAAAATCCAAATTTAAAAGCGTAGGAGCACTTGCTATGGCTTTCTTAACATCTTCAAACCTTGTTATTCCCTCTTTGGACCAGCTGAACTTTTGATTTTTCTTTAACATGGTTGTAAGTGGTTTAGCTACAGTAGCAAAATTTTAAATGTCTCTCCTTATAAAATTGATCTTTCCAAAGAAACTTTGCAAAGCCTGTTTGCTCTTAGGCAAGGAGAGTACAAGAATGGATTGAATCCTTTCAGAATCTATGTTTAAACCATGCTTTGAAACGACATGTCCAAGAAGCTTACCTTCATGAACTGAAAATACACATTTTTTTGGATTTAGAGATATCCTGAATTGCCTACACCTTTCAAAAACATGTTGAAGTGAACCATGTGATCTTCTGCATCTTTTGAAAATACTATTATATCATCAAAATAGAGAAGCACAAATTTGTTAAGAAGGCCTTGGAAGGCCATATCCATGGCTCTCTAAAAGGTTGCTTTAGCATTAGACAAATCGAATGGCATCTTTCTATATGCAAATGTTCCCCACTTAGTTGTGAAAGTTGTCTTAAATTGGTCCTCTTTTTTGACCAAAATCTGATTTTAGACACTACACCCATCCAAAAAGGAAAACCTCTATGAACCTGAAACAAGCTATAAAATTTGTTCCACTGATGGCAATGGATAGTGGTCTTTAAGTGAGGCCTTGTTTAAGTCACAAAATTTGACACACAAACAAATCTCACCATTATTTTTCTATACTGGAATGAGGTTCGCCACCCAAGTTGAGTGCTTGATTGGAAATATGATAGCCAACTCTATGAGCTTGTGAAGCTCAGCTTTCATCAAAGGCTCAAACTTTGGATTGATTGGCCTTTGTCTTTGTCGTACTGGTTCATCTATTAACTCAATAGTGTGTTGAGCCAAACTTGGGTCAAAACTTTTGAGATCACTATACTGCCATGCGAATATATCAGAAAAAATTGTGCATAATTCAATGAAATATTTCTTTTGTGGAGGAGTGCATACCTTGCCCAATTTTAAAATCTTACTAGCTGCAATCTCTACATTGGCATAGTGATCTTCCTTTGTTGACAAGGCTAGTTTCTCTTTCCTTAGTTCATCATCTTCACTAAAAATATTTTCAAGAGTGACCAATCCCTTGGGTAGTTTATTAGTTTTTAGTTGTATAATCTGATCACCATACTGTTGTAAGCATTTTGACTGATTTTTTGAAAAAAATTATAAAATCCCCTTACCAATATGATGAACTTTGATCAATTTTTTTGATTTATGGCTCAAAGGAATTTTGTCAAACACTTATCTGAATATTGTTGATCTGATATGATATGGTGCACTATTTGGTTTGGTTTGATCGTTTTGAATTGCCACATATGTTTTTGAATGAAGCAAAGATAATATAACAATATAGGAATGATTGTAATGATAAATAGAACTTTGACAAGGCACTTGTATTAATTTTTTGAATATTACAAATGACTGTCATATAATGTTTCAGACTTATAACAACGAGTATAAATAATAATAAAATTGCCAAATAGTAACAAACCTGATACAATGATGAATGTAGAAGATGTGCCTTTGGTTCTTGGATAAGTGGGGAGCTTGAAATGCAAATCTGGAACCAAGTGCTTCAAAATTTACAGTCTTATATCAGACCTCTAGTATAGTGCCACATGAAAGATAACAATGCCTTACAATGATCCCTAATAGCTGGAACCCTTCCTCAATATCCCCCTTTGCTTCTTAGCTTCAATGTGCAACTCTGATTGACAGTGCTTCAGACTTTTACAGTCTGATTCAGACCTGATTAGTGAGCTTAAATGATGCCCCAAGTGTCAATAAAGTGCCCATAAATGTTTCCCAAGGTGAGGCGCCCCCTTTGGTGTGTTTTATATGATTTTTAGACCCCTCTAAGAGCAAATTCGACCCCTATCTTTGTTTGCAGACCTGAATGTTTTAGACCATGAAAATACTTGCAAAAGTCTGAAACAAAAATTACAGTCAACCATAAATCATCATACCCTTTCCAAAATCGACCTCCATTGCCAAGCAAATCTTCTCCACACTAGGCAGCCTCAAATGGATGTCTTCATTGCTTCAAATTGCACCTAGAATGAGAGGATCAAACCAAATACCATAGCTATAATAAATCTTCAGATTTTGCAATGAAACCCTTATTCTTCCAACCTACAAATGATCTCAATGAAGCACAAGTTGAGCCTCAAAAGTGAAGCCCACAACTCGGTTGATATTTCACAACCTCAAAGTCACACAACCAAGAGGGTTTTCGTCCTCAATGGCTATTCTGTAGAAACCCTAGGTCTCCTCAACCACAAATCAATATCAAAACATAAACTTGGATGATAAGAAAAGAGCCCAACACCTCCTTATATACTTTTTATGTCTCCACTTTTGGTGGGGGCTAGAAACTTCTAGAAATAAATAACTTTATTTCTTTTATTTATTTTTAATTTTTTATTTTAATAAAATAACTTTATTATAAAATAAAGTTATAATTCATAAAGTAACTTTATAACATAAAGTTATAAAGATACTCTCTCTAAGTGTCGAAATGCCAATACGCCCATGGGAAACAACTGAATGTGGTAGAGAAAACCCCTCAAAAGGCCAGGTAACTGCCGAAGTGACCCTCTAATCATCCTGTCTTGGCCTACGAAGGTCAACGATAGGCCAATCTCATCGAAAATGTGATGACTAGGAAAAAGGGGACATTACAAAAACTCAGCCTCTTCCTGCAAAAATCTCATAATTTGATTGTCACTTTTAAACACTTGCCAATTTTTTGGGACAGAAGGCCTTACAACTATCTTTATATGTGACTAATAAATGTCACTTTTTACATCAGCTGGGATATCAAATTGTGCCCCAATAGCAGCCAACCTATCAGCGTGTTTATTCCTATCTCTTGGTATTGTTTGAATATTAAAACCCTAAAAATCTTCAAGTAGATCCCATACTCTATGTCTATAAGATTTAAGCAACACATTCTTGCATATATTCAAGCCTCTTACTTGGTGAACTACAAGTTCACTATCTCCAAACACTTGTAAACAATTTACTTTCATCTTCTTAGCCCATTGCAAACCGTGAACTAGTGCTTCATATTCAACAACGTTATTAGAAAAACCAAACTGAAATTTAATAGAGGAGAAATACCTTTGTTTTGTAGGAGAAATTAACATCATTCCAGCTCTAGTCCCATGCTTATTTCTTGATCCATCAGAGTATAATTGCCACAAGCCTTCGTTAGATTCACCCTCTTTGACCATGGCTAGAATTGGTACATCATTCTCATGAAGACAATACACACCAAAACCTTCTTCAATCAACTTGTAGGGATCATGCTCATGCAAGGTGGAAACCCACTCATCAAGAAACAAATCTGTAACTCCATCCAAAGGTGAGTCCTTTTCTACATCACTAGTTTGTACTATGTCATCTGAGATGATACAATTTATATTGACCACACTTGGAATATAAGGCTCCATGTGAAAACGTGCAATAGGTTCTGAATGAATCAATACCTTTGTGTCATATCTGGTCCTAAATAGCAAGTAAGTCCAATCAGCTAATAAATATCTCCCAATTTTTGAGGTGAAATCTCTTGAAAGGCACATAGCAAAATAAGGAGGCAGGTCCACCACCACAACGGCCTATTGAATAGTCACGTTAGGACATGCATGTAATGTTAATTTCAAATATTTGATAATCCCTACCATTTTTATGGGTGAACCATCTAACTTCAGTACCCCTTTAGTATTTGGCTTATAAACAAGGTCGAGCTTGTCTAAAATCTATTTGGGCATCACCGTACTGCTGGCTCCACTATCCACCATACAATTATGGACTAAAGTATCGCCCACTATCAAAGAAAGATAAAAAGGGGGAGTTTTCTTTATTTTTACCTCAATTTTATCCACCTTAGACATCTTATCTCCTTGTTGTACATGTTGCTTAGTTGGCTGGTCCAAATTTATCAAGATAGCACCTTCTTTGTCCACTAATTTTGGAGACAATTCAAGAGCTGAAAGTTCTTGAATGAGTTTATCCTTTTGGCCTGGAATTGAAAGAGTATCCCACATGCTAATGATAATGTTAGACTTTTTCATCTGATATACAATACTGAACTGAGATGGACTAACCTTTGATTTCACCTTTTGTGGTACTTGTTGCTCATGAATTAGAGGTATTTGATGTACTTTACCAACCTCTACATTTTGATTTTTTTGGACTATGGGGGAAGCAAGTTGTTCTTTCGTACCTTGAGCAATAATACTAGGAGCATTTGACGTATTTGCCACTGCCTGAGCTTCCTCAACAACTCTTCTTTTATTTATCTAATAGGTTATAGCTGTAACTTGATCATTAGAAACATTAGTTTTAACATCTTGAGTAAAAGCAACATGATCATCTACCTGCCAATTTACATTAATAACATTCAGCTACCTTTGGATCTCTCCTTATGATGCCAAACCTATATCTTGATATTGACCCTCTTGAAAAGAGAACTCTTGTGTCATCTGTGACAAGGTGTTTTTTGGTGATACCAAGTTCTAGTTTTGAACATCGTTAATATTTGAGGGCTGCCAACCTAAATCCTGCACCAAATTATTCTGAGCTGGGGTTGGAACAATAGCTTTTGAAGTGGAAGGAGCATTTGGATCAAGATCAGCATATGGCTTAGCTAGAGTTATGGCCCCTTTTGCTTGATAGGGTGGTCTATTTTCTCTGAAACCCTGATAAGGAGACCTTTGATCTTTGAAGGGATGATAGTTGTTCTGATAGGGCCTATTTGACTAAAATCACTACCTTTTGAGCTATACTAATTCATTTCCAAAAGATTGTAACAAACTTTTCAACTCTCCTATCTCACTAGATTGACTAGTAGAGGTTGTAATAGTACGTTGAGGTGCTAGAATTGGAGACAAGGATGGAATTTAAAGAACTTGAAGGGCTGGTATAGAACTTATCTCTGGAAATATGGGCATTGAAGGTCTTGGAGAAAGCTTACTAGCTTGAATCAGACTATTTTTTACCCTTATTGCAACTTCATAAGCATCTGGCAAAGTAGTGCCACCCATTGACTGTATCATCACACTAATGTCAGCATTGAGAGCTTTCAAAAAATACAAAAATACATATTCAGGTGATGGCCTAATCAGAACCGGTATCCTATGCCATGTCTTTTGGAATCTGAGATTAAAATTAGACATGAACTCATAAGGAGCTCTCTGTATGGCAGTTAATTGCTCAACCAAAGATAAGTGGTCATATTTGTCCTCAAAATATTTGACCAAGGCAACACCCAATTCATCCCAGGTGGAAACAGATCTAAGTGGGAGGATTCTATACCACTATAATACTTTTCTTTTGAAAGAAGCAGCTAGTAATCTGATCGCAACATTATCCTCAATTACATTATGAACTGAACAAAGATTAGCCACATTTTGGATATGATCAATAAGGGTTGTTTGATTTTCTCCTGAGAAGAATGGAATACTTTTGAGGGTAGATACCAGTATATCATCTAACTGTGTTAGATTTAGTGGACTCCCCCTATTGAATGGAGCAAATACTTGATTTCTATTGTCCATCTGCATGGTGGGGATTGTAGTGTCTAGAACAATAGGATGAGGGGGAGGTAAATATTCCCTTTGAGGATATGGATTTTCCCTCCTGGACCTTGCTCTTTTATAAGTTACGAATTCAAAAGGAATACCTTTGCTTGATGATCTTGTGGTAACCTTTGGCATGAACAGATTGCTTGAATGATGCTATGAACTCTTCAACTCATTGTAAATGAATATCTTATGTTATTGCGAAGACTTTATGTAAATAACTCTTTTGTGGTCCCACCGGGCGTGCCAAAAATTATTTTCAACATGGAGCTACACCTTGAATCGAAGACATGCATGAAATGGCCAGTCCTCTATCCGGCTAAAATAATGGGATCTTCTCATGAGGATGGGTGCCTCAACGGTGAGAAGAACCTCCAGAGAAGGCTGGTTCCTGTATGATGTATCAATGAGGATCTCTAATCTATGATGTGGACTATCATGGAAAAGGGAGAAGAAAACTTAAAGGGGAAATCATACCTAAAAAAGGGTGATACACCAAAAGATTGATCCACTCAACTTGGAACCTTGAACACTGAACAAACAAGGGAAAAGGAAGACCTTCGATTTCAATCAATCACTTATGCAAAAATATTTCATGAAGAGGTTCAATCCAATGACCAAAACATGAGGAAAAATGATGGAGAGAGGTCTGATTCAAGACACTTTACAGCCACCTAACATCCACTTACAGCTTCCGCAAAATATGTAAAGAACACTAAACATGACCTGCATAAGGATAATCTAGCAACTAGGTATGAATCAGAATTTGGGAAGGGAGAGAAATCTACCACTTATGCAAATTGCTGAAGAAATATACACTATGCCAGCACTTGAAATTTGAAAGTACAATCCTTCTATTGATTGAAAAGGTTACACAACTCACCAATGGCAGAGTCTGGTCCAACCAAGAGAGGGATTGATTTTTTTAATCAAGGTTGAAAGCCATTTTATAGAGAATTACAAAGGGCCAAAGATTGGCATTGAAAAATTGAAGAGAAGGATTTACTTAGGTTAACTCAAGGCTGACTTGGCCTTTCAATAAAATATGCTTTTTCTTTGTCTTTACATGAAGCTTCTTGCGCTTGAGGAAGTGAACTTGTATTTGCTCTGAACCGCCCACCTCTCTTTGCATGGAAATCCATGCCAATGTCAATTTTAGAACTCTACGTGAGCTTCTTGATGCTAAATTGGAACGTTGAAAGGCTGAGTTGGCCATTTGATAAGCTGTGTTAGACAAAGAGATTATTCTCCATCGCATGGAAAGCTCCTAGTGGATGTGGCGTTTAACAATAAGTTAACTCTAAATCTAGAACAGTCAACTCGACATTCAAATTTGGAAATTTGGTTGAAGCTGAGTTGGACCATCGAATGCGTGAGCTAATCCAAAGATGAGCAAGACTTCAATAATCAGTCAACTAAAGCTTTGACCGATGTTTGAAAATAGCCCCTGCTTGCATGTATTCTACCCTATTATGGTCTGCCTGTTCGTGTCTATTTCTGGTGGGATTCTATATTCGGATTATCTTTATCTATATCCGGTCTATATTTTCTCCATTTGGCCTTTCTTTTGGAATTCTGGCTTTACCCTTGTTTTAACGGTTACTCCCCGCGGTCAAAATTTGATGTCTTGCGGAATGTCATCCTTAGTCTTCTTATTTCCCTCAAAATTCTCTATTTTCTATTTCCTTCAGATGTCTTTCTTTCGGCTTTATCCTCCAAAGTATTCCTTCAGACAAAAAGTCTGAAGGATATATTTCCTTTGTTTCTTCTCTTCTTATGTTGGCTTCAGACTTCATTTTGTCGGGTTTATTTTCTCGGGCTTTTTTTGCGGCCATTTCTCCAAATTTCTTCAGACTTTTTGTTCGAAGGAATTCCTTCAGACAAAAGCTTGAAGGAATTAATCCTTATGTCCTTTGCCTTTGCTCTTTGGCTTTTCCTATTAAGTCATTTTCCCATGGACAAAATGTCTGCAAGAATTATCTTGGTCTCTTCCTTTGGCCTTCAAAATTCTTCTTCAGACTTTTTTTCTTTGTAGTCTTTCAAATTTCTTCAGACTTTTGTCTGAAGGAATTCCTTCGGACAAAAAGTCTGAAGAAATTATCCCTTTGTCCTTTGCTCTTTGCCTACGAAGTGCCCTTCGAGAAAGTCACAGTGGTCCTGTCACTGACCAAGTGCCCTCCGCAAGGGCTCGTGGCTCTCCCTCTGTGCCTTTCAGAAAAATTGTAGGGCACCTGGGTTTTTTGCAAAGGTCCTGAATTTGTTCCCATACCTTCCTGAAGGGTAGGTGACCTTCAAGTTTCTTGAAAATGACCCTTCTGAAGGGTACCCTGCCCTTCGGGTTTCTTGAAAAAGACTTTCCCAAAGGGAAAAAGACCCTTCAACGTTTTTGTATGTCCCTTCGGAAAATGGAGAACTCTTCGTACCTTACACTGGCCCCTCGGTAAAATTGGAAAAGGTCCTGCCTGCCCTTCGAGATTATGAAATGTGATTTTTTCAAAGGGCAGATACCCTTTGGGTTTTTTGTAATGGACTCTTTCTTTTGGCCTCTTACCTCTTGTCATTTTCCCCTCGATTTTTTTGCAAATGGTCTCTTGGCCGATAAAATGACCCTTCGGAAAATGAATGAACCCTTTAGCAACTTTGGTAGTTTTGACCCTTTCGATATTTTTTGCTAAGGTCCTCCTCTCCTAGTGATCCTTCGGGCTTTAAACAAGTGTCATTTCCTTCGGACAAAATGTTCGAAGCAATTGAATCTTCAGCTAGTGACCCTTCGGACAAAAAAGTCTGAAGTATTCAAACCCTTTAGAACTTTGAAATGAACTTTGCCCCTTTGTAAAACCACAAAACATCTGTTCTCTTTAGAATTTGCTCCTTCAACTGCTTGAATAAATTTGTTCTTTCCTTTGGGGTAAAATTTTCAACACTAACTTGTATATAAAGGAGAATGTTAGCAGAGTTGGGATCTTGAGCTAAAATATTAATGTAGGGCAATTGAATGGGTTTAATTATATAATCCTTTGTAGGAATTAATGATTGATAAAGGAGGTTTTTTAGAGCATCCCTTGACTCTATGTTTATACACTCATATAAATGTTTGATCAATCTCTTAACCTTGTTATATCGGAATGGGTTTGTGTTATAATCCTATAAGTTTTATCTTTTGATTAGCAGACTAGTCAAACTTTGATTAAGTTGTGTGTTTTCGGACAATCAACTAAACCAACGAGAATAATTGGTTTACTGCCAAAAGCCTACTTAATCCTTGATGCTTTTGTGTTCACTTTAGACTTAGACTTGATGAGTTCTAAGGTTTAGCCTTAGGTAATTGTTTTGCTTCATTTAAGTTGTTTGATTTTGGCCTTATCGAATGTATCTATGTAGGTTATTATTTTATTTGGCCTTTATTGCCTTAGTCATTTATTTTTAAATGAGCATAGACTTTTACTTGGTGGAATAGAGTATTTTTTTTAGCCTTTTATTGCTTTGGCTCTTTCATTAGCTTTTTTCCTTATCCAGATTGTCCTCATCAACTAATTTCATGCATTTGGACTCGCCTTAGACGCCTCTTAGTTGGGTCTTTCATGGTATTTTTGCCTTAGTCATTTTTTATGAATTTTTGGTGAGTGGTTCAAAGGAAGTCACTTGTCACTCTTCTATGAACCCATGATTGATTTTAGCTTGGTCTGCTATACATATGTCTCAAGGCTAGCGAAGGAATGGGATGCTACCACATGGCATCATCGTAGTGACCCATAGTCTCAAGGATGGTCTTACATCAAGATCTGCCTCCAGGATAACAGAGTAGTGGGATGTTGCTACATGGCATCATCCTAATGACCCATGATACCAAAAGGGGCCATATAGAGAGCTATCCTCTGGGCTAGCAGATGAGAAGGATGTTACCACATGGCATCATCCTAGTGGCTCATGATTTTAGAGATGATTGTATAGGGAGTAGAGCCTTCAGACCAGTAGAGGAGTGGGATGCTTCCACATGACATCATCTTGGTGACCTATTATCCCAAAAATGTCCATGTAGTTTGCAAAGTGTTCAAGCAAGTGGGCTCATGGGATGCTACCATGTGGCATCATCCTGATGACCTATTATCTTGAGGAGGTTCATTTAAAGCATAAATCCTATAAGCAAGAGGGTGAGCAAGATGTGGCCATGTGGATAAATCATGTTGCTCCATTATTATAAAGTATTCATATCATATACAGAGCCTATGGGCCAATGGGCTAATGGGATGCTTCTACATTGCATAATCCCACTACTTTGCATCCCCAAGGAAGCCATGTTAACCCTATAAAATGACAGGGTAGTGAGTTAGCAAAAATTTTCCATGTGGAGTGTATCACAAAATTGCCAAGGAAGCGACAAGTGAAAAAAGTGGTTCCAAAACCCTGAAGGGAAGCTAACATGGTCAGGGAAATCATTGAAGCAACCACATGGAGCCTAACTACATTAGTAGTGTCCTGGGTGAAACTTGATGACTATCTCAATGTCATTTGTATAATTAATGTTTGGTGCGAGCTCAAGAAAAAAAATTGAATGTTGGCCAAATAAGCCAAGGCTTGTGTGCTTCTTAATTAGTGTCTTACGCTTGTGAGAGTCCCCATGGTAGTTGTAGGTTTCATATTTTATTATGTGTGATTGAATGGATTCCATTATCTATCTATGATCGTTGGTGTTTTATCTGTTGAAGTTGTGGGTTGTGCCTATTTTTTGGGGGGAACAATTGGGCATGACAAATGTGTTGAATAAGTTTAAAATGTAGAATGGTGATCCAAAATTGACACTATTTTTAATGAGACAAAATTTAAGTAAAGATCATTGTAGCAATAAAGTAAATTCAAAGTTGTAAAAAAGGCTAGTTGGAAGTTTGATGTATTTGACAATAAATAGACCTGACATAATGTATGCAATAAGCTTGAATTCAAGATTCATGGAAACACCAAAGGAAACACACTCAAAATCATGAAAGAGAATTATGAGGTATATAGGTGGAGCAAGGAATTATGAAATCCTATAGACAACACTAGAGGATTTAAAGCTAATTGGATATGTAGATAGTGATTATGCATGCAACATAGATGATAAAAAGAGTACCTTAGGATTTGTTTCCAATTTTGGTTCAGGAGCAATATCATGGTCTTCCAAGAAACAAACCATTATAACTTTATCAAAAGCAGAAGCATAGTATGTTTTAGCAACATCAACATTATGCCAAGTAATTTGGATGAGGAGAATCTTATCAAATTTGAAGCAAGATCAATAAGGAGCTATTTAGATCTATTGCAACAATAATTCAGTTATTGTATTATCAAAGAACCATGTCTTTCATAAGAGGAGAAAACACATTGATACTAGATATCATTTCATAAGAGAGCTCTTCAATAATGAACAAATTTAGATGAAGTCTTATAAATCTAAAGATCAGTTTGCAGATATTTTCACGAATCCATTGGCCAAGTATGTTTTTGTGAATCTACGATAAATTTTGGGAGTAGTCATAGGAATTTAAGCTTAATGGGGAGTGATGGAAGTATAAGCTTGATATTTAATACTTTAAACAAACATTTAATATTTTTTAGGGATATTTTACAAAAGTTCAAGGTACTCAATGTCTTTAATATATGTTGTCTTTTATTAAATAAATTATTCAGCGTATAGCTGATGTATTTAGGAAACTTATAGAAGAAGCTAGAAATAATATATAAATAGTTGTATTTGGGTCATTTGGTCGATATATAAGTAACACAAAAAAGTTGTAGACATGTAATAAGTGTGCAAGGTATAGACAGGAAAAAAAATGACCATTAAAGTGAAGTATGCAACAACATTTTGATCTTTGATTAATAGAAGAATTGTTAGTATGTATTTTATTTATGTGTTTTATGCTATCAATCACCATAATTCTGTCAGATTTACATCAACACAAACCATAGGTTGAAAAAATAAGTTGCCATTGTCTGATTAGTGCAATTGTATTTCCATTTATTAATACAAAATTGATCTAAACCATTCACGGATATAAATTGTATGTTTTGGATTTTTTTTGGGTAAAATTAGTGATTACAATACTTATTAGGAAATAAAGATTTAAGACTTTTAAATTTTTATAATATGAGAAAGAAGGCTTTTATTGCTTAGGAATTTTAGCATAGCATAAGAGTATGTAGGAAAAATTGAAATGATCACTTTGTCTTTAAATTTGGTGAGGCCATGCCATTTGGTTTTAGGTTGAAGATTTTTTAGGGAAAGAGATTATTTATTTTTTGTTATTATTCCTCAAAATCTTTGAACTATCGACAAAGAGATGTTATGTTCTAAAAGTGTTATGGCATAGACAGGCATCGTAGAGGAGGAGGGTGGGTAATGTGACTCAAACTCATGATAAAATTATTTATGGTAAGTAATGTAATTCAAAATTATGATTTTTTGTTTTGTGGAAAGGTTTTAAAGAGCTCGATAATTCTTGCCTCTCAATCCAAGTGCCTTAGCAGAAGCATTCCCAATGTCCAACACCATAATTTTTCTTGGTCCCCATTTGAAGCACAATACCCCATAAAATAAAAGTCCAAAAGATTCAAAATTTAAAGCTTTAAATGACATTCAGGCTCTTTCTAATAGCCTGTAGGGACAAACACTCTAATAGGTCTAGTATTGTCTTAGTCCACACCACCCACTGCAATACCATGAAATGTTAAACTTGAAACGACATCCCATGACTTAAAAATTAAGATCTTGAAGTTTCATCCAGGATCCTTCTGATGCCCTACATAAATCTAACCAAAAACTACTTTCAATCATTTTGATGCACTTTAAAAAATTTACACAACTTACAAGAATCAACTTTGATGAAAATACAAATTGTATCAAGGCCTAATGTAATTTGTGTTAATGCCTTATGAAAAATTAAATTCCTACAATTATTTCCTCTAAAACTTCAAAATTAACAAATTAAAATATTAGAAAACTGAACAAATCATATGTAAAAAACCTGAAACACTTTCTAATGTAAATTTTGGTGATGCATTACGTCAATAAGAACTCTCCCCAATTCACTACCAAGTCAGACGATGCAATAAGTTAATTTACATCTACCTACCTGATGCAAATTAAGTCTGATAAACTTCTACATTAGGGATCAAAAAAATTATAGGAAAAAAATGGTCAGATTTAGATGTAAATCCTAATGTAAACTAGTGTTAAGACCATGTGTTCAATATTCATTACTATCACATAGAATACCAAGTTGCTAAAATCATCACCAAAACTCTAGAAATAATTGAGTATGTCTCTCTGGAATGTGTTAGGATTCAAGAACGTTGTCATTTTGTGTGTGTGTGGAGGGTGGGGGTCAGGTGGGCGAGGGGGCAGGGCTCCTTCATCTTGATTGTACATGGGTACTTGATTATGCCTTTATTACTCAGACCCATTTTCTATGCTTAATTTTATTCACATGTTAATCTTAAGGGTGGGTGTTAAGAGTAATAAGCTAATGATATACTTAACTTTGGTCTTATGCTAAATAAGCTTAACCCAAGTCAATTTTACCAAGTTTTGTATACACATGAGATTTTAGAATTAATATGTAATGTCTATTTTTTAGGTGTGCACATAGTCAACTTGAGTAGGTTCACATGATTACTATCAATTTGAAAACTAATGTTAATAAGTTTGTACATGGTATGTGTTGTTCATTCAGAAACTAGTTTGTTTTTACATTTTTAGATAACAACCCACTTGTCTTCCCTACATTGCTATAAATAAAGGTCAAGGTGTGGGCATTATTGTAATGGAGTAAGATAATAATAATAAAAATAATTATGTAAAGTTTTTCATAGGAGATTGTTCATAGAGTCATTTTGTAAATTGTTTTTTTTTTAATTTATGCTACTTCATTAATGTAGAAGATATATTAGGAGAGGGTGATCATGGGGAAATTGACAAATTAGGTTATCAATTTATATAAAGATATCTACTAAAATCAATTTAATTTAGATCTAAAAGTCAAAATTTTGAAGAGACAGTCAATTCCCTCAACTGTCAGTAGGCCTGGATTATCTAATTTACCTTGCATGTAATTTTAATTATTTTTTTGCATTTAGCTCTTTTAGATAAATGTAAAATAATTTAAAACTTGTATTTTTTAAACAAAAAAATATTATTTATCCAAACAAGTAGAATTAGTTTATCTTGTGTATTTATAAATTAAACAAAGGGTATTATAAAATTTTATGGCCTGTTATTTTTTTTTAAAAGATATTTAAAGTCTATTAACTTTTTTGATTGTAATATACTATCTAAACCACTAAAAACAAGGTACAAACCAACAATTTCCAGGCCAAATTTTAATTGTTAGAAATTGTTAAAATTCAATATACCTCTTAAATCAAAAGACATAAGACATAGTGACTTGTTTATTGGATTAATTCTATTACAAAATGAAATATATATTTTAATAAGTAAACATGTCTCAAGGTTCTCATGTTCTATTTATACTTTTCCACAAGTCTTCCATATAACCATTTTGTGACATTTAACTTTTAATTTTAAATTATTTTACATATATTTTATAAGGATAAACTTAACCCACCAATCCACTTTTCACCTAGATTAATATATATCTTTCATATACAAATAAGTGAGGTCATGATACTTATCTTTAAAAGGTACTAAAGAGCTAAATTTTGTGTATAAATGAGGCACAACTTTTGTGTATAAATAAGTGAGAGTTATCTTTTAGTTAGACCGTCTTTGATAAATTTTTATCTATTTATCATGTTAAATATTTTGTGGCATCCACATATTGTGTTATACCCTATCTTTATTTAAAATGCACATTATTTTATTGTTTGTAGATTTAATAGATCTCGAATAATAAATTAATATGATCTCACATGTTACTAGAGTTGAGAGGATAAATTATCAAAGTTGATCCATGCTCTCAGAAGGTTATGGAGGCATTAATATCCTTTGAAGTCTTAAGAAGCTTTAGGTTTTTTTGTGTGTGTTTTTTGAACTTTGATTTAGGTTAAGAGTTTTTTTTTACTTTTATTATTTCATGAGAATGTTTCCAAAGCACTTTTGGAGTGTGAAGATGTTATGGCATTGGACTAAGAGTGGGATTAGTTTTTTTAACTCTATAATATATGAAGTTTGGGTGTAATTTTATTCATCCATTTACATATTTGAGAACTTAAAAAAAAATTAATCAGGAGTCTATTTATTTTGAATTATATAGAAATGCGGTGTAGCTCCCCAAATTAAATTTTGATGTTTCTATTTAATTTGAGGGACATGGAGTACTTCAACGCATCACTGAACCATTCCCAATATGTCATTGCAAGTCAAAATAAACCTAGTCGATGTTAGTAACCATAACTAATTAATCACACTTGGCACAAAACTAGTAGATGGAGATGATTTTATTTGGGGTTTCTTGTTAAATAATGTTGTCTACTAATTAGAGAAATTAATTGCTAGAAAAAACCCAATGGATTTTCCAAAGCAATGCCACCTCAGGGGATGAAATGGTGATAGCATCGTTGATCCCTTTAGCCAAAATGCGAACTAACTTTCTATAAAACTTGACTCCTAAAAATTTAAAGGTTGTGGGTGTACCCATGTTAGTCGTCAGTGTTAGGCATTCTAAATATAAAATAGGTCAAGGGTTTGATTCCCTTCAACACTTTTTAATTATGATTTATGTGTTGGTGTGTCTTTTCTTGAGGCAACATGTGTCAATTTATGATTTTCATATGGTGCCAAGATAAATAATTGGAAATGTTATTGGTTTCCAATTTGAATGTCATTAGTTGAGTCTCATTCTATGGAAAATTATAACTCCCAATAAAAAATATAAATGGCATGATTGGTCTAGTTTTATTGAATGAACAATCCACAGATGTCGTACCCAAGTTAACACATTTTTTTCAAATTCTATAAATTTTGAATTATGGAAGGAATTTGAGGTAATCTCTAAGATGACATTTGTTATTTATATTATATTTTCATTTCATCACATTGCAAGTGTTGGAATTGCATATGAATGTTCTACACATTGGTGAATCTTTCATCAGGTCTTGAGCATAATTTACATTTGGAAAACATGTTGGGATTATTCCACCAATGACTTGATAAAATGAGTATCAAACCAAAAATATTTGAGAACATGAAATGTAAGAATATTTGAAGAGTTAGGATTTGTTCAACGTCACCATATGGTCATAAAATCCCTAGTTGATGAAGATAATTTGATCAAGTCTTCCAAAGATAATTTGAAACCAACTATTAAAAGTGGAGTGTATAAAATTGATTGCTCTTATGGGATGTCATATATTGGAGAGACATGTCACTTCATCAACATGAGGGTTAATGAACATGTTACAAATATAAACAAATAAAGATTATCTCAAAACTTATCATCATATTTGCACTGAGAATACCAAAGTGTTAGCTATATATGACCACTACTTCAAACGACATCTAAGAGAAACAATAGAAATTTAAAAACATGATAATAACTTAAATAGGAATGGAGGTCTAGGATTAAATAGTATTGGGGATTAATCATTAACTTAATAAAAAAATGTTGACTTCATCTACACTTATTTTTTTTATTTTTCTCAAACAGGGGTTGTTGTCTTTGTTTTCAAGACATTTCAAATCATGTCACACCTTGCTTCCTTTCTATATTTTGTCTTCCTTTATGTTTAACATTTATTCTTTGAACCAATTTTTTACCATCTCTATTCATTAAAATTTTATTCTTCGAATCTCATTTCTTCAATCTTCTTAGTTGTTAATATCTAAGTTATCATCCCATGACAAATATATTATCTCTTAACTTATTTTTAGTTAATACATGTTTTTAGTCCCCCTCTTGTCTCCCCCTTGACATTCCCTCATGTTTTTATCTTTATTTCAGTTAAATTGATGTTCTATTAATTAATTCTCTCCTCTCTCTCAATATTTTTTATTTTATTTCTATATTCTTGCTTCTTTTAGTTTTTTTAAATGTTCCTATCTAATTTTTCATAATATTGTCAAAAGTTTAGCTCCTATTTGGTGAATGCATGTTCTTCTCAGTTGTTATCTTTTAGTCAAATGTTAACATTTTTTAACAATTAAAAACTGTAATAAATAAGTTTTAACGTCAAGTTCTTTCTATTAAATATGTTTTCATTTAACCAATTCTTTCCTCTCTCTTCATGAAAAACCTTTGATTTTTTAATCTCATTTCATCCATTTTATTAGTTATTGGTATCTAATTTTTCATTAAAAGACCAAAATATTAACTTTGAACTCCTATTGCTTTTAGTCTCCTCTTGTCCCCTTTACATTTCTTTGTACTTTTGTTTTTAATAGCTATCTTTTTTCAAATATTAATTCTTAGTTTTCAAACTATTACAAACTATAATAAATTATTATTTTTCATGTTCTTATCAACAAACATTTTATGAGGTTAAATATTTTAATCTTTGATTATTTATATTTTAATTTATTTTCCCACTACTTGATTACATGACACTTCAATGATAATATATATAAATAGAAAGTTAAGTTGACTATTTTATCATACTATTCTCTCATCCTGATGAAGGTTCATATAGTGTGACCCACAAATTGATGGAAAAATTCACACAATTTAATCCAAAACAATACTTTATTGCTTCATAGACTGTGGAAATACTCTCTCTTTAAAAATAAGTTAGTTAAGGTCAATAATTGTCAATAATTGATTTTATAATGATGTTACCAAGCCTCATGAGCAAGTTATGGTAGGAGACAAGCCTAAACAATGGGATAAAACATTAGTGCAAGTTGAGTTTTCTTACAACTCCTCTCAATCAATAGAATTAAAACACCAATTATTTTCAAATTACTATTTTTGTAGCCTTGGTAGTGAGACTAAATTAAGAGATACAAGTGGCATGGGTAAAAGACGTGTTGAAGCACAAGATTATGCAACATGTATGTCTGGTGTGCATAGAGAAGTGAAGAGAAATTTCGAAAAGAAGATCATGAAATATAAGTAGCATGCAAATTAGATCAAAAGAAAACAAGAGTTCAATGTAGATGATTTGGTTTTGGTGCATTTGCATAAAGAAAGGTTCCTAAAGGAATGTATAACAAGCTCAAATGAAAGAGGATTGGGGTTTCAAAATTATGAGGAGATTTTCAATGAGTGCATATGAAATAGAGCTACTAGATGGGGTTGACATAACATTTATCTTCACCATAATGGACTTGCACCCTCGCCATAGGGAAAAGAGAGTGATCGAGGAACAAGTTCAAATTATTCAATTGTAAATTAGAGACCATAGTTCCCTGGCAATGAAAGGGAAGAGATTGAGATGGTTTTGGATTCAAGAATCAACAAAAGAATAAAAGATCATGAATACAAGGAATAATTGGTCAAGTGGGATAATAGAGTAGTTGAAGATGCAACTTGGGTGAATGCATTTGAGGTTGCCAAATATGAAACGTCAATAGAAGAGATCACATAAGGTTCATATAGAAAACTTCATTTAACTTGAGAGTATGATACAAGAGCATCCAAGTTCACAAGCACTCTTGCATCAACCAAAAACACAGGTTGGGTTTTGTGCATGTTTGTGCATGCTTGGGCAGTTTGTTGGCCATGTCAACAAGTTTGTGTGTGTTTGTGCGACTTGTTGGCCATGTTGTCAAGGTTGTGCATGTCAAAGATGATCAACAACCACCCCAAGAACATCATCCGAACTCCAACATATGAAGAAATTCAAGTAAAGATAGTCTCAACAATCTCCCAGAGGTCAATTGACCCCTTTTGGAAAAGTGACAAAACCATTGCTTAATGCAGATGGTGATTTTGAAACTATCCATCTACATTAATTAGCAGCTACGAAATCGTCAATTTGTAGTAACCAACGATTTCACCTTTGATGGATGAAAAATTAAAGTACTTATGAAGATCATTATTTCTCAACATGTGGACTATTTCCAAGATGATGGGAGCTTGAAGAGTCAATGCAGCTTGTTAGAACAATCTAGTGAAATTCAAATCAATTGGTGGGAGCTAAGAAGGGTTGGTTAGAGAGGAGGCATCTTCAGTTAGTTCCAACTCTAAGAGACACGGAGGATAATTAGCTCCAGATAGGGAAAGAGAAGCAGAGGCTTGAGCTTGCTAGGGTGAGGTATGTCTAGGATAGAGAATATAACTAATCAATGAGACACAAAGATAAGAGTTGTCTTCTTCATAGTTCAGTTAGGGAAGTGTGTATAATGAAGTCTCTGTAACCTTTATTATTCATTCAATAAAGAGTGTGTTTGTGTTTCCATGTCTAAGTCTTGTGTTTGATTGTGTGCTTGTGGGGATAGAGCAAGGCAGCCATTAATTTGTCCCCAACATTTTCGTATGCGTCATAAAATAAATAAGTATACTATAGAATAACCATGTAATGCCAATCATTGTCAAATTGCACAATGTACCTAGAGAGGAACATGCACAGCTTGAAGTTCGAGTATGTAAACAATAGAGATACCCAAAACCTTGTATCCAATTTTAACACATTATGATATTCAATATTACATTTATGAAACTTATAGGATTTAAATGATTTTTAGGTTCACAAAATTACACCTCACAATGTTAGGTATAACAGAGAAGAAATTTACAAACCCAATATGTATTGTTGTAGGCAACCTAATTTCCCAAATGAAGAATTTGATTTTCATTTTTATTTTCAATATCAGCATTTCATTTTCTTTGCTCCAAAACTTGTGCCTCCTACTAGTGATAACACCTTTCAGTACCATGGTTAAATTTATAGGCGATATTTATATAGAAAACAAAATAAACCACAAATTACACTAACAAATCATCTAGAACCAAGACCAAACTTGATGTATTTGATTAGATCCTAGATAGATCAAAAGCACAATCTAAACTTTTCCAAGTTTGTGAGTAATTATCAAATCAAATATAATAATAGCCAAGGCGTAGATTTAGTATCTTATATAACAAAATTTTACTTCCAACATGTTCTAAACATTTCTCACTACAATGCATAATGTTGACAATTTTCACCCCACAAGGCAAATTGCCACCCTTGCCATTCGAAACTTTGCAATACCATTTTGTCTTCAGAGCTCAATAATTGGTCCTGAGAAATCCTTGAAAATCCATGGTTAATAGGCCTTGAGATTGTCTAGGTGATTCAGGGGGTTTTCTTTCACTTGTCTTGTTCTTTGCAGGAAAGCACAGATGTTGATTAAAGCAGTTGAAAGGAGCAAATTCTAAAGAGGACTTTGAGCTTTACAAGAAGAAAGGTTCTTCTCAAAAGGGCAAAAATCATTTCAAAGTTTTGAGAGGGTTTATTACTTTCGAAAAAGTTCATTTTACAAAATCCCAAAGTCCTTTTCAAAAATTCTGAAGGCCTCTACAATTTTTCCAAATACTATTTCAGAGAGGAAAATTGGGCTCTTTTCTTTTTGGGTCGTCCATTGCAAAGTTTCCGAAGGAATTGTCCAAAGAAAATGGTCTATTGAACAAAGTCGAAAGGACACTTTGGAAATCTAAAAGGCATTGTCAAACTTTTTCGAAAGACCATTTTTTCGAAAGGTTCTATTTCATAAGTCCAGAAGAACTTTTCAAGGGCAAGTAGACCATTTTCATTTTTTTTGAAAGGCAGCTTTGAAAGGCCGAGAGGTCCATTACAGAGAACCTGAAGTGCACTTTCCCTTCAGGAAAGTCCATTGTCAAGAGTTCGAAAGGTGCATTTCATTTTGACGAAGGATCATTTGAAAGGTTCCGAAGGGTACCTTCAATTTGTCTAAAGGGATCGTTTCAAAAGCTCGAAGGGCCATTTCATATGCCGAGGGATCACTTTCCCTTCGAGAAAGTTACTTATCAAAATTATGAGGGACACTTTCAAGACTCCGAAGGGTACTTTCCTTTCAAAGAGTTCATTTGCAAAATCTGAGACAATTCCTTCGGGCAAAAAAGGAAAAATGCAAAAAAGAAGAGCTTCGGACATTTTCTTCGAGAGGCAAAAGGCCGAAAGAAAGAGTCCTTTACAAAAGTCGAAGGGGTCACTTTAACTTTCCCGAGGGACAATTTCGAGGACTTTTCAAGGGATCCAATTGGACCGTTTCATTTTTTCCGAAGGGTAAGTGGACGCACAAAAAGTTCCTAAAAGATCATTACAACAATCCCGAAGGGCTTGTCAAAAAGCCCGAAGGCCAATTTCGAAAGATCGAGGGGTAACTTGCATAAGGCCCGAAGGGAATGTTCATTGAAAGGAAAACGACGATAGATTTCCTTCGGACTTTTTGTCCGAAGGAGATAACTTGCAAAGAGATAGACAAAGTTCAAAAGAATTCTTTTAGACAAATTTACTTGAGGAAAGGAAAGGCTCGGAAGGATAAGCTCGAGAAAAAAAGACAAAACGAAGGACTTTTCAAAAAGTCCGAAGGAATTCTTTCGCACAAATTGTCTGAAAGAATTCCTTTGAAAGACTTTCCAAGGGAAATGAACCAATCAAAAAATTCTGAAGGGAAAGACAAGGGAAAAGACCTTGCCACAGGAAAATGCACAAAAGAAGAGAGCCACAGACAACTTGTCCGAAGGAAAATGCCCGAAACAAATAAGCCGTAGACAAAAGCCGAAGGAAAGTGCCATTTCAAACAGCCCCAAGGACCATTGCATAATCCCGAAGGAAATAAGTCTAGAGGAAATGCACAGAAAGGAATAAGCCCGAGACAAATACATGCAAAAGAAAAGTCTACGGAAAAGACAAACAAATTCCATAGGAAGGAATACATGCAGAGTACAAAAAGCTGAGAATGGAAGGCAAAGAGCTAACAAGGAGTTCAATCTGAATGCACATCTCATCGTCCATGCAAGCAAAGGCTATTTACAGTTGATTGGTCAAAGCTTTAATTGACTGGTTGTTGAAAACAAGCTTATCTCCTAGTCATCTCATGCATTCAACGATCCAACTCAGCGTCAAGATTAATCAACAGGGAGTGGCTTTCCATGCAAGAGTTTGATTGGTCAAACTTAGGTCCACCTCATCCCTTCTACGCCAACATGGACTTTCATGCATGTGCCCTTGTTTATCTTGTTGAAGGTCTTCAACGTTCTAGCAGTTCAAACGGAGTTCTAAATTCAGTTTTAGTATTGATTTCATGCAAAGGAAAGTTTTAAAACATTCCAACAGCTCAAGAGGAGTTCTATAGTTGGAGATTGGTGTAGCATCATGCATGTTGGAAGTTTTGATTCAAGCTTAGGCCCACCATCCATTTTCAACGTCAAAAAACTTTCATGCAAGGCATACGACAAAAAATAAATTTTATTTAAAAGCTAAAATAACACAAGTTGGACTGAGTTGACCTCTTCTTCTATTTTCAATGCCAACCTCTTGGCTGTTGTATGTTTTTCTATATAAGTTGGTTTTTCAACCTTGAATCATATCCCTCTTTTGGCAAGACCAAAATTCTGTCAAAAACTGAGTTTTGTAACTTTTTTTAGATTACTAGAATGATTGTTCTCAATTTTCAACTGCTGGTATAATATATTTATGTCAGTGATTTGCACATGTGATAGAATTTTCTTCCTTGCCAAGTCTTGATTCTTACCTAGTTACTAGCTGATCAAATTATGCAGGGCATGTTTTGTGTTTGATATCTTTTGACTGAAGTTACAGTGGATGCAAGTGGGTTGATGGTGCCTTAAATAAAGTTTATTCCATGATTTCCCTCAAACTTTAATCACCAGATAAATCCTTTTAATGAAATACTTATGCATATTGGTCAATTGGCATTGAAAGTTCACCCCTTTTCTTTTCGAAATCTGTGTATTTTTAGGAGCTTAGATTGAGTGGATCAACCAAAATTCAGGATTATCACCATCATTAGGTAGGATTTTCCTTCAAGTTTCTTTCTTCTCTTTTCCCTGGCAGTTTATAGCGTAGAGTAGAGATCTTAATTAATATACCAAAGGGAGTTAGCCCTTACAATCTAGAGATTCAATCCGCTAATTAAGTCGCCCACAACATAGGATTGTTTCCATGTTTCAGCAGACTGTGAAGGCCTGAAACTACCTTCACAAGGGTGCAACTCTGATTGACAACACGTACCATATGAAAGTTTTTTACATCATTACTATTCAACTTAACAAAAAAATTATTTAACATCATGAATTATTACATCTGAGTTTCTTGTCAGCGATTTGATCACACTGTGAGTTATGACATTTAAGAGACGCAAATGTTTTATACGAGTTTCCAATTGAAAAGAATGTGTACGCTCTAAAAGCATCTACACAAATAGGTGAAACAAATATATCTATTCCAATCATATATATATATATATATATATATATATTTATATTTGCAAAATTATGAGCAATAAGAAACTAGTTGTGATACATGTATTTGCTTGGTTAAATCCCGAGTTTAATTGAAAGGTCGTTACCCAGAACTTAATTTTGTCATCTTCCTGAGATTTTGAAAAAAAATATAAAAGAGAATAACATTTGAATGCCAAAATTATGTCATTGCTGGATCACTGTATCTCGAAAAGACCACCTCTATTTCTGCCATAAGTTCTGGTGATAAGGATGAAGCAGTGGTGAACGCTGATATATTTTCCTTCAGTTGCTCCATGGAGGTTGCACCAATAATAGAACTCGTCACAAATGGGCGACTACGTACAAAACCAAGTGCGAGTTCAACTGGGGTAAAGCCATGTCTACGTGCCACTTGATTATATTCCTCAACAGCTTCCTGAAATTTACATTTAGAGTTTGATGTCAATACTTATGCCATGCAACACGTTTGTTTTATTGTGTGTAATTTAGAGACAGAGATAGAAATACCTTTGCTAGAGATTTAATATAACGACTCATGTATCCTGGAAAGAGATTAAACCGTCCTTTCTTTGCGGCTGCGGAATCAGGATTTGTATACTTCCCTGTCAAAGCACCGCCAGCTAATGGAGAATATGCCAAAAGACCAACATTGCAATGTTGAGGAATGCATACCTCAGCCAAATCAACTGGTAAAATCAAGAGTTTAGATCAACAAAAATCACCCCCAAAGAAAGATGCATTAAATAGATAGTGTATCCTACTATAAATGATGACAGATTTATTCGCAACTCGTAATGGGAAGTAGACAATATATTCAATAAAACCAAACTTGTAACCCGAGTATCAATTAGCATGTTGATTATACGTGAGATGAAGTTATATATGGTTGCTATCGTCTCTGTAATGGCCCCATATTCCATTACCTTGCTATGAGAAACATGATCAAGGTGTCCACACTAACTCAGGGTTAAGGAACAAATATATCCAAAGCAAGGATTGATATTCACATTTGGTTTACAAATTGTAAATTCCTATCTGGTTTAACATAAGAACCCTTTAATAGTGTCATATTACCATAGCATATTGCCGAACATAAGAACTAAAAACCCATGTATACTTGCCATGATTCCCTTAGATTTTCCCGTTCAATTTGCCTGAGTTGTATTACAAGTGTTAAATAATATAAAATTTTATATTTATATATATTTTAATTAAAGTGGTTTTCTATTAAATAATATAAATGTTTACAGCACTATTCGTATAAAAAAGCTTGAATAGAATCAAAACTCCAAGAAAAAACATCACATCGATCTTAAGGATCGGAAAAAAAGATAAGTCACTTTAACTAACTAAAAATACAATTAAAATAATGGCTTAACTATAACTTTTCAATGCTGATTTCGAAGAAGTGGCGGAGAAGTTAAAAGTCCAGGGTAAGCTCAAAAAGATGGAAGAGAAGGTAGAGCTCCATAGGGCTTTCCTCATATGGTTTATGAAGGATCGCAACTCCTTGAAGGACGCATTTAGGAAACTCAATTCGGGTAGAGGAGCCCTAAGTATCAAAGAAGAGCTGAATGAGGTTGTTATCCAGGGTAAAAGACTCAAGACAAAGTGAATAGTTTGGAAATGGAGAATGAAACTATGAAAGAAAACCTGAATATTTTATTTGGGTTTAGCAAGGTTGCAATGCAGAACTGCATTACCATTATGGATGCTCTTAGACAGCGGTTCAGTAGGAAACAAGAGCAGGAAAGTACCAGTAATTATAACAAGAAAGCCAAGGGATTGACGCTGACCAATGACGGTGATCAAGATCCTCAAGTGGTGCAAAACATGGACAGAGCCCTAAAGAGGATGATGGTCAATTGGGAAGAGGCCTTCGGAGGCCACAAGGACTAATGACTCTTTTCTAGTTCCTTGTTTCGTGTGCTGTTTTTCTGTTGTTTTTGTGCTGCCTAGTTGCTGTTTTATAGCTTTTTGAGATTAATTAGCATATCTTAATGTATATTTGGGCTCTTTAGGCCTTTTTCTGCTTGTTTCCACTTTACCAATAATAAAAAAACTATAACTTTTCAATTTAAAAAAAGGATATAGCATAACATGCAACAAAATATATAGCCCATCGGGCAGCCATACGGCACAAGGATATTAAGCAATTGGAGCAATCAGACCAAGAGGTGGATGCGGAGGATTATATGGCTCATCTCACCAACAGCTACCAACAAGCAGAACTGACATATCAGGGATTGGATCCTACCCATCATTATTTTTTTCTTCACCTTATTCTCCTTCAGATCACTTCCAGGCAAATAAATAACAAGAACCAAGCGAGAAAATTTTCCTTCTTGCTCAAGCGATTCACCCACTGGTGTCTAGGAATGTATGACCAGCCCACCACCTTGAGCACTGTGACTGCGTGAAGGATGCCGTGTGGCAAAGGACCTCATCGCCCAGTCCTAGAACAATGCCTACCACAAGCTCCATAGCCTTGGCCCTTGGAAGGAAACTGTTAGTAGGGAGAATCTAGCAGAACTTAGTCATATTATTATTTTTACTTGTATTTAAAAATACTTTTCATTTCAATAAAAATATTATTAAGTATTTCTAATTTAGAAAAGGGGACATTACACTAGGTTTTTCAAGGGTTGGGGAACAAGAACGGATTGGTTAGAGCAAGACTGTCAAAGTGTTCATCGTGTCCAATATTCTTAAAGGGAGACATTAAGTATATGTTTTTGGATTTTAGTATCAAAAGACATTTTTGGTTTGCGATATTTCAGGTTATTTTCCTTCAACCTCTCCACTATAGAGCTACCATTTTTGGAGATGCATTGACCTGTAAAAAATTTGCATGGTACTTTGGGATTTTCTTAGACTTTGTGCTTTGGCTTGTAATGGGAAAGAAAGATGTAACGTAACTTTTGAAGTTTCAGAAAAGCTTTAGAAAGCAAGAATTTGATTTCCTTGTGGGTGACTTACCTATCCAGGCATGTGCTAAGCTTCACATACGTAGAATGTATATTGTATATGTTTAGATAGGGGCCAAATGCGAGATGCCGGCTTTCTTTGCATGGGCAACAAGATCAGAATTTTCTGTGATAACTTTTTTCTTTTTATAACATGTCTACAATTAAAATTACAAGAACAAGTCTTTGTTTTAGTTTAGTTAGGACCAGTTGGGGAATTGCATAGATGATTGTTGTCAGAAACTCACCTCTTCACAACCATCAGAGGACATTGTATCATGATAAGATTGTGAGAGTTCATTCTTATGAGTCTAGATGGGTACTTGTCCCAGTCACTATAACAAGAATAATCCATGTATAAGATTGTGTGTCAATAATAAGGTCATATTTTAAATTTCCAGTTTAAATTGTTTGTACATCTGGCTTTGACGTGTCTTATGGTTACTTTCCTCCATTATGTTCTATACATGTTAGTTTGCATTGTGTGACTCAAGATAACTAAAATACAAAATAAAAACCTTATGAGTCTGGTACTGGGTGCCTTGTAAGAACCAAAGGCAATTTTTTTCCATACAATTCCTTATTATGGATCTAATATTAAGCTATGTAGGCTTGCTCGATAGTCACTCCATTGTTGATATGTGGCAAATACACCTAACTTATTGGTTGGTTTTTCAAAAACAACCCTAACAATAAATACGTATATTGTGCTATCTCAACATTAAAATTCCATCACGGAACAAAGGCAATTAAATGTGCCTATGAAATGTTTTTAAAATAACAAATATGATTCTTCAAAAAATTATGTCAAATAAGAATACTTAGCACTATGGAGCATCTAATTACCATGCTCTAAATTTAGAAGAGGCGAGGAAAAATTGTTAAGCTTCATGCATATACAAACCTTCAAAATGACATCGTACGAGGAGACTATAACTGTTTTGTATACTGATAATCTTTGGCAAGCCTTCCAATTTTGCAGCATTAACAAACCCTATGACTCCATAAGATGTTTCGTTAGATATGCCTATATATCGCACCTGAAATGAGTCATGCAAAAGGTGCCGATAAAGCTCTAGGTGCCACAAGATATTTTTATTTGGATGATAGAAAATCAAAGAGCACTCCAAAACTAATGATTTCAGATCATGGTATTTTTTTTTAATCATTCAAGAAAGACAAGCACTAGTAAATGCCCATTACTTTGATTTATCTAAGCATGACTTTAAATGCATCCTAAGAAAATTGTTATAGGCCAAGCAAAACATGCTAGAATGATGCTAAATTAGAACATATAAAAACATTAGTGAAGACCCAGGACAACTCCTAATAATTCCTATTCTCGCCAATGAAAAAGGGTGATGAGCATGGTTTCCCAAGGCAGTGAATGAGACCCTCAAGAGCTTATTTAACAATGGATATTCCTTTCTTTCTCATATATGATTGAATTATAGCTCACATTTGCTTCAATTTTTCCAGCTTGAGTGGCGAAGGACCTTAATTAGCTTTATGAAACCACAAAGGATATAAAAATACGGCCTTTGGCTCAAAACAAACCACAATGATAATGCCATTTATACTAAGTATCTAGTTTGATAAAAATAATTAAGAAACGCTGAAGCTTATAATTACTTCCAAGTTTGTTCGCTTTTATCATTCACAGTTGCTCTAGCATGAAAGAAAGATGCATTGGAGAAAAATAATATCTCCGTGACACTTATACCGATTTTTGAACTTTTAGCAGATTGAAAATGACAGACGTATCTTAGAAGAATATCACAATGTTCTTGAAGGTGCTTGCAAAGTTTGTTAAGACAGTTAATGATTAACTTAGTAATAGCCATAATGATACTCCTTGAAATTGTTAGTATGGAATATAATGGAATAATGGGTGCCGCAGATTTATATATGTGCCAATAGAAAACTTGTGTTATTTTGATGATTGTGTGGCATGAAATGACCCAACATATTTTCATATTAAATGTTGTTAGCTTTTAGTAATTATCTCAAAGGCATATTGTAATGTCTCCATTTTTTAAATTAAAATAATGTTATTTTTAAAATAAAAGTATTTTAAATATTTAAATATAAAGTAATAATATTAATCTAATTTGAGTTCCACTTAAGTTGGGGCCCTTTTGAGGGTCATGGGTGCTTAAGGGTTAAGTGGGGAATTATAAAGAATATCCTTTTAAAGTTTTGAGAGGGAGAGTTATTTTGTAAAAGGGATATAAAAAGAAAGTCGTCATTTAAAAGGTATGTTGAACACTGAATTGGAATCTTTGATCAAATATATTAGGCTTGATTACCACATTTTGAAGACAAAAACTTTTAAGAAGTGTCAAGGGTTTGGAGATGAAAACCTTCATTTTTACTACTTAGACAGTTTTATTCAAAGGCTATAGTTGAGCTTCAAAATTGCATGTTTACATGCAAGTGGATCTACAAAAGTGTTTTTGGATACCAATAATATTGAGGAATATTGCAAACCCTATAAAAAAACTGGTTTTTTGCAAATTTGTAGGACTTGGAGAGTGGCGACTTGCATTGGGAGCTTGTTCGTGGTGTTGAATGCTATTTCATTGGTTGACAACTTGCCTAGAGGGTTGAGCATGCTCATTGGAAGGGTTCGTTGAAGCCTAAAATATTGCACGATATTTATATGATTTTTCCAGCTTTAGCAATTTGGATTGAGGGCTGGTTTTGGGATCTTAGAGCTCATTTGGAGGGTTCATTGAAGCATAAAATATTGCATAATATTTTATTTACATGGAAGTAGATCTACAAAGGTGTTTTTGGATGCCACTTATATTGAGGAATATTGCAAACCCTATAAAAAACTAGTTTTTTGCAAATTTGTAAGACTTTGAGAGTGGTGTCTTGCATTGGGAGCTTGTTCGTGGTGTTGAATGCCATTTCATTGGTTGACAACTTGCCTAGAGGGTTGAACGAGCTGATTAGAAGAGTTCGTTGAAGCCTAAAATATTGCATGATATTTATATGATTTTTCCAACTTTAGCGATTTGGATTGAGGGTTGGTTTTGGGATCTTAGCGCTGATTTGGAGGGTTCATTGAAGCATAAAATATAGCATAATATTTTATATTATTTTTCCAGTTTGGGCGACTTGACCTAGTAGCCTTTTGAATGTCAATTAGAGGACCATTGGTAAGTTAAAACATGATTTATTTTATATAATTTTCTAAGGTAGGGCAAATCAGTTGGAAGAGGAATTGGACATTTTCGGAGAGTTTTTAGACTCGTTTTGGCAAGGTACAATTGTTATATTATTTCTGATTTATTTGGTAATAAATCATAAAGCTTTATAGGATTTTTTTAGGGTTAAGGCAAGGGTTTTGATTCATAAATTTTGCCTTTAATTTCTAAATGGGGCGATTCACTTGAAGAAAGTGTGCAAGGGTTTAGGGTGCCTTGTTTGGCCCTAAACAATAGAGCATTTATTATTGCAAATATTGTTGTATTTTATACCCCATTTCAAACAGGGTTGGAATAAATACAAGTTTGATTTTCTGAGTTATTACATGCTATTTATTCCTAATTGTGATGACTTGGTTTGGAGAAAATTTGATCATGTTTTAGGCCCTAACATTGGCCAATTTTTATCTGATATGCCTACTGGAATTTATCTACATTTTATCTTCAGTTGTGGAATGTTTTCAGAGTTAAATTTGATGACAAAAAGAGGACATTAAGTTTGGTGGCATTGAGGGTTTTGGAGTCGAAGACATACTAATTCAGCTTCTCTCTTCATACGGTGTGAACCAAGTTTGGCTAAGTTTCACAAGGTATTTCTCTTTTAATTTGTTGATTGATTGGAAGTGTGAAAATTTAGTTTGGTGGTGCAAATACAACCTTAGGGTTGGTTTTTATTTTCAAAATTCAAATTTGTTTAGGGGTTTGTTGAAAAACCCTCTTTTGCATTATTGTCTCAATTTTGTGACATCACATTGGTATCAGAGCCAATTTCTTGGCCAACTGTGGAATGGAAAGGTATTTGTCGAACAATGACAAGGATAGGGCTAAATTGAAATAGATCACTCAGTCCCAGGATCAGTTGATGGGAGCTATGGCTACATTCCTTCAAAAGATGAAAGATATGAAAGGGGATCAGCCCCTTAAAACGGAAGACCAACCTTTGGTTCGTTGGGATCTAATCGAATATTTTGATGTATATTTGGCACCTACACCACAGTACAACAAGGAAAGGAGCTTCAAAGAATGGTTGTCTTTGAGATAAGGTAAAGGGCTCCATGGACACATAGCTAGGCATGACGATTTGGAGAAGATTGTTCTTTCTGCCTTTGATGGAGATCCAGGTACTTCAGTTAGAGCATGGGTAAATAAGGTTAATGACTATCTTGAATTGAGACCTAGAGGTGAGAAGCAAGTTCTAAAATTTGTCATACAACACTTGGAAAGAGCTGCCCGTGATTGGTGGCATCTAGGATGGAAGTCACAAGGGCGTGACCTCATTAAAACTCATGAGGAACTTGGCGAAGGGCTCATCAAACAATTTGAAAAGGTAAAAAATTTAGACCTTTTGGAGCAACAAAGAGAGCTGCAAATGGGAGACATCAATGAAGAAATGTCAAACACTTTGGGGCAGCCAAGTGTTGAAATTTCTAAACCTCAAAATTCAGGAGTTCAGTGGCAGCCAATAGTGCTGCAAATTGATGATAAGCATGAAAAGGAACCCAAGTGGGGTAGCCATTTGGAGCAAGGAAACAAGCAAGCTTCAAGAGAGAAGCTTGGAAAGTGATAAAGAAACCACAATGAAAAGGTATATCATGAAAGAAAAATTAGGCATTATCTCTACTCATAGATCACTTTTGTTTCATAATTTTAGATTGCAAGTTGGAGACAAAAAGATGGATGAACCCAGAGAGATGAACTCTAGATACACCGTGGAGGAAGGATTAAGTGGGGCAGCCACTTGTAATGAGAAACAAGTCATGAGAAAGGAAAAAATGCTAAACCAAGAAAAAGAAACTTGTGTCCTTATGTCAAGGATACAAGCAAGGTGTGATGAGTGGATGAGGAGGGCAAAGCAAGCAAAGATGATAACCTTCCAAGCTAGGCAACACCTAAGGAAGTTTAAGGAGGAAGGTGAGTCCCTTAAACACTTACATAATCATGCCCAAGATAAAGGGAAATCAATATTGCACATTGATGAAGGGAAATCATTAAACAAGGCCCACACCACAAAGGTTAATGATCACTATCAGCTTACTGTAATTTCCAGAACAACAGTTAAAAGTAAACCATTTAATTATTTTTATGGCAAGTCATCATTGCACAACCTTCCTACTGTGCTCCTACATCACTTTGGAGGATATGAGGATCTTGCCAAGGGTTAGGATAAGGTGAAGGGCATGCAAACACATCATGAAATTGGTAAGCATCACCATTCGTTTAATACATTTCATATGCTACATATAATCATTGTGTTTAGAAGGAAAATGCAAGAGGAGGGTATCCAACCAATGGCAAGGCTTGAGGTATGTATTGTTGGTAAATCAACTACAATAATTACAATTCAGTTTTTAGGTGAAAGGATGCACTGCATAAGAAATAATGCATTGTCCTATGATAGAATGGTAAAAGCTTGCTATGTGGTATCACAAGTTTCAAGTTATGCAAAGTGTGCATTGTCTTTTGCAGGGAAAAAGCAAGCAATTAAGGGATGTTACAGTCCTTATACAGCGCTTGTCTATGATGTTTTAAGTAGATGTGCCAAGGGAAAAACTTGGCTAGACATGAGAATGGTAACAGGTGACAAGTGATGTGACCCATGGGTCATTGCAAGAGCTGTTGATAATCATTTGACGGTTATTTTTTGCATTTCCAACTTGTCTCATTCACGATTTTTGGTGCATATGTTATGCATGGGTTTGTAGGAGGTGAGCGTCACACCCTCCAACATCAAGAGGGTGGTTCAAAGATTTATAAATGAATTCCAAGCCACCATTGGGTAAAAAAAAAATGGAAAGAGGAAGTTGCTACAATCATATCAAAAGCAACAAGAAAAATCCCTCTTGGTTTTCAAGTAAGAAAGAGTTGCAAGGAAGGACTAAGACAACAAGGAAGGATGTACAATCAGATCAAAAGGGTGTTACTAAACACTAATGCTTTCCCTAACTTGTTTGTTTCATGTGTATATTTATTTTGGAAATACCTTGCAAAGGGCAATGCAACGAATAAGTTGGCTTCCATACATGGGCAACCAATTGGAGAGGATGATTTGGAGGACATGGAAGAAAATTTAAGGTCCATCATAGATTGGACAAAGGCTCAAATCATGAGCAGCAGTTGGCAAGGTAAATTGATGATGAAAAATTTGTCTTTTTCCTTTCCAAAAAATTCATAAAATTGTTAGCAACAATCTTGGCCATTGACCCACAAAAAAGGGCATAGTGTTTGGTCATGGCAAACAACTAAGGGCCTAAAATTGTTGTTGGATGGTATGAAAATTTTGTTTCTAAATTTTTTGAGTTGTGTCATTTACTACAGCTATCTATCACATTCAGAAAATTTGATTTTTTGAGCTTGGTACCCTTCAAACCAAGAGAAATTAATATGCTATTTAATTCTGATTTTTTAAAATCAGAAAACTCAGTTTTTTTTGACATTACCATAGCCCCCATATGGGAGCTATATTACTGATTTCATTGCATATTTCCATCTACTCATAAGTTCTAAGAGTGACATCTTTTGGGATCATGGTTTGCACAAGGAAAAGATGAAAAATATAAGGAACAGCAGTGTATTTGGTTGCATCTTGAGCAATCCCTTGATGACCACTTGATCACTTACTTGCACGTAAGCCACGAGAAAGGGGAGCCTTAGGTGGACTTCATTTTGCACATAAAGAGGACTCTTCACGAAGGGTTACATATGGAGGTGAGACATTTACAAGGTATGTTGCTCAGAGTGAATTCATTTGGTTAATTCTTCGCAAGATTGGGAGGTTCCTTCATGGCCTAAAAGAACTAGTAAAGCAATTGGTGACCTTAACCTTACTTGTTTACTTTCCTTGAGGATAGTACAAGCAAACTGCTACATAAAGGGCATCAAGAAGGAACTTTGCAGGTGCAATAATTGACTTGGTATGGCTATGGACTCCATCATGCATCACTCAATATTGAAAGAATTGTTGACATGGGGACATGAGAAGTCATTGGATGACTCTTTTGACACTTGGAACACTTGCAAACAGCCCCCAAAACACAGGTTCAAATTTCAGTTCAGAGCTTCTCTTCCATGGGAAGGGATTAAAAGATGACATTGCATCATAAGGTGTATTGGGAAACCTCTTTGGATATTGCAATTGCTTGAAGACAAGCAATTTTGGACGGAGAGGATTGTAATGTCCCCATTTTTGAAATTAAAATAATATTATTGCTAAAATAATAGTATTTTTAAATACTTAAGTATAAAGTAGTAATATTAATCTAATTTGAATTCCACTTAAGTTGGGGCCCTTTTGAGGGTCATGGGCGTTGTTGACACTGTGGATTGCACCCTTTGAATGGAGGTTCAGCGCTCTTCCTCCATGCGACACAATGGAGACACCCCTCTTGCTGTGGGTTGCAAACGTGAGGGATGAATCTCTACATTAGGGGCTAGCTCCCCTTGATGCACCTTGAAGCCCTAGATTTCCTACTGCTAACAATGGAGAGGGGATGAAAAGGAAGAGAAATAATGGAATCAGAACCTAAACTAATGTGGTGATGTACCAAAATGGTTGGTCTACTCAGCTTTGAAATACACTTTACACCAGAGAGATGCAAGCATACACTTCATTCAAATGAGAACCTTTTTTGCATCAGTGTTTCAACAGGGTATCCTATGGAGATACAGGGAAGAAGAACTACCAAAGGTGTTCTAAGACACACTATGGACAACCTGTTCACATGCGTCTATACTCTGAGCTGGACACTTCTTGTTGACTTGCAAGAGAAGAACTCACAATACACTAGATATGTTGGCATAAACTTATGAAAGCATAAAATTAAATGACTTAACATAACATAAAACCATAGACATGCAAAAGTGCAAGCTCAAATGAAAGTAAAAATGCTTCTTTTGATTCAAGGTAAATTTCTTTAGGGCTTCGCCATACGATGCTGAGAGAGCTCTTCTCAAATGAGAAGTTACAAATATATAGAGAACTTAGAAACAGATAGCTAACAAATAAGGGATGGAAACCCATGTTGAGTTAAACACTTCTGTAGAGACCACAAGCCCATGTTGCTGCCGTATTCCTCCAATTGTGTATGGAAGAGCCATGTTGTAGATGTCCAAGTCGTTGCCCTTGCTGTCTTGGACTTGCAAAAGTATGGGATACTCCTAGCAACTGACAAAGCCATCCCCAAGTTATGTTGACTGGACCATGCTCTCTTCAATGCTGGATGCAACTAGTTGTGCATTAATGGCGAAATGTGAAAACATGGATTGCTCTTCTCTATAGTTTGAAAACCAATTCTTTTATTGGTTTCGGTAGAGATTATTTCACCTAAGTGCATTTACTCTTCTTGCTGATGACACTTGTGCCACTTGCCTTGGTTTGGTTCATCTTTGCGTCTGCGTTTTGACTTGTCACGCTACTTGGAACGTTTTGAGCTTTTACTTTATTGTGTTGTGTGGCCGCGTTCTGGGTTACCCGCCTTGTTTTCTTTTACTTGGTTATTTCCCTTTGCCTTGGCTTTTTCACTTTTGTCTTTAACCATTCGGGCTCTCGGGCGCTTGTTATTTTCCGAGCTTTTCGTAATGTGAATTTCTTTGGACAAAATGTCCAAAGGAATTCCTTCGGACATTTTGTCCGAAGAAATTCTCTTTTGGGCTTGCCTTTGCGCCTTTCTTTTGGCAGGCCTTTGTGCTGTGCTTTCTTTCGGACAAAATGTCCAAAGGAATTCTATTCTTTGATTGTTTCTTTTCCTAAAGGGCACTTGCCCTTCGAGCCTTTTATCTTCGTCCTCTCTTAAAGTGCCCTCCGCAAAGGCTTCTCCCATCCAAAAGCGCCCTCTGCAAGGGCAGGTGCCCTTCGAAAACTCTAAAAACGACCCTTCGAAAAAGTGAAAAGAGTCCTCTTTCTTGACCAAGTGCCCTCCGCAAAGACACTTACCCTTCGGACCTTCTGTGACCATCGCTTCTATGACCATCAAATTTATTCGGACAAAATGTCCGAAGGAATTCGACCTTGGCTTGCCTTCTTCGGTTTTCCTTCGGACAAAATGTCTGAAGGAAAACTCCTTCCGCTTGTCACTTTTCCTGAAGGGCAAGCTCCCTTCGGGCTTCTTGTCTTTGCCCCTTTGCTTCAACCGGCTGCCCTCCGCAAGGGCATTTCGAGCCAAAAGTGTCATTCAGAACTTTTGGATTGGTCCTCACGTCGATAAAAAGCCCTCCGCAAGGTCCATTCTGCCTTCAAACATACTATTCGAAAGTTTTTTAAAGGTCTGTTTCATCCTTGAAGTGCCTCCCGCAAGGGCACATAACCTTTGAGGAAATTGCAAATGACCCTACAGAATGTCCAGGTGCCCTCCGCAGAAAAACACTTGCCTTAAGAAGCGTCTAAGACCAATTCGGGCTCTTCCGAAGGACTTACTCAAAAAGCTTTGAAGTAAAGACGTCTCAAAACCCGATTGCTTCTTCCTTACCCTTTCGGGTTTGTGAATGACTCCAACTCATGAAAGATCATAAGTCAAGTAATTCCACAAACCCGAATTGAACTGCTCTAACCCTTATCGGGTTTCTCTTCAGCTTCAACCTATAAAAGTCATAAAACAAGTCCCCTAGTAACCCTGAAATGCACTGCTCTGACCCCTTTGGGTTTCTGAACTGCTTTTACTCATGAAAATTGGCAAGTAAAGTACTTTGCAAAACCCGACTTGCACTGGAACGGGCCATAGACCCTTTCGGGTTTGTCAAGTGCTCCTGCTTATTACTTGTAAAACTTACAAGTAATGATGTTCTGAGAACTCGATTTGCTCTGTGAGTTTTGGAAAAGACCAATGCTTGATGAGACAACACCTGCACAAAAGCAACTTTTCCTTGATTTTTAAAGGGTTTAGACCTAGTTTCAGGGCAAAAGGTCATGAAGAACAAGGTTCAAAGAAAAAAAGAGGGGGGGTGCCCATTTTGGCATGCAGGATTCACAAAATGGTTAACAAGTGCTTAAGAGTCCAGTAGAGAACTATAAAGAATATCCTTTTAAAGTTTTGAGAGGGAGAGTTATCTTCTAGAAGGGATATAAAAAGAAAGAAAGTTGTCATTTGGAAGGTAAGTTGAATATTGTATTGGAATCTTTGATCAAGTATGTTAAGTTTGATTACCACATCTTGAGGACAAAAACCTTCAAGAAGTGTCAAGGGTTTGAGAACAAAAAACTCTATTCTTATTATTTGGACAGCTCTATTCAAACGCTGTAATTGAGCTTCAAAATTGCATGTTTACATGCAATTGAATCTACAAAGGTGTTTTTGGACACCACTTATATTGAGAAATATTGCAAACCCTATAGAAAGCTGGTTTTTGGCAAATTTGCAGGTCTTAAAGAGTGACAACTTGCATTGAGAGCTCGTTCGTGGTGTTGAAGGCCATTTCATTGGGTGGTGACTTGCCTGGAGGGTTGAGTGAGCCGATTGGAAGGGTTCGTTGAAAACTAAAATATTGCATGATATTTATATGATTTTTCTAGCTTTAGCGACTTGGATTGAGGGCTGGTTTTGGAATCTTAGCACTGATTCGGAGGGTTCATTGAAGCATAATATTTTATATTATTTTTTCAGCTTGGACGACTTGACCTAGGATCCTTTTGAAGGTCAATTGGAAGACCATTGGTAAGTTAAAACAATCTGATTTATTTTATATAATTTTCTAAAGTAAGGCGAATCAGTTTGAGGAATTGCACATCTTCGGAGAGTTTTTAGACTCCATTTTGGCAAGGTACAATTGTTATATTAATTCTAATTTATTTGATAATAAATCACAAGGATTTGAAGGATTTTGGAGGGTTAAGGCAAGGGTTCTGATTCAGAAATTCTGCCTTTTATTTCTAAATGGGGCGATTCACTTGAAGGAAGTGTGCAAGGTTTCAAGGTGCCTTGTTTGGCCCTAAACAATAGAGCATTTATTATTGCAAATATTGGCGGATTTTATCACCTATTTCCAACAAGTTTAGCATGAATACAAGTTTGATTTTATGAGTTATTACATGCTATTTATTCCTAATTGTGGTGACTTGGTTTGGAGAAGATTTGATCATGATTTAGGCCCTAACATTGGCCAATTTTATATGATATGCATGTTGGAATTTATTTGCATTTTATCTTCAGTTGTGGAGGGTTTTCAGAGTTGGATTTGATGACAAAAAGAGGACATTAAAATCAGTTTGGTGGCATTGAGGGTTTTGGAGTGGAAGACATACCAATCCAACTCCTTTTTTCATACGGTGTGAGCCAAGGTTGGCCAAGTTTCACAAGGTATTTCTCTTTTAATTTGTTGATTGATTGGAAGTGTGAAAATTCAATTTGATGATGCAAATACAACCCTATGGTTGGCTGGTTATTATTTTCAGAATTCAGATTTGTTTTGGATTTGTTGGAAAACCCTCTTTTGCATTATTGTCCCAATTTGGGGACATCACACATACCTCCATCTACTATTGATTGTTCTGTTTTTTGCTCTTATATCTTAGTTTGGGCTACAATTATTGAGGTCGCATGTTGTAGCATACAAACAAGGACTAAACAAACCAGCAAATGTGTGGTTATTCTATCATACAAGTTGATTTCCCAAGACCCCCAGCAGTATCTTACCTTTGTCTAGCAGTGAGTACGATTTTTTTTCTTGCATTTATCACCCATTGTAATATAGGAGCAGCTTTCTACTTGGTGTTAGTGTTATCATTAGAGGAGCAAATTCAGGTTTAAAAGGCACTTCAATGTGTTTTGATATCCAGATGACCCAATAAATGTAGTATGTATGATATCTTCACTATAGAACCTATTTGTGGGTAGATTGCTCTTGTGATCTGAAATTTAGCTCCATTTATAACTACTATTTGTTGGCAAGATCCTGAAATCATACCCTTGAAGAGTGACAAAAAGGTAAAGGCATGGTTACCCTTGTTTGGATTTTGGAAGCAGGCCTGAAATTTGACATTCACCCATGCCCATCAAATGAAAATTGATTACAGTTACGCGTTTTGAGTCTTTGCTCTCCCTCCTGACCTACCTCCCAGAAGCAGAGGCTAATGTGTAATTCCTTTTTATATAATACAATATTAACTTTTTTCCAGAAAAGAATTATGTTTTATGCCAATTTATAAAAATTCTGTTATGTGTTTTTGACAGCTAATTTTCATGCAGCACACTCATTCAATGTCATACAGCATTTCCTTGCCCGTAAAATAACCCATACAACCAAGTTCTCCCCACCTAACATATACTATGGGTCAAATACATGGTTATACATATCATAATTCTCCATCTATATATCTATAGATCAAAGTTAACAGGTTTGTGTACCCAGACCTACAAGTACGTGTACCCGTACCATACCCACACCCAGTTTGGGGGTTCAGTGATGAGTTCATTAGAGGTGCAGGAAAATGCACCCACACTACCCGGGCCATCCTTGCAGCACCTATTTTCAAATGCACATAAACCTATAAAATAAAACAAAAAAATCAAATAACTTACAGAGGTTTCCTGCCATAAACCCAATTTTACACCAACATAATCCATTGCACAAACATAAAGTACTTTTTTCTGAAAGTTAAGGAACAAAATATGTGAAGGGAAAAATGCGAGTTTATGTGAGATAGAATGGCTGCAGCAGCCAAACCATCAAGCTTCCACACTGAAAATTTATCAATATTCAGACTATCAACACCCGTGCAAACATATCAATCCAAATATTGAAGTGCAGTGGTATGTTTTCCAATCTCAAATGCAGTCTGTATTTATATTAAAATTAACATGTGCATAGGGGCTAAGCTTTCTAAATTTTTAAAAATATTAGGGCATATATGATAAGTTTATTATATTTATATAAATTAATTGTTAACATGCTAAGCTTTGTTTTTATCTCAAAAGTATGATACAACAGAAATATATTATTTATTTAAACTCTGTTACATGTAATCATTTTTAAGTTTAAACTTCACTTTGTTTTGAGGGGAAAAAAAAAGCTATTGGAAAAACTATGTGCACAACTTTTCAATCAACAAATAACATGACCCCTCACTTCAGGAGATGAGCAATTAGTGATTTAAAGGTAGTGAGTTACAATATTTAATTAAAATTGTAATGGCTTATTTTGTATCTAATTTATTTCTCCTAATCTGAGCCCAATAAAAATCATTGCACTTCACTAGAGTAAAGCTCCAGTCTGCCGTTCCTACATATGATTTATCCTAATGATAGACCGCAAGATGTCATCCAAAACATCGATCTTTGATTCAAAATTTGTGCACAGTTTTCCCAAAAGCTCTTTTTCTTGTGATATGGATTGTAAAAGCCTTATAGATCTTTAATTCACTTTCTTTTATTTAAACTGTCTTATTTGAGAAACACGTGTTTTATTGGAATTTAGGATCAATTTAATAAGTTTTTTCTTGTATTTATATTTAAAGATATTCCTTTTCCTTTAACTACGGTACAAATAAAATGGAATTTTATATGTATGGAATTTTTTATTATAAAATATTCAAGAATGCGAATTTTATTCTATGGAAACATGGGTTTGAAATATGAATGTACAGAACAAGAAGGAAACCATGAGCAACTGTTCTGATTCTTTGAATAAAAGGAAATTAGGAATTTAATTAACAGCAAAATATACTTTAAGAAATTGTTTTAAAGAATAGTAAAAATAGGACATGTATAGGTTAGTATTTTTTTAAAGGAAAATTATAGTGTAACATATGCATAAATTATTACGTTCTCGTGTATACGTTTTTATCCTTTATTCCAGACCTCATATGGCATCATCATACAAATATCCACTGTGGAAATCTGTCACAAAGGTGATAGGAGGTAAGAAGTCTAGAGACATCTCTAGTATTACTTGCAACAAGTGTAATGGAATTATTTGGGGCAGTTACACAAGAGTAAGGGCCCACTTCTTGGACATTTCAGGAGAAAAAGTAAAATGTTTTCCTGCTAGAGATAATCAAATAATAGATTTAATGGGAAGAGAAGCTATGAAAGCATGTCATGTCCCCCTTTTGGACATGACATGTAATGCCCCCTTTTTTGGAATGGCTAGCTTGTAGACCCTTAGCTTGATTTTGTTCCCACAAGGCTAAGGGAGAGAAAGAAAGGGGAACAATGAGGGGGCCATTCAAAGAATAAAAAGATGAAAAGATACTTTTAAGTGTCCTAATTTTCAGTTGAGTTGTGCAAAAAGTGTTTTTGGTCTATTTTCACTTAAGTAGGGGACCTTTAAGGGTCATGGGAGCCCAAACCCCTCAAAGAAGTAATTCAAAAAAAAAAAAAAATTCCTTATGATTCGAAAAGTCATCTCCCTCCAATTTGGATGCTACCTTGGGGGATAGATATAAGAGGAAATTGAAGGTTCATTTGAAGGGTAAGCATTTTTGAATATTGAATTGTTGATCAAATATGTCAAGCTTGTTCACCGTGACTTGAGGACAAAAACCTTCAAGTGCACCAAAGGTTTGGAGACAAAAACCTCCATTCCTCCATTAAGGGCAGCTCTATTCAAGGGCTGTAATTGTGCTTCAAATTTGCATGGTTGCATGCAATTGGTCTTACAAAAGTGTTTTGGAACACCAACTTCATTTAAGGGTTGAGAGAACTCCTTAGAGAGTTAGAAAAACACAAATTGCAAATCAAAGAAGGTGGGCGAATACCATAGGGCAGTAGGAGGTTCCCTAGGCTTGGCGACTTCCCTTGAACGCTGAGCGAGTGCCTTAGGTCATGATTTAGTTTGATCTGATGGTGGAAAATAGGTCAAATTTTGATAATATTATTATTATATTTTTATAATAATTTTGCATGTTAAATTTCAGTTAATTGAGGACTGGGTATAAGGAAAATAACTCAGAATTATTAATATTATTTTTCCAAAGTGGAGCAATTCACCTAGGAGAGTTTTTAGGGTGCTTTTGGGAACTAAACTTGGAAGGAATAAATATATATTTTCTAATTTATATATTGCTGGAAAATTCAGAAGCTTGGCAAATTGTTTGTGATAACTTGTAGGGTTTGAGGGTCATTCAATGCCCTATATATTTTCTAATTTATATATTGCTGGAAAATTCAGAAGCTTGGCGAATTGTTTGTGTGATAACTTGTAGGGTTTGAGGGTCATTCAATGCCCTAAGATATTTAGAAAATTATTATATTAATTTTCCCATATTGGCGATTTGCTTTGGGAGACTTGGAGGGCTTGTTGAAGGGCAAGTTGAAGGATTTAATATTCAGATTTAATTCTATATTTATTCCCAAGCATGTGACTTCATTGGAAAGGTTAGTTTAACAATTTGTAGCCCTAAATGTGTTCATTGGAGGTTCTAATATTTTGCATGATTTTTGCATAATTATTCGGAAGTTTTTGTAAAGGTTATTGCAAGAGTAATTTTCAGTCATACTGCCATTTCCAACTTGTCAAAAGAGGTTTTATTTCAGTTTCATATTCAACAATTTTGCGGTTATGTTGGAGTGTGTTGCTTGGAATTTGATCATTTTTTCCAGCAAGGGTTTGTTGGTTTTTGAGTTCTTATTTCAAATTATTTTTAGTTTGGGTAGGGTTTGTTGTAAAACCCTCATTTTGTGGATTTGTCCCAATTTGAGGACATTACATGACACTATTGAAGACCTTTAGCCTTGTCTAGTTTCCTAAGGGCTGGGGGAAGAAGAGAAAAAGAAGGAAAACATTTGATTTTGAAAAGAATAATTATAAAAGTAATTTGTTATTATAATTTCACTTAAGTTAGGGCTTTTTTAAGGGTCATGATTATTGAACTACTTAAGTAAATTATAAAAAGATATTCTTTTATAATTTGAAAAAAAGACCAATAAATGTATTTCCCCCAAAATTGGGCACTTCACTTGGGAAGAAGTATAAAAGCAATTGAGGGGTCTTGTTAAAAGGCATCTTGGATCATTATTTGAATTTATAAGTTTTGAGCACGAAAAAGCTTGAGCTTTGTGTTGGATTATTTTATGATCCAAAAGTCAATTTAATGTTTTTAAATAGTTTGTTTTTAAATTTAAATAAGTTGGTTACTTGGTAAAGTTGGTTTGTTCCCATAATTGTTGACAATTTTGCCCCCACAAAGCAAATTGTCACCCCTACTATTCGGAACTTTGCTATGGTGTCAAGTTTGTCTTGTGAATCAGTTTTGGGGTTCTTAAATGTGCATTTACAGCCACCCAAGTGGCCATCTACAGCTAGGTATAAGCCAAAGTGACCATCTACAACCAGGGGAAGTTTAGTCATTCGGAGGTTTCCAAGGAGCTTTCTTGATTACAGCCAAATGTGCAAATACAGCCATGCAAATGATGACGAAAAGGTCTCCTACGGCCATGTAAATTCTGATGGACTCCTACAGCTATCATATAGAGCATACAGTTCGTTCAAAAGGACACATGTAGCAATTTTAAGAGGGTTTTTCTTCTTCTGAAAACGTCATCTACAGCAGTTTGAAAGGGTTTTTCTCCTCTTCTAAGCATCACGTACAGCCAAAAGCCAAGACATACACACTATAAGTTCATTTATTTTGTCTTTCCAAGGATTTTTTCAGGCTATAAGAGGTGGACTATTTCTTTGGACATTTTGTCCAAGAGAAAGAGATCTCAAAGGACTGTGTAAAAGTCCAAAAAAATGACTAAGTGGCAATCGTTCAAATTTTATTTCTTCAGACTTTTGTCCGAAGGAAAAGGAAAAGCACAGTTGAAAAGACCTGAAGGGCACCTACCCTTCAGGTAGGTCCAATTCAAAAGTCCCGAAGGGTATGTACCCTTCGGGTTGGTTCACTTTATATTTCTAAAGACGCAGACAATTCATCCGAAGGACAATTTTAAAAAGCCTGGGTTCCCTTCAAAAAGCCCGAGTGCCTTTCAAAAAGCCCGAAGGGCAACTGCCCTTGCAGAGGGCACTGAGGCGGCGAGAGGACCTTTCATTTATCCCAAAGGGTCATTTTCAGAAAACCTCGAAGGGTATGTGCTCTTGCGGGGAGCACTTCAAGCACGAAGAAGACCTTGGCAAAAGTTTCAAAGGACAATCAATTTTTCCAAAGGGCACCTGCCCTTGCGGAGGACACTTAGTCGGTGGCAGGACCCTTTCAAAAGTTCCAAAAGGCACTTCTGAGGACGAATAGCCCTTGCGGAGGGCACTTATGCAGCGAGGTGGCCTTTACAATTCTTCCAAAGGGCACTTCTGGAAGAACATACCCTTGCGGCGGCACCAAAGCCAAAGTCAGGTCCTTTTGTAAAAGCCCGAAGGGCACTTTTGGGAAGCAAAAGCCCTTGCAAAGGACACCTTCATGGTGTCAGGGACATTTTGAAGGTTCTCGAAGGGCACATGCCCTTCGGGGAAAGATAGCCAAAGGAGACAAATTCCTTTGAACTTTTTGTCCGAAGGAATTCGGAAAAAGACCCGACGGAGGATATACCCGAGGAAAAGCTCGATAGAAATAAAAGCGAAAGGCACAAACGAAAAAGAATTTCCTTCAGACTTTTTGTTCGAAGGAATTCCTACTTTTTGTCCAAAGGAATTCCTTCGGACAAAGTTTGAAGGAATTCGGGAGGGACAAAAAGCCCGAAGGCTAAAGCATGAACAAAGCCAAGACAAAGAACAAGCCAAGGAAGAAAGCACAGAGTCCTTCAGACAATTTGTTCGGACATATACAAAAAGCTCGAACCTGACTGCGAAAGCCATAAACAGAATCCGTGGGAAAAGATGACCTGAAAAATCAAAACATAGATGTTAGATGCAGAAACCCGACGAAAATACAAGATGAACATGCGCATGAACAATGGCATAAGAGAAGATTTGTGGAAAAGACAAATACAGAAAATAGTCTGAGAATACAAGAGCATGCAACAACCATGAACAGGGATAGAAACGTCCAAATTTGACCATTCTAACACGTCACCTTCAGTTCTTAAACAGAGGCTCACTTTGCATGAGGACTTGAGTAGTGGAACAGTGGAAAGCTTAAACAAAAGAAATTCCATGAACGCACTCTCATTTGTCTCAAAGCTTGAAATGTTCCAACAGTTCAAACGTGATTCTTAATTTGGCATTTGCAATGATTTCATGCAAAGAGGAGACTTTCAAACGTTCCAGCAGTTCGAGTTGATTTGACTACTCTTGTTTTGGAGTTGACTAGTTTTTAAGTCAAGACATCTATTCGTAGATTTCATGCATTCAAAGCTTGTCTTCTTCTTCTTTTTCAACACAAGGAATTTTCATGCAAGACAAAATAGACTTTTGTAAAGGCTGAGTTGGTTTGAGTTTACTCCCTCTCCATTTTCCAACGCCAATCTCTTGGCTTTTTGTAATTTTCTATATTAATGGTTTTTCAGCCTTGTAAAAACCCATCCCTCTTGGTAAGACCAGACTCTGGCATTGGTGAGTTGTGTAACCTTTTTAATCAATAGGACTGTACTTTCAAATTTCAAGCGTTGGCATAGTGTACATTCATTCAGCAATTTGCATACGTGGTAGATTTCTCTCCCTTCTCAAATTCTGATTCATAGCTAGTTGCTAGCTTATCATGTTATGTAAGGTCATGTTTAGTGTTTTAAATGTCTTTTGTTGACGCTGTAAATGGATGTTAGATGGCTGTAAAGTGTCTTGTATCAGAGCTCTCTCCATCATTTTCTCTCACGTTTTCGTCATTGAATCGAACCTTCTCATGAAATATTTATGCATATTGATCAATTGAAATCAAAGGTCTTCTTTTTTCCTTGTTTGTTTAGTATTCAAGGTTTCAAGTAGGGTGGATCAACATTCTGGTGTATCACCGTCATTAAATAGAATATCCTCTTCAAGTTTCTTTCTCTCTTTACCATGGAAGTCCGCAACACAGAGTAGAGATCTTCATTGATACATCTAAGGGAGCTAGCCCTCATAATTTAGAGACTCAATCCACTTAGCAGGTCACCCACAACCTCAGATTGTTTCCATGTTCCAGCAGACCGTGAAGGCTTAAAACTACCTTCACAAGGGTGCAAGGTCTGATTGACAACAGTAACCACCCGTGAAACTTTTTAAGCTTTCACCTTTCTTTGTAAATATAAATCTCTAAATAATATAGTTATATTTTTGGTGTGAAATACTTGTTTGAAAAATGTAAATTTTTGAGTTATTGTTTTTCATTCTTGGATCCATCAATGGTATCAGAGCCACATAGGAGATAGGAGGATTGAAAGACATACGTACGGACTGAATTGGACAGTGTAAGATGCTTGAAGGTCCTCTATGATGCAATAAACAACGGTGGCTACTAAATGAACTAGAACAGTTGATGAAAAAGATTGTCGATGTGAAAAACAAGGCAGCATGCCCAGCGAGGAGTAAATCCTTCAAATATACAAAGCATTCAAGTCTGCAATCGTGACTTGCCTGACAAGGTGAAGCAAAGCATATCATTTTTTTTTTTCCTAGGCTGTGATATACACTTTGATTTTTTCCACCAGATTTCTTTTTTGTCTATGGCAATGTGATTTTGCCAGGGCTTCAATGTTGTTGCAAAATTGTTAATGACCCAAATGTTAAATTTAATATACGCATAAAGAAGCCATCTCAGGTCCTCGTGGCACATAAGAATAATACAGCGCAGCTATTTGAAACATCATGCTTGTACAACGTCCCATTTAGAGCAGAAATGGCATTTGATCTGAGTTTTTCTAATTGATAAGTTTAATATTTATTAAAACCCTATTTTATAGTGTCTTGTATTGTCTTTAACTCCTTTTTGGAACAAGTACACACAAAGCTTGAGTATTGATGATGGCGTAGCAATAAATAAGTCACTGGAAATTGTATATTTTAATATTTGTGTGGACATTCTCAACTACAAAACAAGGGTTTTGGTATATATGTTCCACTAGTCATTTTGTGGGCTCCATCAGGAAAGCCAGCAAAATAACTCTTTTCACATGCAAAGTAAAAACACTTGGTAAAAAATAACCGTACATTTTTATTTTTTTTTTAGGTTGCCAAGTCAAGGACATATTAAATATCTTGCCCTTTTATACCCAAACAGATTGAAGGCAAGTTGGTCAAATTGTATTTTGTTAGTCTCTTCTTAACAAAGAGATCAGAGTTCAAAACCCATTGATGTTATTTTGGTCAAAATTATTACTTTTGACATCATTTTGTAATGGAGTAATAAGGGTCAAATCGACAATATAAGGGCATAGTTATAGCTTCTTGAGATAAATTTTTGACTAATCGTTTTTTTATGCAAAGGTGGTCACATAACCAGTCAAACTATATGTTTTCGGACCTTTCGAACACATCGGAATGGTCAATTTTGTAATTTAAAGAGTCCTTATATGATTTTTTGCAACCAATATAATGAAACTAATGTATAAAAGTGCATTTTCAATCAAAACCGACACCTTCCAAATGACAATTTCCACACGGTCACTTCTTGCTTGTGTTGTCGATGAACCCACCGTCCTTTACAGGTCCCTCAGGATCCTCTTGATTGACAAACTGTGAGCATCTTATTGGAGGTTGGAGGATCTGTTGGAGGTTGGAGGACAATTACACTCTCCAGTTAGCTATTCACTCGGAGTATGGGTTCAATGCTTGAATAGAAAATTTTGGCTTGTGTTCTTGCTTTCAGTTTCATTTTTGGCTTTCTATATCTGATATTCATGACATGGAGCAGACAGAGTTAGTTGTTTTTGTTTCTCTCAATGCACGGCTTCTCACTTCTCGTCTGATAGGGGGAGAAGATTTAGGCATTGGTTAGACTTCGATCAGTCATCGGTGACAATATGAGTTGATAGGGGTTGCTAGGACCAGCAGTGTTGAGCAAAGGTCGTCAGCATTTGTTGGGCATGAAGAGATGTGCCATACAGAGTACGGGGTTTGTCACTTTGATGGGTTCTTATGTGGGACCTTATGTGGGTCGATGTAGTTGGACATACCAGATTGTGTTCTACTATAGTACGGTATGATCACCAAGTTTGAGCAGGCCTTGATCGTGTTCATCAATCATTTTTTACCACAACTCACAGGGGTGGGCTTCTTTATGGAGCGGCATAGTTTTTAGTCAGTGCCAGAGGTACAGTACACCACTTGCAGTTGTGACAGAGTTCCTTTGATGACTTCAGAGTCATTACTCCATATCTTTTATACCCATTTGGATCAAGGGGGAGTTTGTTGGATTATTTTATGATCCAAAAGTTATTTAATGTTTTTAATTAGTTTGTTTTTAACTTTAAATAAGTTGGTTATTCGGGAAACTTGATTTATTCCCATAACCACCCATGAAGCTTTTTAAGCTTTCACCTCTCTTTGTAAATATAAATCTCAAAATAATATAGTTATATTTTTGGTGTGAAATACTTGTTTGAAAAATATAAATTTCCGAGTTATTGTTTCCCATTCCTAGATCCATCACTTTGGACTTGAAGACAAAAACCTTCAAGCCAAGAGATTGAGGACAAAAACCCTCATTCTTATGTGAGGCAACTTCATCTAGGCACTGTCATTGTTCATCAAAATTCAGAAAAGACAAAAAATAAGGGTTTCCAAGTAGGGCGAATACCTTGGAAGGTTGACAAATTGCTCTATAAGGGTGGCGACTTGATTGTGGAGGTTGGCGACTTGTTTTGGAGGGTTTTGGCTAATGTTTGAGGGCCATTTCTTGCCATAATATTAGTCTGCAATTTTTATATGATTTTTCAAGCCTTGGATGATTTGGAAAAAGACATATTTAAAGGTTTGAGTTCAGATATTGATTCTACAAATATTCTGGAATTTTTTATATTATTCTAAATATTTGTTGTCGTAAATTCAGCTTGTTTGTGAGAAAAAAACATTATAAAAGGTATTTGATTGCATCTATATTTTTTCATTAATTTTGAAGACCTTTTGAAGGTAAAACACAATAGAAATTGTCATCAAAGGGCTGCCATAAATCATATTTATTTTTTAAACATTGGCACCTAGTGTTTGAAGGGCTAATTTGGCTTTTTGAAGGATTAATCTTGGCTGAAATGATTCATAATTGATTTGAAGGGTTTATCATATTTTTACGTTAATTTTGGAATATATTTGCAAGTAGGGTTTACTATGGAAAAAATTAGAATTTTATTTTTTGTTAGGGTTTCATATAAAAAATTAGATTTCAGAGAATGTCCCTAATTTGGGACATTTCAGTGGTATCATAGCCAATTTTCAAACCAATTGTAGGGTGTAACTTCAATGGATTGGCAACCTAGGTTTTTGCCAAAAGAGGAATACAAAGATCCTAGGGATGAAAAAGAGGACAATGGATAAAGCCATGAATGAATTGTTGCAAACCATGGAGAATTATCAGAGCAAACTAAAGGCCATAAGTCCCAAGGTTGTGGTAATTGGCCATAAGTCCCAAGGTTGTGGTAAAATCTATGGGGTTAAGCCCTAGACCTCAAAAGTCTCTTTTAGAAGAAGAGAAGATTGAACTACATGTGAATGATAAGCTTCAAAAATCAGAAAATTTGGGACAACCAAGTAGTGAAATTTATGAGTTTCATAATACAGAGATTTTGAAGCAACAAGAAGAGTTGTTTCAGCTAAGTAAATGGCAGCCAATGATTGAATTTTCTAAGCCACAAGAACCAAAAATTCAAGGGCAGCCAAGTGAGGGTTTTCAACAAATATGGAGCAATCAATGGGGTTGCAAATGGTAGACACTAAGGTGGAAGTAACAAAAAAATCAATGCTTCCAAGGATAAAGCAAGGAGAAGTCCAACAACTTCATGAGTAACCAAAAGATCCAAAAGGACGTTTGAATATGGATAAGGAAGCCATAATGAAAAGGTATGTCATAAAAGAATTTTTTTGTATTATTTCTTATCATTGATCATTTTCTTTGCCTAATTTTAGATTTCAAGAGGAAGCCTGGAAGAAATGATTGTTGTTAACTCTTGAAAAGGAGGCCCAAGTCCTAACAAAGTTGGACAAGGCAAAGGGATCCTTTGAAGGGGGGATGCCAAATAAAAAAGAACACTTGAAGGCAATGGTTGTTAAGGTTGATTTGCCTACAATCAAGTATACAATGGAAGCAACAAAATCGGAAGAGGCAAATGTTGATATTGATATTTCCAACAAGGAGAAAGAGATGAAGAGCTCTAATTGGAGAAGGGAATTCTCTCATGTAAATTCAAGCATTGGGCATAACAAATTTCTAACATGGTTGTGAGATCCAAATGAGCCCTACAAGCATGATTTTGTTGTTGTGTTATGTTGTGAAACAAAGGACAAAGCTTGGACCCTCACGGAAATGGGCATAAGCAAGAAGTACCATGATCTAAGGATTAAAGGAAGGGCTGTAAGTAACACATTCACTGTCGTTTTCCACATTCTAAGTTTGTTTTCCCTAAAAAATTTGTTGTCATGGTGAGTATTGGCCCTAGGAAGGTGTGCCCCTTACATCCCAACACCATGGGAGTAGTTCAAGCATGTATCAATGGAATTCAAGCCAAAATAAAGGGAAGATTGAAGAGGGAAGAAGCATGCTATCCATGATAAGAGAAAGCTAAGACACAAAAAGAAAGGCCATATCATGTTCATAAGGCATGATGGAATAATTGGAAAAGTGTTGCTAAGCACTATTGTATTGGCTAATATGTTTACTTCTTGTGTAGGATCACTAGGGAAATCATGTGCAATGGACATGAAGAATGCAAGAAATGTTGTGATCTCCATACTTGAGCAGCCAAGTGGAGGTGGTGAAAACCACCCAACTCCATATTTGAAGACTGTTAAATTCAGAAAATGGGGAAGGTAGTAAGGTAGAAAGAGGTATGCAAACTCGGTAAGTTGAAAACTCTGAAAATGATGAAATTTTTGACATACTACAGACAACAATAAATTCCGGAAATGCATGTGTAAGATCTGAATTTTCTTGCTCAAAAATTTCCGAGTTAGAAGAACAATTCCAACAACCCATTGGGGACCAAAAAGTGGGAAATGGGAGCACACTACAGTCCACATGGAGAAGGAAAAGGACACCAATCAAGTCTGAGTTTTATCACTCAGAAAAATTAGAATTTGGGACACTTCGACCGCCACTTCAAAAGGCTAAGAGGACTATTTTTTTTTGTTGTATATCTACAGCTGCTATTAAATTCTTAAAATGTCTATAGGAGAGGACATAACTTGCACAAAAGAAAGGTGAGAAATGAAAGTATGGTACAGCACTTTTCCGTTGATCATAATGGGTTCTTTTTAGAGTCACATTTGCGCTCACATATGCATGAAAATGTTAAGAAGCTGCAGCCAACGAGTGGACATATAGCACACATCAAAGGACCCAACCAAGAGAGTTTGCTTCTTGATAAAATCTCCTCCCTAGGTATGTTGCTCAATAAATTCAATCTTGTTGTTTGGTTGCAAGTTGGGAAAGAATTGTCATGGCATGTAAGAGCTTTCAAAGAGTTGTGGAATGTTGGCCACAGTAGTAAGCACTTAATGGAAGGAAATTCAAATGGATATTTCCATTTGGGGCAGTGGAGTTTCACCTTCCAAATATTCTTTTCTTTAGCAACCTGGGGCCAACTAGTACATTCTTTGAAATAAGGTTTGTGTTCATATTGGCATCCTTGAAGAATATAGATATCGAGAGCACATGGGAGGTCAACTTAGTAACGAATTGGTTGACTTTTGGGGGTAATTGCATGACTGTACATCACATAGACAGCCTACATATTAGCAAGTTCAAGGTGGTGGTTGGGACGATCCTCTTCCAAATAAGGGGTCAATTGAGCTTAGGGGCCAAGGATTGGATGACAGCCCTTATAAGGGAGTTTCCATCCCTAATGGAGCTTGAAATGACCAGCTTGGAAGATGGTTTGGAGAAGGTTAACAGTTGTTATTGGTTCCACATGAAAAACTATAGCTGGGGCAGCCATTGGTGTGAAAAAAAAATGAGGTTGGATGGTGCGAGTATGGTAGAGCAAAGGGAAAAATATAAGGCACACATAAGGATATCAATACAAGATTGTTTGCATCTCCATGATACATTCATTCAAGGTGCGCTTTCAATTTGGTTCAATGTTACTCTTTTGTTGCAAATTGGGAAAGTTTTGTTATGGCACATGGGAAGCTCTAAGGAGTTGATGAATGCATGCCAAGGTAATATATACTCAATGATTAAGGCTCAAACACACTTTTTCATGAGGGGCAGCTGTAATACATCTTCTTGTCATATTTATTGTGACAGTTCCAGCTCTTCAAAAGGAGTACATAGCTTCATTTTGACCCCTCTTGGGATGGTAAATGTGGTAGATTCATCATGGAGCAAGTTGGGAGTAAATGGTTGATTTTTTGGGATGATTGCAAGGCTGTAATGAGCAAACACAGGCAACAAAACACAAGGTACATATTTCCTTTTGAAATGATCCCCTCTAATAAGGGAATATGCAAGATTGAGGCATGAGATGGTGAGTTTGAAGATTTTCAGAAGTTTGGGGAAGGCTGATTGCATTAAATTACCTCATAAAAATGAATTGTGGGGGAATAAATTCATGTTTTGGAGTCATAAGAAGTCTGGAATGTGCATACACAACCAACATATCAAAGGGGAAGTGGCTGGTTCTGCCATTCTTTTGGAATATGAGGACATGTGTCAATGGTATTTTGACAAAAATTGGATTTCCAGCAAGGTAAGAGGAATTCCAGCTCCTCTAGAGGGTAGATTTCTGAGTTTTGGGGGCACTTGTGTGTGTGGGCATCATGCACACCCCTTATATGTTCTCAAGGGAAGCCACATATATGTCCCCAACACTTTCACACATGGAGGGCACTGTCAATGGTGCAAGCATTGAAGAGAAGTAGAGGATTCATGTTTTCACTAATAAGTTTGTGTCTTGTGTAGGTGCTGATATAAGGGCAATCAAGGCCCAAAAAGTTGAAGATTTCTTTGCTAGAATACATTTTTTCCGCCATCTCCATGTCCCTTCAGAGGAGTTGTCTCTCTTTTGCATCTTTTTGGCACATTTGAGTTATGGGACCCATGAAAAGAAAAAGAAAGATGAGAAGATCTTTTTTCATTTTCAGCTTGCATAAAATGTGAATAATCTTCATCTACAATAGTAGAAGGCTTCGTCATAAGGGTTTTCTTCATTGGGAAGGACCATGGATTGAGTTTTGTATGAGGCCCGTGGTTAGGACAACCCATTGGTTGTTTCTATTGCTTGGGGACAAGCAATTTTAGGTAGGGAGGATTGTCATGTTCCCCTTTTGGACATAACACTATTAAAGACCTTTAACCTTACTTAGTTTTCTAAGGGCTAAGGAAAGAAGAGAAAAAGAAAGGAAACATTTAATTTTGAAAAGAATAATTGTAAAAATACTATATTGTTATAATTTCACTTAAGTTGGGGCCTTTTTAAGGGTCATAAGTATTGAACCACATAAGTAAATTATAAAAAGATATTCTTTAATAACTTGAAAAAAATGTATTTCCCCCCAAATTGGGCGTTTCACTTGGAGAGAAGTATAAAAGCAATTGAAGGTCTTGTTGAAAGGCATATTGGATCATTCTTTGAATTTACAAGTTTTGAGTATGAAAAAGCTTGAGCTTTGGACTTGAAAATGAAATGCTTCAAGCCAAGAGATTGAGGATGAAAACCCTCATTCTTCTGTGGGGCAACTTCATTTAGGAGCTGTCATTGTTCATCAAAATTTAGAAAAGACAAAAAATAAGGGTTTCTAAGTGGAACAAATAATTTGGAAGGTTGACAAATTGCTCTAGGAGGGTGGCGACTTGCTTGTGGACGTTGACAACTTGTTTTGAAGGGTTTTGGCTAATGTTTGAGGGCCATTTCTTGCCCTAATATTATTCTGCAATTTTTATATGATTTTTCTAGCGTTTGGCAATTTGAAAAAAGGACCTATTTGAGGGTTTGAGGTCAAATATTGATTCTAAAAATATTTTTGAATTTTCTATATTATTCTAAATATTTGTTGGGGTAAATTCAACTTGTTTGTGAAGGAAAAATATTATAAAAAGGTAGTTGATTGCAGCTATATTTTTTTATTAATTTTGAAGACCTTCTGAAGGTAAAACACTATAGAAATTGTCATCAAAGCGCTATCATAAATCATATTTATTTTCTAAACATACGCACCGACGATTTGAAGTTTGAAGGGCTAATTTGGATTTTTAAATAATAAATCTTTGTTGAAAGAGTTCATAATTGATTTAAAGGGTTTAGCATATTTTTAAGCTAATTTTGTAATGTATTTGCAGCTAGGGTTTGTTGTGGTAAAAATAGAAATTTTGCTTTTTTGCTAGGGTTTCATATAAAAAAATAGATTTCAAAGAATATCCCTAATTTGAGACATTTCAAAGCAGGAGGCTATCTTTCCCACTGCTGAAGTTCTACATTCAAATTTGGTAGTCTAGGTGACACTACAAATCAACACAGTCAAGGAAAGTTCAAGTGACTTGCCTCCATATCCCTTTTAGGACAGATTTATAGAATTCCAAAATTTCATTGAAACCCTAACATAAAAATACAAAAATCTGAAAATGATCCATAAAACATGATAGGAAAAATAGAATCCACATTGGCCCTTAGAAAATTAAGGAAATTCAATCTATTCCCATGGTAGAACCCTTACAACACCAAATCTGATTTTTATAATAAATTTTCAGGCTTGTAAATTAAATAATTTACAACTGATTATTCCAATGAAAATTCAACAACAATTAACCAATGGATAAAACCAAAGGCTGAACAGCCCTCAAACTAGTCTTCTTAGGGTGACTAGTCTTCTTAGGGTGATGTCAGCCCTCAACGGGCTGACGTCAGCATGTGAAGACTAGTTTGAGGGCTGTTCAGCCTTTGGTTTTATCCATTGGTTAATTGTTGTTGAATTTTCATTGGTCTAATCAATTGTAAATTTGACGTCAGCATGTGAAGAGCTCTCTAGGCAGGTCGCCAATCTCTAAACTACTTCCTAGCTACTTCGCCAACCTCAAACTAATTCCCTAGTTGTTGCACCACACACAAATCAAACCTCTATGGCTTGTCCAACAAACTTTCACTCAAATTTGACCCCTAAATAAAGCCACCAGCAGAATGTTGAGGGTTTTCGTCCCTAATATGTGATTGTTGAAGAGGGTTTTTGTCCTCAATAGCTGAAAGTAAAAGCAAACATGCTCAACTCATAAAAAATCAAGTGATAGATCCTCCATCAACAAAATGAAGTTGTCCATCTTCAGTTATACCTTTTCTCCCAATTCAAACTCCAAAGTGGGTCGCTCTAGGGAGGAATAATATATTTAAAAAGTGATCCCCTTTTAATTTTCAAATTAGAAAAAAGTTGTCGACATAAAGCTACTTTTTGACAACTTAGTCAAAAAAGAACCATGTTCCCCTTTTCCCTTCATCTCCTTAGCCTACGGGAAACTGTAAAATAGGCTAAGGGTCTTGATCCCACCCTAAACCTGAGAAGGGGACATGATAGTCCTCCCCTCTCAAAATTGCTTGTCCTCAAGCAATTGAAAGCTAGGATGCTATAAAATAGCTGCCCCTTACCATGTAGCATCCTCAATGGGTAAATCCTTCCAACAAACCAAGTACTCCACGATGCTCTTGTTCCTCAGCTTCCTTTCTCTAACCTCTATTATAGATTCTAGAATCAAAATCAGCTTTCCCTCATTATCCAATGGTGGTAATTCTGTTGAAAGAGTTATACACTGTCCTAGTGCCTTTTTGAGGCACGAAACAATAAACACATTGTGGATCCGACTATGCTCTGGCAGCTGTAACTCATAAGCAACCTCTCCAACTCTCCTTTGAACTCGATAAGGACCATAAAAGCAGCATTTGAGCTTCTCTGCCCCACTATGCTTGAGGGAAGACTACCTATCGGGTTGCAACCTCAAAAATACCATGTATCCCACCTCAAAAGTTGTTATGTCCCCCTTTTGATCATAACACTATTGAAGACTCTTAGCCTTTATTGGTTTCCTGAGGGCTAAGGAAAAAAAAGAAAAAGAAGGGAAACATGTGGGTTATTAAGAACAAAAAGCACTTTACTGTTATAAATTCACTTAAATTGGAACCCTTTGAGGGTCATAGGTGCCCAATCCATTTAAGTGGAATATAAGAGATGTTCTTTTTATATTTTGAAAAGGTATTTCCCTCCATTTTGGATGTACCCCTTGGGGAAGGACTATAAAAGCAATGCAAGTTTCATTTGAATGCCATGTTATGGAATATATTTAAAATTTGAGTATTAAGCACAAAAAGCTTAAGCCATTGACTTGGAGACAAAAACCTTTAAGCCAAAGAAGTGGGGATGCAAACCCTCATTTCTCATTAAGGGCAACTTCATCTTGAGGTTGCAACTGAACCTAGTGTTCATAAAAAGACAAAAAAAGAAGGATTTGGAAGTGGCAACTTGCTTTTGGGAGGAGCTAATTGGTTTGTGAGGTTGGCAATTAGGGTTGGAAGCCCTAACGAGCTGTTTGGCAGGTTGAAGACCCCTACTTGTAGAGTTGCAGAGATCTAGGGCTGGAATTGACTATATCCAGAATCAGCGATTTGTGGGTTTGGAGCTTGTTTGTAGTGTTTGTGGGTTATTTTTGAGCCGGAACAATACTCTGATTTTCTACAAATAATTCTGCTATTATTCCTGAATTTGTGAGGTATTTTGGGGGGGCATTGGGCCTCAATATTATTTGTAATTTTATATATTTTATTCCCTAATTTTTTAGAATATTTCCAGCTTTTTTAGTTTGAAGGAATTCAATAATTCAGCCAAATATTCAAATCTGAACTGAGTTCTATTTTGACATATTTATTTGATAATAAATTCAGAAATCCCTTTCATAATTATTGGATGGTCTTGTGGAGCGAAAGTACTATTTTCCAGCATTGCAAAGGCAAAGATTAATTATGAATTTATCTCCATAGGTGGCATCTAGGGTTTGTAGAAACATCTCAGTTTTTTAGGAGATAAATTTGCTTATAGGACTGCCTATTTGTGCCATTAAATTTGCCATATTTTTATACTAATTGTGGAGGGTTTATCACAGCTAGGGTTTGTTGTCGTAAATCTGATAAAATAATATTTTTGCTTGGGTTTATATCCCCTTTTTAGGATATTTCAAAAGTCCTCTCCGACTGGTGCTAGTTTGCATATGATTTCTGCTGATTTTAATCATGTTGGAGGTTCTCCTTGAGCACTTCCAATATATCTTGACTCTACTATACTAAATCCATGGCCCCAAGCACTCTACTATCTGGCAAGACCAAATCTACAAAAGAAAGTGCATCATACCCATACAAGGCTCTAAAGGGAGACATACCAATGGACATGTGGTATGATGTATTGTAGCAATGCTCTCCCATGTATAGCCACTTGATGCAAGTTGATTGTTGCCCTGCAACAATTTCGTAAGTACCCTACAATCCATTTATTCACTATCTCTATTTTCCTATTGGTTTGTGGAAGATAGATGGTGCTAGGAGTCAATTTTGTACTAGTCAAATAAAAGAGCTCTTGCCAAAACAAGCTCATGACCCTATTGTCCCTATCACTCAATGTTTCTAGACAGCCCACAAAGTTTAAAAACTTCTTTGAAAAGAATATCAGCTAGTAGAGGTGCATTGTACTTGGCTAGAATTGCAAAAAAAGAGCATATTTGGTGATCCTATCAACGACCACATACATACAACTCCTACCTTGAACCATGGGGAGTCCGGTGATGAAAGTCATGGAGATACTTTCCAATTTTTTAGGACTGGGTAGGGGCTGCATCTAACCAGCTGGAAAAAATTGCTCAACTTTATTTTGTTGACAAGTGAGGCGCTCTCGGATGTACTAAAAGACCTATCCCTTGAGTCCCTTCAAAAAGAATATTTTCCTTGTTTGTATGTTTTAAAATACACCGAATGACCAGCCAAGGGCGTATTATGAACAACTTTCAATATCTTGTCTCATCTTAGATCTAGGGACTAAAAAGATCCTATTCTTGTAGAAAATAAGACCATCCACTACCATGTTCTTGTCATCTTTGTTTTTACCATAGATTGCATAACCGGCGAGTAACCGCCAATTACTCGGTTACTCGCCAGGAAAAAGCCCAGGGGGTTAACCGCCACTCAAACTTGCCGCAAAAAAAAAATCGTCGGTTTTTTAGTACCCTTGTCGGTTATTGGCAATTATTCACTATTATTGGCGATTAATATTTTTTTGATAAATTTAATTATTTTTTGTCTTTGTCAGTTATTCCCGGTTATTCAACCAACTCTGTCGAATAACCATCGGTTACCCAAAATTGCGCCATTTATGGTTATGCGAACTAAGGTTTTTACCTTTAAGGACAGCAGTAGTAAATTCATCCTTTGCATACTCAACTATTATAAAAGCCTTGCAATCAGTGGTAATTTCTGTCATGGAACAAAGAGTAGACTTTCTAGCATAGTTACCAAGATCGGAAATCCAAATGCGTTGGGGAGGCCAAAAAAATGCGAAATTCTTGAAAAGGTTCGGAAAAATCCAATAAAATCCGGTTTGGAAAAATATATATATATATATATGTGTGTGTATGTATTTAAAATATTTTAATCTAGTAAGGAATGAACATTGAATATTAATTTAACAGTTGCAAAATTGAGAAATGCATAAGTTTCAAACTTGAATTACATTAAAAGATAGTAAAATGTCCATAGTTTAGAGCCTAAGCTCAAAATTGATACAAAACTTAAGTTTCAAACATTTTCAACATCAAACCCTGCTTCAAAATCAAAACTAGCACTAGCACCATCAACAAATCCTGTAACAAGATCATCAACACTATCAATATTTTCTTCAACACCTTCAAAGGATGGTTCTACTTCTCCAGGATGAAGATTGTCATCTTCTTTTGCAAGATTGTGCTCAAGCAATCTTAAATTGCTATGAACAATCACAAGATTTGAGAGCTTTTTGGCTCCTAGTCGGTTTCTCTTGTTAGTATGGATCAAATCATGCATGCTCCAATTTCTTTCACACGCAAACGCACTGGCACACTGACTGTGGACACGCACGGCAAGCTTTTGTAACTCTGGAGTAGAAGAACCATACGTTTGCCACCATAAATGGGGATCCATACTAACAATGTCTTCTTGTGCTTCCTTGAGGGAAAACAAGCCTTCTTGGTTCTTAAATGTAGTCAACTGCCTTCTCACCTTAGCCTTCTCATTTTCATCTTAAACCAACCTGTCTATTGTTGCCAATACACCATTCTTTACCTCTTCATCTGCATCATGATCCACCTCTATCAACTTTGGATTCAAATAGCAACCTGCTGCATGTATAGGTCGATGTAACATGTTCCATCAGATGTCTACAATGTCCCAAATACGCTGAACTTCATCAACTTCATCAGCCAATACTTTTTTGATTTGTTTTTTTGCTTGCTCCATGCCCTCATACACAAAACTAATACAAGGTTTCATGCCATCAGCTAATCTCAACAATTGGACTAGTGGCTCAAAAGCCTTTAGTGTCTTTTCAGCACCCTCCCAAAATGAACTACCCAAGATAATTCTCTCAATGTCGTTTGCAACGCTTTCCTTAGAAAGCTTAGATTGTGCCCATTCTTCACTAACTACAACTCTTCTCAATGCTGTCCTCTCCTCCACCTCCCTTTGCAAAGTGATAAAATTAAATGCAAATCTTGTTTTAGCTAGGAAGAGAAGTTCACGCTTTGCAAATGAGCGATACAAGCTCAAAGTCAAGCGGTGATTAAGTATGAACTTTGAAATTTGTTTTCCTTCTCTGATAACATTATTTACCCACTCCAACTTTGCAAGATCTTCAAGCAAAAGATCTAAAACATGAGTTGCACATGGAGTCCAAAATAAATGAGGAACCTGTTCATTAAAAGATCCCCTGCTGCTTTACAATTTGCTGCATTATCTGTAATAACTTAGACAACATTTTCCTCTCCAATCTCCAGAATAGCAGATTCAATGCATTTGAAAATGAAATCTGCAGTCTTCACACAATTACTTGTATCAACTGATTTGATAAACATAGAACCTTTAGGGCATTGAATCAATATATTGAGGAGGTGTCTTCGCTTTGTGTCAGACCACCCATCACTTATTACAGTGCAACCTGATTTTTTTCATTGCCTTTTCATTTTATCTAGTTCACTAGATATAGATGTCACCTCCTCTTCCAGCAGAACAGTTCTCAGATTTTCAAAAGATGGCATTGTGTACCATTTTCCAAAATTGGCGATCCCTTCTACCATTGCTTTCGTATGTGGATTTCGAACAACATTGAAGGGGATGGCATTTGCATAAAAAACCGGGCCACCAATCTATCTACCTCATGTTTTTGCTGCGGTTTCTACATATCTTTCAAAGAAGGTTGGGATTGGGACATTTGATGTGCACTTTCGCTAGCTTGGGTAGATGCTGGAGAATACGTTGAGCTAGAAAATTAGCCAAATTGTGTCAGACTACGTTGAATTTTGGCCCTCTTTGAAGATTCAAACACTGATGCAATTGTCTTTGTTTCATATTTGCTTTTGATTTGACTTACAAACGTTGCATACATGGGGTTCCGTGACGTTATTGGACAAATCTTCATATCTGGGCCTCCAATATAATGGTTTCGAACCCTTGTTGTAGTCCCTGTGATATTTGAGCCACAAAGAGTGCATTGCATGTTTCTGGGATTCGCATCTCGCTGAATAATATATTTCTTTTCGAGTGGTTGACTTGCCATGATAATAGGTTGTCCTTTGCAGCTTACCCTGCACAAGTTTTATAAACATTTTTTATCACACATTTAAAAAACTATAAATTTTTTATTTTAAATTCAACTAAATGACGTATATAAAATAAAATTATAAAACTATAAAAAAATAATAAAAAATTAAAACATATCAAAATAATATTAAATTAATTTTAAATGACCTATTAAAAAAAATGACATAACTTTAAAAAATAAAATATATCAAAAAATTATTATTTCTAATATATCAGAAAATAAAATCTAAATGCATTTAGATTTTATTTCTAATGTTTATTTTAAATATTTATATTTTTTTATATTTATTTCTAAATATAAATTTTATTTTAATTTTACACATTTTTTTTAAATCAAAAAAATTCAAATTGTTAATAAATTTAATTTAATTTAATAATTATAATATTTATTTTAAATATTTTTATTTTTTATATTTGTTTTTATATATATAAATTTATTTTAAATATTTTTAATTTTTTTTATATTTGTTTTTAAATATAAAAGTTATTTTATATTTAAGTAAATGTATTATTAAATATTTGATATTATACTTATATTTATTTTTTTAATAGAATTTATTTTATTTTCTATTTATATTTGTTAAGGTAAAATTATTTTATATTTAAATCGTAATTTATTTTTTATAATATTTGTTTTAAATATTTTTCATTTTTTTTATATTTTTTATCAAATTTAAATTTTATTATTTATTTGTTATTTTTTTAAATGTTAATTTTATTAACATATATATTTGTTTATATAATAAATTATATTTAAATTACAATGTTATATTATCAATAAAATTTAAATATAATGTTAAAACTTAAATTATTTACGAAATATAAAATTAATTTTATAAATGTTAATTTTATTAATAAATATTACTAAATAAATATTATTAATAAATAAAGCCTACCTGTTGCTGCGTCCGTCAAGTCTCGGATGTGATCCAGGCGGTTGCCTACGTCGTGTTCACAGAGTCACCGTGCCTTCCAAGCTCAAACAGTCACCGTGCCTTTCGCGTTACACTCGCAGTCGCTGGCAAATTACCGTCACCGACTCACAGACTTGCACTTGCCTTCGAATTGTTCAGTGGCCGTCGGATTTGCATTATGTTTTACTTCTGCTTACTCGCGGCGCATAAATAAAGATTTTTAGGGTTCCTGCAGCTAAACAACCGTCCCTTTTTAGGGTTTTCGCATTCAATGACTTGCGCTTTTTAGGGTTTTGTGTTTTTTAATGTTTAAAATTTTTAATAATAAAAAATAGTCCGAAGACTCCGAACCCGCATGTATTATTCCGAGAGCCAAAAAAATGCGCTTTTTTCTGCATTTGGCCCAGATGCGGCCGAACCTGGTAACTATGCTTTCTAGACAATGCATCGGCAACTACATTGTTTTTCCCTTTGACATACTCAATATCAAAGTTATAGGATTGAAGTTTACTTACCCACTTTTATTGCCTATCACTCAAATCCATTTCGTTGAGAAAGTACTTTAGACTATTATGATCAGTTTTGACTACAAACCTGCCACAAATCAAATACTGTCTGAATTTGGCCAATGCATGCATGATGGCCAGCATTTCTTTATCATAAATAGAGAGCTTACGCTCCACCTCTTTGAGCTTCCAGTTCTCAAATGTGGGGTGCCTTTTTCGCATCAAAACAGCCCCTATACCTTCACCTAAGCATCACATTCCAGCACAAACAAGATGAAAAAATCCGGTACAGCAAGTACCGGACATGAAGTCATCACTTCCTTCAGTTTATCAAATGTTGCTTGGGTTGTTTTCGACCAATTGAAAGCCCTCTTTTTGGTTAAATCTATCAACAGAATAGCAAGCTGAGAAAATCCCTTAACAAACCTTCTATAGTAGCTGCACAAACCCAAAAACCCTCTCAAATGTGTCATAATTGTAGGTGGAGCCAATCCATGATTGTTTGGATCTTTTGTTGATCAACATGGACTCTTTGGATATTAATCACATGTCCTAAATACAAGATTTTAGACATCCCAAACTCACAATTAGACTCTTTTGCAAAGAGTGTTTGTTGTCCCAAAATTCCCAACGCTATGTCCAAGTGTTCAAGATGCTCCTCCCATGTTTTACTATATACTAAGATGTCATCAAAAAAGGCCAAAATAAACTTCCTTAAGTGTTGCCTAAAGACATTGTTCATACAAGATTGGAAAGTTATTGGAGCATTGGTTAATCCAAAGGGCATAACCAAAAATTCATAATGCCCATAATGACATCTGAAAGTTGTTTTTTGAACATTATCTTCTCTTACCCGAATTTGGTGATATCCGGTCCACAAGTCAATCTTGGAAAAGTAGATGGCTCCATGTATCTCATCAATCCTAAGTATGAGGTGCTTATTTTTTATGGTCTTTTTGTTCAAAAGGCAGTAGTCAATGCACATCCTCATAGTTCCATCCTTTTTTTTACTAGAACAACCGAGGAAGCAAAAGGACTAGAACTAGGCCTTATGTGTCCCATATCCAAGAGCTCTTTGATGGCTTTCTCAATCTCCTCCTTCTAGGCTCAAGGATGGCAGTATGGAGTGGTTATTACCACTTTAGTTTCGAGCTCCGACTCAATGATATGTTGAAAACCCCTTTTTGGTGGTAGCCCATGTGGAATACCACTGAAAACCTTGGCATGCTTATCAAGGATGGGCTAAATATCCTTATGACACTGTTGCGGCTCTAATTTCTGATTTGTAGAGCTCACAAAGCACTCTGTTACCCAGGCAACCTAACCTCTATGGAAAGCCCTTTCCATCCTTTCCACTGTCACTACCATAGGAGCTCTGCTTGTCATACCACGCAACACTAATTCTTTACAGCCTGATTTGAACTTCAGCTCCGTAGTTTGGTAATTTTTGGTGAATTCTCCTAGAGAATGCAGCGATTGCACCCCAAGGACTATGTCGGTCTCACCAATCCCAACCACATAGAAAACATGAATTTTATGCCTTCCCAAAGTGATATTCATCTTCTAAATTTTCTTTGAGCATGGGATGGTAAAGCCATCCGCCATGGTTACATTGAAGCCTTTGAAATCTACGACTTGCAGCCCACATCTAGATACTAAGCCTTCAATTAAGTTTTGAGTTGCTCCACTATCAATTAGCACCATTACTTTCTTATCTTGCAATACTCCTCTCACTCTAAAAGAGTGATATTTAGGAGCACCAAACAATGTGGCAAATGTTCCATCTATGTGGTCAGCATTTTCTTTCCTTTCTTGCTCCTCTTTTTTAGGTGCTTACCCTTCTTCTTCTTCCCCATTTGATACAACCTCAATGTAATGAACTTGTCCTTTGCCAAGGCAACGATGATCCGGTGTCCAAGGATCTTTGCAAGTGAAGCACAAATTTATCCTCCTCAACTTATTCCTTGATTCTACTTTTTTGTTTGTCTTTGGCAGCTCTTTTTGTTGTACGTTACTTTGCTAATATGACCTTCTTTGTTTTTCATATGGAGCTGTCCTTGGCTTCTAGGAAAGTGAAGTACTAGGCTGTACAAAAGAAGTCATTTACTGTTCTAAAAGCAGAAACTTGCCCTTAGGCGTTGTTTCTAGATCAAAAGCCTTTTTGATGGCTTCTTGGAGAGAACAAAGGTTGAAAGCCTTGACCAAGCCCTTGAGTGGATCAGCCAACCTTTCAACAAACACCACAAGCCTCCTTTTGGATACATCTGGTACCATCATTGAAACTCTCTAAAATTCAGCCACAATTATCCATGGAAGTATTTCATTTCAGCTGTGCTAATTCCCTAAAATGGATCTCTGGATCAGCGCTATCAAACATCTCAATCAACCCCCTGTTGAACTCATCATAAGAATTGATGAGATTGTGCCCATGTGTGACCAATCCATGGTACCACCATTCATGTGTCGTGCCCTCAAGATGTAAAGTAGAAAATCGGATGGCTTCATCTTCCATCATGGGTTGGAGAGAAATGTATGTATCCACCTTTTGGATCCAAGCTCGAGCAGTACTCTTGGTAGATCCATCAAATGTAGAAAGCATGCGCTTTCTTAAAACTTGTTGAAGATCCCTTTGATTATTGCGAGGTCTGGGATCAAATCTAGGTCCCTCTTTGTTCCTCTTCAACTACATGAAATCAGTGAGGCTCGTTTCTCCCTTAATCTCAAGTGGAAGAGTCATGTACTCTACATAACTGGCAACAATATCATCCATCACCGAATGTTGCATCTCCACCGCAGGAATGACTTCCTATATACAAAGGAAGTTAGGCTAGAAAGTTCTAGCAGTAGATCCAATAGTCATTATTTGTGGAGGGTTGGCACCTGAATCACTCCCCTCACCATTGGACGGACAAAAAGTATTCATGCCCCGCATGGTGTGAATCATTTCAGCCATCATATTTGTCATACACTCTTGATTTTGAGCAAATTTCTCAAATTGAACATGATTTGTATCTGAATCATCCATATTCTTGTGCCCTAGTTTTTCAAACCCTTCTTTTTGTTGTTCCATCCCCTTTCTCTTCTCTCTTTCGTAATATCTAAGCTCTCTGTCACTTCCTGACATGTAAAACAACCTGCAGACAACTCAATCCCCATAGTTAGCAAGGAGATGGCTCTAATACCACTGAAATATCCCTTTTAGGGCAAATTTATACAATTCTGAAATTTCATTGAAACCCTAACATGAAAATATATAATTCTAAAATTGATCTATAAAACATGATAGGCAAAATATAATCCACATTGACCCTCAGAAAATTAACAAAATTCAATCTATTTCTATAAGTTGTTAATATACTACTACAAAAGTAAGCATATTTTTAAATTATCTCAATGGGATAAAAATCAACTAGAGAAACATCATTCCAAGAATAAAGTAACGAGGCTCAGACTTAGGTTTGGATTTGGCAAAAATCAATGATTTAAATAAAACATAATATAAAGAAAATTTTAGGAATTTTTTAAAATATGCATCACTTAAAAGACATACAAAACTCATTACCTATATTACTTTGGTTACACAAGTATATACCAAAATTAAGTAAAAAATATAATTAGAGATGAAACAAGATCAATTTCTGTATTAAAATTCATGATTGCTTTCTGTACAAAGATCATGGACTTGGATAACCATGGCATAAAAACAAAAACATAACATATGTTATAAACTACAATTGAGAGGAGCCTATATCACTCGTCTTATTGTGCTATAGTAGGCTACACTCAACTTCCTAACCTATCCATCCTAACCTCAATGCTTACACACACTAGTGTATTGGCATATCACTTGAATTGAGATTCAAGAGCTCATCCGAAGTACACAAGAGACCAGAAACCTCGCCATTAGAAGATAACAGAAATCAGAACTAAGCATAACAAAATAGATCTTAGCATACTAGTGTAATCATATAGCTTATCATTCAAACCCTAGCTTAAATCACAACCAATTCAACACATACACAAGATGTTTCAATAGGCTTCTTCTCATTCATTCATCAACCATACACATATGTATTACATTCATACATCAATCTACATCCATGTACAATATCATATATCACATCTATGTATTTACAACAGACTTCAAACTTCACAATATACATCCGCTCTTGTTGTGCATCAAAACATGTGACAAAACATGACTTAAAATTTATAGTTTTTTTCCCACCAACCTATTCATGACAATTGGATCCAAATGGATATCTTACAGATGGATCTAGAAGATTCCATGGACTTTACATTATATTTTCTTTAGATCCTTTCCTAGATCATCCGCGCATGTGGTCTTCATTCTATGTTGACCCCTGTCATATTGCACAATTTCCTTGTCTGCTTGATCTACACAGCGTCTTTGTCTACTTGATCTGTGCAGCTTCCTTGCTATGCACGAACATCCCTTCTTCATTCTTACCATGTATTTGCACAAACTACCACTTGCACACTCTTCGCCAAAAACTGCACAAACTTTTTTACTTACTCAAAATAGTAATTCTTTATCTTGGTGTGTGTATGTCATGAGAATATGGTCAACAATATAAATATCCTCTAATATAGGAAAACGGAGAAAACCATACTAGATCCAACATACATACAAGATGTAGCACCACAAAGCGCGGAGAGGCTGTAAGCAAGAGTTGTTTGTAAAAGGAATATCAAGGATATAATAAGAAAGCCTATGTGAGGAACTAACAAACAAAGACTTACCTAGATTTGAGATATAAAAAGGACAAACTAAGGAGATAGAAATGCCATTAGTTGGTAGCCATGAGGCATCTAAACTAGGGATTTTAACCAAGAGGTATCTAACTAGGCATTGAAAAACATGCAAATATACCATAAACTAACAATTATTTATTAATTTAAGCATATAGAAGATAACGACATACCAATATACTACATACAAATATATGTAACAAAGTAAACGAAGAAAGAATATAGGGATAGGGATACTTGCCTTGGGTTGACTTGTCTACACATCAATCTCTCCATTGGCTCAAGTCGCACTTTGTGAGAGATGTTGTAAGTGAAGATCAAGAAGTAAGGACGAAAACCTAAGTATCCTTAGTTGTGGACTCCAAAGACGAGGCGTGCCTTTCTAGTTCAACTTCTCTTCTTATGACTTTCAAAGACCTTGTGCAAACTAGAACTCCAAGTGTAAACTCATATGCCCTAATTCCTCTTCTTCTTACTAAGTGTGGATTTGCATATGTGAATAGAGTAGATTAGATGTATTTATTATTAAAAATAATATTTATGTAATGTCCCCATTTTTTTGAAGAGTTAAATAATATTATTGCTAAAGTGAAAAGTATTTTTAAATACTTAAAAACAAAGGCAATTAATAGAAAAAACACTTTATGTTATAAATTCCACTTAAGTTGGGGCCTTTTAAGGGTTATGGGCACTTAAGGCCTAAACTGAAATTACAAGATGTTCCTTTCAATATTTTTAAATTAACTCTTCCCTCCAAATTGGGCGCTACGCTTGGGAGAAAGATATAAGAGGAAAGAAAGACTCATTTGAAGATGATGTGAATTTGGATATTTGGAAAAGATGTCAAGTATGTCAAGCTTGATTGTCTTCAGCATAGTTTCTTGGAGAATGTTACCCTCCAAGAACTATGATGCTCTATAAACAGTGTCTATTGACACCACCTATCTTTCGGAAATTGTGCTACTCTTTGAGGATTTATTTGAAGGTTTTCTATCTAACATTTGCAGTTGTAGCGATTTGTTTTGGAGCGCTAGATCGAGCTATTTAGAAGGGTTGGAGGTCACCAAGGTTGGCGAATTGGTTAGAGATCAAAGAAGGCTGGTTGCACATTGAGCAATCCACATAAGGGCTGGAAAAACAACAATTTTGGAGGTTTTTGTTGATTAAAACCCTCTCCTAGGGTTTTAATAATTTCTACTATTTTTCCTAAGAGGAGCAAACCATTTGTGAGGTATGGTTGATGTGTTTTCGACTCATTGATGCTCGAAAAATGTTATAAAATTACTTGCATAATTGTTGGGTGGAAAACTAGGGTTTTCAGAATTTCAGGACATCTTTTGGGGGACATCCCATGGGTGAAAATTATGAAACTAATTTTATTTGATAGCTGTTATTTTTGTGGTTATTTTGAGCTATCGTTTGCATCAAAAGTCCGAGTATTTCAGAAGTTATGAATTTTACAAATTTCAACTGTATTTTCACCATATAAATTCATAAATACAATTTTTGGCCAAATCTGATTGGACAAATAAATTAATTATATTTTTCTCTACGTTCCTACAAATTTTCATAATTTTTGGAGGTGTATTAGGGGCTGAAATCACCATAAAACCCAACCGTCTAGGGTTTGGGCGATTTGTGTGTGTGAAAGGTGAAAAATTGCAAATAAATTGTAAAGTGTGGAATTGTTGATTTATATTTCAAAATTCAGTTTATGTGTTGTTTGGATTGGAATTTGAAGGATTCTCTTATTTTGGCTTGAGATCCTATTTGGGGTTCTTACAATTTAGGATCCCTATAAATACAAATCCAATCCCTAAAATCAATCTATCTCAAAAATCAACAGATTCAGCCCCATAGAGTGAATACAAATGAAAATAGGGCAAAAATAGTATTAAACCAACTTGGCCAACCTCATACGAAAAGGGATATAAGACTGAGTAGACAAGGCCAAGTTAGTCAAGATATACAGGGAGCACTTCAAAACTAACTCGACAAGGTTGAGTGGTCCAAAATATGGATCTAGTTTACTAGACATGTCGTCTAGTTCATTTCCACTATACTCAATTATGTAATTCATGCATGTAAAACACTTGTAAGACAATTCTCCAAGTTTGTTCATGTAAAATGAACTTTTTTAGTTAAGTTGCAGTGGCAGAATCAGTGTTGAGATGGTCCAGGCATTCTTGTATTGATGAAGTCAGTAGCTTGCAGCCTTTGAAACTAAGGGTTTTGTCAAGGGTGTTGAAACTACAAATTTCTGCAAGAGGTGATTGTGTAACCATTGGAATTTGAAGGTGGCGGTTGCATAACTGCCCTGACAGTTGCATAATCGTCAAGCTACATAAATCGGTGGTTTCACCACCAAACAAACCAAAGGGATGGGAGTAGATGCATTCCTATTCTTGGCGACAATTTGTTTGGATTCTTTGGCGGGTTCCAAGGTGGAAGGGCATAAATACAGACTTTGTTGAAGGCAAAGGACATCAAGAAAAGTTAGTGAAAAGTCTTGAAACTCGATTCACATTGTAGTTTGCAAGTTAGGGTCCTTGTTCATGTTATCTCCTTGTTTCCTAGTTGTTCCAGTTGTGTTGTATCACTATGGAGTGTTAACAAGGGCAAAGTAGTCTTGTGTGCAAGCTTTGGATAGTGTGGTAGTGAAAAATCTGTCCATGAAGGCCATGTTTGGCAGTAACTTGTTCAATTGTTGAATTACATAGTGGAAGGGGATTGCAATTTCCTCACCCACTAGAATTTTTCACACACCGAATTTCTCTAGGTCATATCTTGTGTTCATCTTATGCTTTGTCTCAGTTTATGTTTCCTTCTTATGTTCAGTATGTTGTACATTTAATACCAGCACTTGTTTATCTTTGTTTAGCATTGGAATTACTCTTGCACAATCAACTATTAGTCATTTGTTGAGCTACAAGTATAGGATCCGTGTTGGTGAAACTTAGTGTGGAATATCCACCTAGTTTATGGGATCACCAAGTTAGTAGAAAAATAATGCACAACTGACTCGACAGGGTTGAGTTAATTGGAAAAAGGCATGCAATCACGAAGAAGAGGAAAATGATGGGAAAGGAAAAAACGGAAGCTAGATTGAGCAAATGACATGATAATGAAATATAGGAAAATATAAAAAATAAAATATGGGGAAATATCTCACAAAGTACCATGACCCAACCCACCCATGTCACAATGCACTCCTTAGGATGTGCACTCAAGGAGATCAATGCTCCAACGAGTCATGCAAAAGAAATCGTCAATAAATGAAAAGATGGAGTATATACATATGCCCCACCCAAAGCTCATCACATGTCACAATAGTGTAACACATGATGTTGCTTTGAGAAAGAACATAGCAACACGAAAAATAAAATCAAGTGCCATAATAAATGTTGATAAATGAAAATAATATATGCATATATCGACTTATCTTCCCATTGAGAAGATGCATGCAGATATCTTAGCCTTGATCGTGGTAGGCAAAAAAACTGCATGTGGTAACCTGAATGATACAAGGTTGAAAATGGATAAAACCAAATCCCACGTATGCAGGCGAGTCTAAAAATTAAAGTATGTGAAACACTCAAAAAAAGATGGACAAAGGAAGGTAATCTAGATAGCCACAATGGTAAAGGCTAGATTAGGTCTGCAAGACCAAAAGAGATACAAAATAGATTAACCAAAGCCAAATATCCACGAAATAAAGGCTAAATTAGGTTTAGACTACCCAATGGAAAAGGATGGTAAATAATAACATGAAGCATGAATGGCAGAAACAGGACCAGATGGTCATAAAGGGACGGCTAAATTATGTGTGGACGACCCGCAGAAAGGAGAATAAAATCCCAAGGTCCCAAAGCTAACTAAGTGAAATCGTAGAAAAACAAGGCAATGATCAAAAGAGCAACTTGCAACACCTCAAAGATGCAGCTTCTATTCAAATGTGTCAAGTTCAAAGGGGAACCTCTAAACACTAACACTGTCCTAATGTTAACATGTTTGAAAAAGATGGAGAATACGAAATACAAAAAATAGGAGAGATTTGGAAACAAGTCTGTTTAACAAGGGGAAATAATTGAGGGAGGGAAAAGAGGGCACCACCAAGACAAAAACACATTCTTTATTGGGAAAAAGACATGAAACAATTTGGTGAAGAACTAAGTTGAAAGTGAAACTTCAATCTTCGAGCATGATCTGAAATTTTTCCTCAACTTTCACTCACACTCCTTGTAATGAACAAATAAGGAGGCAGCCTCAACTTTCTATTTATAGGCATCGTTGTAAGGTTGTGAAGTCACACTAAAAGCACTAAAATGGAAAGGAGAAAGAAAATGTGTTTCCAACTTGTTCCCTGGCTTGGAGAGAGGGTTATAGTCTTCAGTCTTGCATTACCAAAATAGGTGGCATGGGGAAAAATATCAGGTCTTCTAGAGGCAGGAAGAAGTCCCAACCATCAATCTAGAGCATCCTAGGAAGTTTGGCTCTACTCACCTTTACTACAAAGGGTGGTGTGAGTCAACATGTTACATGGAATTTTGCTCCTTTGGCTCCCACATTTGCCCCAGAAGCCCACTCAACATCAATGAATGGTGATGCTACCATTTTTGTCTCAGTAGGATCAATAAGCTTGCCAGGGTGGTCATGTGTGGCGAAAGCCATTTCTACAACACCAATGATATTTTAATTTGTCATATTTATCATTTTGTAATATTGTCAAATCTCAATATGTTGTTACTTTTCTTCGTATTTTTCGTCCTGATTTTCATATGTTGTTTTGATTTTGATTTTAATATATTCAAGGTTATGATTATGCTATCAATAAAATCATCACAATATTGGAAAAGTAGTGTAGGCTTCAAGAAACATCATAGGGTTTGAAAGCATCACAATATTGGAAAAACAGGGTAGGCTTCAAGAAGCATCACAAGATTTGAAAGCATCACAGGGTTTGAATCATCGCAGTGGCAGAAAACACATTGCATTGCCTGCAAAAGTGTCACATTTGCATACAAATGCATTGCATATCATACAAAAGCATCGCTTTTTCATGCATAATCATCACAGAGCATTTAAAAGCATCGATTTTTCATATAAAAGCATTGCATTTGCACACTAACGCATCACATAGTATACAAAAGCATCGCATTTACATTCAAAATCATCGCATAGGGAAGGGGGAAAAATTACTTAGCAAGTCACTAAACAAAACACTGCAATGAATACAAACTTCAAGTGACACTAAAGAAAGCACCATAACGAATAAAATCTAGGTGCAAGGAAATAAACAATAGCATAGCATACAATAGCATAGCGTGGCATACATAAGCATTGCTTTGCATACAAAAACATCATTTTTTTATACAAAAGCACCACATTTGCATACAAAAGCATCACATTTTCGAACAAACACATCGCAAAGCATACAAAAGCATCACATTTGCATGCAAAAGCATCATGTAGAGAGGAAGAAAAACTTTGCTTAGCAAGTCACTAAGCAAAGTACTGCAACAAATGCAAACTTTGTGTGGCACTTAAGAAAGCACATAATGCATAAAATATAGGTGCAATGAAATAAACAAAGTACCACCACAAAGTAAAACACTTTGCATTAAGGAAAATATTCACACAAGGAAAATGATCCGCATAAAGGTAAAATCATAACAACAAAATGCCCCATAATTGGAAAATGACATAAAGGTAGTATGTACAAAAGTAAATGTCACTTAATGCTAGTTTTGACACATGATGTGTGTTATTGAGGAAAGAAACGATAAATCATAGCCTAATAAACAAGGCAAAAATGATTTTATTTTTATTCTCACATATCATCAAAAAAGATTTTAGAGTTGAACATAAAAGTCATAAATTTTTCATAAGAAAAGAAAGCAAAATTTAGAAAGTAGGAGCGAAGCTGAAAATTGGGGAAAATGGCATCAATGATGAGAGAAATTGGATTCCTTAGAGAAAATGATGTACAATGTCCAATTTTCTAAAGAGTGCTTAGATGCGTTGATAGCTCAATTCAACATGCAGTATGTGGAGATGAGCAATTAAGAAAAGGTCATTTAGGACAAAAGCATCCATGATAGTTGTATAGTCCAATGATTGTGCCCCATTTGGGCATAGATATTTTTGGACAATGCAAGACCGTACCAATGCAAAGAAGTGGGTGTTAAAAAGTGAATACAAATAAATCAAGAAGACCCAACACATGAAGTTGCTTGACTTGCCATTCTTCGTGTTCATGAATAAATTTGCACAAATGGTCTTTTCCATAATAACAAACAGTAAGATTTTGCTTACCAAAAAAACTTGTCATTCCTATTAATTTTGAAACCCTTGCTAGGGTAAAGAACTTTCCAAATGAAAGGGAGAATATTGTTCGCTATATTGCGAAGAGCTTACCATCCATCATACAATAAGTTAAGAATATTTATGAATGGAAGATAGGGGTGAGAATGTAATGTCCCCTTCTTCCGCATAAGCTGTCAGCGAAGACCCTTAGCCTATTTAATTCCCGTAGGCTATTTGGGAAGGGACAAAGAAAATATTTAATTCCTAAGTCATTTCTAATGATTGCTTATATTTAATTAATTATTAAGTTTGAACAAGGGAAATTATAAAGTGACTTTATAAAGTGTCATTAGACTTGAAGTACAAAAGTAAAAATTAATTTAAAAAGGGGACACTTTACGAGTTGAGCAAGAAAATAAAAGAAAATATAGTATTTTCTTTCATGAGGGTTATAAAAGGAGGATTTGGGGGAAAAGTGATTCCTTCTAGATATTTCATTTTTTGGAAAACTCTATTGAGATCTTGAGCATTTGTTCAGCTACAGCCCTAGGAAGAAAACCCTAAGGCAATATTGGTCTTGTGGATGAAAACCCATCTTGCCAATCCATGGTGGATTTATTCAGAGTTCACATGTGTGCAATTTGATTGAAGATTGAAGAGGTTTGTGCTGAAAGGAGAATTATCTTTCCAGATTTATATTGTTTTTCCTAAGTGTTGAGGAGTTTGGGTCTCAAAACCCTAGGCACAGAGATATATGCGTGTTTCAGGCAGTTTGAAGGTTGGACGCTGCCATTTCTTGAAGTTTTCATACCATTCTTATCTGGCTGACTCAAGGTATTTTGTTCAAGTGAAGATTTATGTGATTAGTTTGCTATAACAAGATATTTGGAGGTCCTAACCGCTCATTTCAAGTGCTGGTCAGATTTAGACCCAAACTAGCATCTTTGGCATTCATTATGGCAAGTATATTTGGCATCATTTTGGAGGTTAGAAAAATAAGTATTTACATATTTGTAATTCTGACTTCTGGGACAACAAACTATAGTGTTCATGTTAATTGTTTACAGTTCTGTAGAAAGATTGCCAACTGTTTGACAAAATGCCTTGAGTAATCTATGAATGATGGTATTAATTTTTGATGAATATAAAATATTAAATTCTAGTTACAGCTGTTCTAAGTGATTGCAATCAGAATTTTTTCATAATAGATTGTTTACATAATGTTTGACGACATGTCTGCAAGCTAAAATCAGAAATAATGCAAGTGTGAACAAAATTTCTGGGTAGGGATATTACAAAGAATAGTACGTTCAAGTTCTATTAAGGATAACAAGGTAAGAAATATCGTTGATGTAATATCCCAACTCAATTTAGACTTGACAAATAAGTATTGGGACCCTGAATTTCTGATTTTTTTATTTATTTATTCTGAAAGATTGACCATTGGATTGAACATAAACATTACATGCAGCAACAAATCCAAATACCCACTGCTCAAATCCAACATGCACTATCATGCACTACAAGATTCTCCCAAAGATTCTCCCAAACCACACACATGCATTACAATATCACACCAAATCCCACACCTATACTAACATGTATTAACAGGCAATACAATATCACACCAAATCTCTCACATGCATTAACATGCACGTACATGCATGTCACATGCACACACCGAAAAGACCTGCAAACCTAATGTTGGACTGTCGGATGGATGTTTGGAGTTGCAACTGCTCCCAATGCTGTGATCTGCCCTGACTGGTTCATTGGCCTCCTTGGATGAATCATTGGCCTCGTGGGATGAGGCGTTTGCCTCCTTGGGTGAATCGTTGAAGCTGGGAGTGCTATGACTTGAGGGAAGGGGCTGCATTGAGCAATTAGAGGAAATCGACCCTTCCTTGCATACACACAATCTTCCCCCTGGGGCATCAATCTTCAAGGAAACCCTCTGTGGAGATGATATCTCTTTCCATGCTCAATCTCTCCAAAGTCTAAACCAAATAGAAACATCTGTGAAACCTCTGTGATTCCATCTACAAATCCGCTAGGGTAGATGTCTCCCACCAAAACCAACTCCCTTAAGGTTTTAGTCCTAGGGTTTGCTCTCACTGAAAGCTTCAAGTTTTTCACAAGAAAAATAGAATCAAGCATGTCTCAAATGAGACTCTTCAACCCTTTTTATAATCTTCTTGGAACTTTCTGGAAATTATAAATTAATATCACTTTATAATTAAATAAATCTTTTTGCTCTGTAAAGTGACTTTATTTCATATTTAATATTTCCGGCACTTCAATCACTTTTACAACCACCTTAAAAATAATTAATTTAATTCATCTCATAATTTATGCTTTTTCAACAACTTACAATTAATTATTAATTATTTCCCAAACAACCAACTGAAAGTATGGAAGATGCCGAAATAGTCCGAAAGTGAAATTTGAAGGTGCCAATATACTCAGGAGCTCACCATAGATATGACTAACTAAAAATAGACACTTTCCAAATATAGCATTTTCCTCCAAAATGTTTGGAAAGCACACGACATGTCAAAACTACTCCCAAAAAGCATCAATGGACTCAACAAAATCCCCAAAATTCAACGCCAATAACTGAATTCCATTCTGAGAAGGCCGGCGCTCTCTGAGAAAGCTAGAGCTAACTACGATGCTAGAGTGACCAAAAATGGGGACATTATAGTTGAGCATATAAGAGACCATTTTTGGCATGCTGCCAAGAATTGGAAGGATGTACTAGCGGGAGAGATCACCAAAGCACATTAGATGGTGACCTCAAGTACTAAATTCAATTGGCTAGAATACTATCTCGTCAAACTACTAGAATCTAGAGAAAACCTTTCAAGTACGTTCTTATAAAAAATCCAATATACACTTTTGTCGGTTCTCTTTTTATTTGCATACTGGAAAACCCTAACTAGGATAGTGATGCTTTTACCTAATTATGATCCTAAAGGTGTATTCAAGGAGTATTCCTTTTTGGAAGAAAATATTATGTAGATTACAAGATGACACAAACTAAATTAGCATTGTGGCTATTAGAGTTGAGGGATTTAATTGCTCAAAACCCTAGGGTTCCATGTAGTTTTCATTGATCAATATTCATGTTATATGTATGCAAAATGGACAATGGACAACACTTATGTTGTGGCTAGGGAACATGTGGTAGTGGACCCAATTGCATTACCATTTATAACTAGTGAGGATTTGATGTTGAAAGAACTAGCACAACAACAAGGTAGTCTTTACTCTTGATGGATTGAAATTAGAAGCACTCTCTTAATGCAACCGTAAGGTAGAGAGGGCTACGAAAGAAAAGTAGAAAGCTAATAAAAGAGGGTGCAAGGAAGCAAAGACCTCTAAAAGGCACAAAGGACGGAGCAAAGAAGCAACTGCAAGGAAAGTCGAGAAGACCCAAGCACAACAAAGACTTCGAAGAGGCAAAAAGAAGGGGGAGAGGAAGAAACTATAAGGAAAGGAAGAGAGGAGGAAAGTAAAGAAGGCCCAAGTACAAAAAAACTTCTAAGAGGCACAAAAAAGGGGTAGAGGAAGCAACTACAAGAGAGGGAAGAGAGGAGGAAAGACAAGAAGGCCCAAGTGCAACAAAGACATCTAAGAAGCACAAAGAAGGGGTCAAAGAAGCAACTAGGAAACTCAGGAAGGCCCAAGTGCAATGAAGAAAGCGTAATCCTTCAAGTATCAATGTTTCAAGATTAAGTATTCTAGATTGTTAGATGCTTTGCCCAATGAGAAAGTATAACTAGTTTGAAAGGCTATTCCATTGACTATGGGGGTTAGGAAACTAAATGAATAAGAGCGAACTTTATTACATATGGATGGATGTTCATGAACATTCATCAGAATATTGCATGTCAACTTTTGTGATGCCTCAAACTCCAGAGTCGTTCAGAATTATTAGAGGTGCATCTTCCACAGCTAAGTGTGAGCATTGCTCAACCTCAGGCAAGCCCTTCTACCCTAGACCAATCTCTTCCTCAAGCCATTTCAGTGTTTGCATCAATTCATGCAAAGAAAGTTTTCAACGTGCAAGAGATAAGTCTACAAAGCGGGAAGAGGAGGAAGTTGATGGAGATAATAAACATATTTGATATCCCGACAGAAACAAAGATAGGTGATATTTCAAAGGCAGATGCAGTAGCACAAGATCCATATGAAAATATTGAGGATTCAAATGTGGAAATTATGGATTCAAATGCAATAGCGGAAGTCCATCCAAGGGGGATCTCCATGGGATTTGTGAAACCCAACAGATTAAATGAAAAACCCACCCAAACATATGAAGGGAGAAGACTATCTCTTAATATTTTGGATAATAGTGAAGAACCAGAAGAAGATATTGCAGTTTTGCATACAATAGCAAACGCCTTAAACTTGTTGCAACAATATTAGGATATATCCAATTCATTCAACCACAAACCTTCCATTATACTTTTACAAGGACAAACCAGTGAAAGATGTGGTAAAAATGATGATATACATGATCAAATATAGATCAAATGAATCCCTTCATAGAATATAAATTAATAAATTTCAATTTGACAAGGGTTGAAAATTGAAATGAAGACTTGACCAAGAAGCCACCTTAGAAAACCGCTCTAGAAACAGCACTGTATGTGGAGGGCCCAACGCATGTGGCAACCACTATTGATACTTCCCATAAAGGATGCAAATGTTAAACCTGCCTCCATCAAGGAATTTGATATGTGGATATGGAAAAGATTTTGGAAAATAAAAATGACAATATTGCAGAAACTTACTTGGAAAATGAGGAATTCCAAAATGGGAAGAAATAGACTACAAGTGCAAATCTAGGCTTAAAGGGTATTGAGACATATTAGAACAAATCAAATGTCAAATATATGATAAATGAGGATCTTGAAGAAATTCGTGGGGATCTTATACCAATAAGTGAGCCAAAGAAACGTAAACAGATGCAATTATACCATCCATATCTATGACTAATGTAATTTTTGCTATTGGTGAGCAGATCCAGACAAATACAACGTTGTAACCTATGACTTTCTCTAAAAAGTTGCCTATTCGCTCTCAAGTCTTCTTTGGAGAGGAGAAGGCAACCAATGTTGCAACTTGGAATCCAATAGTGTATCATGAATATCAAGATTTTGTAGACACTGAAAAAAATTGCAAGAAACATTAACAAACAGGGCTCCTGAAATACTATAGGCGATTAGTATCCTCCAAGGAATCCTTGACCCAGACAAATTGAGTACATTAGAACAACTTACCAACAGCTATCTTGAGTTGGAGTGTGGAGGGTCTAAATCACAAGTTACATAGTTAATGTAGGAGCTTCAACAAAAAGTCACAACTAAAAAGAAACACAGGAAAAAAATAAAGGCTCAAGAGCACGAAGCTTCAAGGACAAGAAGGCCATTTTATAACTGGGTCGTACCCCACTTGGTGGAGTAGGATGCCATTAACACTCAATGGGAACACATTCAGATTGTCAATAACCAACTCTAGAATCCAAAAGGGAATCAACCTTATGTAAATGTGAAAAAAATTGTTGAGGATAAGTTAAGCCCCAATTTATTAACAAAGCAATTGGTCAAAGGAGGAAAAAACAAGGCATTGGGGTTGATGATCAAATGCCATCAAGAGAGGTTTTATAACCTTTTCATTGATGTTGAATCCATAATGGAACAGGCAAAAAAAAGTACTCCAATGCACTAATGTACTAATAATCGAGGAAGTGATCAATATTTTGTCAAAAGTAAGAAATGCAAATAATTGTATGGAAGATGCTCTTGAAGATGATGAGGTTGCTAAGAGAGATGTCTTGTTTATGTCATGTCCATCTACTCCATAGTAACTATAATTATAAATTATAAATGTAAGCATCGCATTGTACAAAAGATTATAAATGTAGTTTCTTATCTATTTCAAAAATAGAGCCTATAAAAGCATCACAATGTACTAAATTTTCATGAATATAATTTCTTTTTAAATTTTCAAAGATGTTTCTTGTATATTTATCTTGTTTTTTAGATCGATAATCACTTTTGACCGGAGCTACAACCAATCTGCGACACGTATAGGGGCCCAGACGCCCAAGCGATACCACAAACAACAACCATCACCATTACGATTCCTAGAATTACAGTCAATAGGCTTGAATACACCACATACAACCACAACCAGCCTCACATGCCTAGCGAGATTTGAACCTAGGTGGGGCTGGAAACATCCAAGCCACTTTACCAACTCACCCACATCTCATCGACGTATATTTATCTTATTAATTATATGTTAGTTTTTTAGAATATAATAGTTTCATAAAACATAATAATGACTCATGAAACATATTTTGATGAATGTAATATCAGCATCAAAAAGAGGACAAAAACATTTTTGAATTTTGAATACATTGCCAATCTAAATTCAATGAAAGCTATCAATTTTTTGTTTTTTGAACATTTATATCATTTGCTTGACCATTTCTCTAACTTTCTTGACATTTAACTAGTGCGATATTTTCATCTATGTATTCAACAAGGTCATATGTTGTGTTGGTGGCATTGTTATTAACCCCTTCTTTTAGTAAATGACTTCTATATTGACAAAGCCCTTTCATAAAAGAAGTTATTCACAATGTACCATGATGTGTAAAGTCTCAAACAATTTTCCAAATTTTTGTCAAGCTTGTTTCGTAATTTGGACTTTATAAAGGACAATGCACTAAAAGCTCTCTCATCTTCAATTTAACCAAAAATCATTGTTTCACATACATTAACCAGTGAAAAAAACTCAACCAAAGGATCTTGAAAAACATTACTAAACACTACTTTTTCCATAGCTGAATTATTGCTCCACACTTAGAGTGATCATCCAATAATTTGAATTGATCAAGCATTATAATCAATCCTGCAGGGAGACGCGTCCCCCACCCCCTAGGACGTGTCTCGGGTACCGAGATGCATCTCTGGTACGGGAGACCGGTACAGACATCTCCAGTATCCAAAGACGTTTGTCAAAGACATACATCTCCTAGTCATTTCTTGGCAAAAAAAAGGCATACCCAAAAAACCCTAAATGTGAAAATCCCGTGGTTTAAACTTTTAAACTGTTTACGTTTTCGCAAGGGTAGTGGCTCGGCCAGTCTTCTTGTAATGTCCATTTTTTCAAGATTAGAATAATATTATTATTAAAATAAAAAATATTTTTAAATACTTAAAGTAAAATAATAATGTCTTAGTTGCCAAAAAGTGATTCATGTCGGCAACTTGATTCTAATTTGTTTTGACTAAATTAGGGGACCCTTTTTTGTCATGGGCAAGTTAGCCCTTAAGTAAGTTATAAGAAAAGTTGTTTTTTTTAGCTTTCCCTCCAAGTGGAATGCTCACCTTTCTGAAAAGTCTTTTGAGGGAAAGGATATAAAAATAGAAGAAGACTCATTAAAGGCATATCATTTTTATCAATTGAAATCATAAGTTTGAGCATGCTTTGCTTGACTTGCATCCATTGGAAACAAAACCCTTCATTGGAAGACTGAAGTAAGGACGAAAACCCTTAATCTTCAATGGGGTAACTCTATTCAAGGGTTACATTGAGCAAAAATAGGCAGTTTCAGACTTCTAGGGCAGTTGTTGTGGGGAGCACAGCAATTGGAAGGGTTTGTGAGTGGGATGCAATTGTTGGAGGCCCTTTTCTAGCGCAGTGAACACAAGTTCACCTAATAGACCTTTGTGAGGGCAGAAAACCCCTTGGAGACCTTACCTAGGGCAGCGAACCTCTTGGAAGTATTAAATTGGTTGTTGGGATAGATTTGATGAGGGTTTAGATAATTTGATTATTCATAATTTCAGCTGGTATTTTATCGTAGTTTTCAGTCATATATTTAATTCAGAAAAATGAGATTTGAAGGTACTATATTCAACTTCCGCTGTGATGTTTTTAATTTTTGGCAAGTATTTTGGTGAATGAAATATTGTATTTGTGCCCTAAAATTGGCATCTATAGAATTCTGAATTTTATTTGCTTAGGGTTTGAATCAAAAGATCAAAAATCGCATGTGTTCATGTTAGGGTTTGTTGGAAAACCCAAATTGTTCTAATTCTGCCCTAAAAGGGACATTACACCTCTTTCGTGTATTTCTATTGGAAATGAGGAGCTCTAAGCCCATTCATATGATGCACTTGACATCTTATCATGTTGCCATACTTCACAACATATCATGCTACCATGGACGGCAATCTAAAAAAAATCACGACTTATAAGTTTAAAACTTTAAAATTTAAGTTCTGTTTTTAGTTAATAAATTAATATTTATGATTTTAATATTAATTATTTAATTTTAGCTTTTACCATTTTTTTAGTAGTGTTTTTTTAATAATTTTCAATTTTTAATATTTATTATTTATTAAAATTTAATTATTAATAATTATTTAATATTTTTAAAATTTGTATTTTAATTTTATCATTTATGCTAAAAATATTTAATTTCATCTACTATTTAAAAAAATTAATTTTCATTTATTTTCATTTTAAATTAAAATTTTCATTTTATCTAATTTTTATTTTTATTTTTTAATTTACAAGTTAATATTTAGAAATTAATTTTAATTTAAGTTTTAAATTTTAATAATATTTTTTAAAAATATATATATTTTTAATAAATTTGAAATTATAATCACTAATACTATTGTAATATATATTATGCAATATTACTAGCACTGCATAATATATATTTCTCTAAATTTTTCAAAGTATATATATATATATATATACCATGGTACGTGTACAGGGACCGGTATCGGTGCGTCATTTTTTAGGAAAATACGAGACAGGGACTTAGAGTTGGCAAAAAAAATTAATTATATAATATATACATATAATTAATTTTGATAAATATTATATAAATATATTAAATACAATACAATTTTATTTAAATTTTAAATATTAATATTTAAAAAAATCCTAATACAATATAATGCTATTTAATTTAAATTTCAAATACAATACAATTAAATTATTAATGTACTATTTAAATAATATAATCAAATTAATTAAAAATTAAATATAATATATTGTACAATGATATAATACAAACTATTATATTGTCTTGTATAATTTTAAAAATCAAACAATAACAAAAATTATCAAACTATGTAAATAATACTAAGTTTAATATAATAATAATAATATTGTATTTTAAACTTATTAATTAGCATATTAAACTTTTTCAACCTAAAAAAATAAAACTAAAATAAAAAAGAATAAAAAACTTGGTAAGAAATGCTATGTAAAATTTAAAAACTATGTAAAAAACCTAAAATAAAAAAAAAAACTATGTAAAAAAGCTAAAATAAAAAGTAATGTAAAAAATTATGGATCACCATGGATAGCGATGGCGAAGACATCAATGGAAAGTTCGAAAGAAAAATGTGTGAATTGAATATCTTGCATAACCTACATGGATTGCATGGCATAGGCAAATAATATCTAATATATGGGCCCAATGTTATCATTTCAGTCTAGATTGCGTTATTCATGTGATCGCCCTTTGCGGCCAAAAAAAAGCGGGGGAAATCCACTATGTTCAAGGTTCGAAACCCAACAACATTGCTTGTGAAGCGGCCCTTTTCTTTTCAGTTTTAAGCTTGAATAATGGTGAATCCAACATAGAGAAATAATGAACTGCCAGCATGAACACTGTGAGCCCTAACATGCAGTCTGCAGAGAATCGAACGCAAATAAATTTACAAACAAGCAGTAGAGAAATGCGATTAGGATTTTTCCAAAAAATAATGGTTAATTTTCTAGGGGATGGGCCAAGCACAGGAAGAGACGTGTCAGGGGATGTTGACGGTCTCCGACAAACATCTCCAGGCATAGGAGACGTCTCCGTAACCATCCCCCGTAACAGAGACATGTCCTAGGGGTGGGGGATGCATCTTCCTGCAACACTATATATATATTTTAAATTTTAAAAATATTTTTAACTTTTTTATATTTTTTAACCATATTTTAAATTATAATGACTAATACTATTGTAATATATACCATGCAATATTAGTAGTATTGTAAAGTATACATTTCTCCCAAAAAAAAATATAATATATGTATGTATGTACGTACATATGTATGTATGTACGTATGTATTTATTTTAAATTTTAACAATATTTTTAACTTTTTTATATATTTTAACCATATTTTAAATTATAATCACTAATACTATTAGTATTGTAAAGTATACATTTCTCCAAAAAAAAAATAATATATGTATGTATGTATGTATGTATATTGCCATCTCCACGTATCCGTCTCCTATTTTTCAAAAAAAATGGCGTACTGGTACCTGTACCCGTCCCCTGGGAATTATGATTATAATGGCACTCTGTTTGGATTAATTGTTCAACATGTTCTTTAAAATATATGGAATATTTATTCCATTGATATCAATAGTGTTACAAAAATGTTTAATCAAAGCAATCAATTTAACAATATATACAAAGGATTTTCAACCACATACAAGTGCCCTTCTTTATTTTAGTTAATTGCATACATAGAAACCCATCTAAAAATACTTATAGAAAGTGCCCCACTGTTGATTACAATTAACTGGATCAAACCCTTCTGAAATTACATAGTTATCAATGATTACAAATAATAAAAACCACTTTTTGTCTTTATTTGTTGCCCTGGAATGATTATGCCGTACAGCTGGCCTGCAAGTGTGATGTACGGCAGTTGGATGTATGTCTAGACCTGCTAGTTGTCCCCAATGGCTGCAAACTTCCCTTGAAGGGCCACGTTTCTCTCAAAATGTGCGACGTCTTGTTGTTAGGGCTACGTATGAAACAATGGAAGAATTACCCAACCCTGGATGACCTACTAGTGGTTATGTTTTGTCCTAAAACACTCATGTCAAACCTGGATATGTGGCACCCTAGTAGAATATGCCTCTAAAGTTGATTTCTCTAGGAACTGGTAACAAACATGTGATTCCCTAGTGGAATCCTCAACTGGGTTCAAGGGATTTCGTCCTCTTGCATGTAAATATGAGGGTTTTCGTCCTCTAATGGATTGTAGAAGCTGCAAGCTTTTCCTTTGGAAAAAAGGTTTTGATTTTGCTCAGTGGATATTTTATATTCTATCTCTTCTTTACCCAAGTCTTTTAATATTCACTTTTTCATTCCAACCCAAAAAAAAAATTTAATATTTATTTTAATTGAATATTCACCTTTTCCAACTTATGAATATAAATTAATTTCTGGACATGTATCCAATATTTACTTTTGGTCTCGTTCACTAATAATACATTGTCATTTCCAAAGTTATAACTTAAAGTACCTTTTGGACAATTTAATAAATTATTAATAGATTATTCCCCTGTATTAATTTTCCCTTAGCCTACGGGAAATAAAAATAAGCTTTGGGTCCTCGATTTAATTAATTCGAAAAAGGGGACATTACATTCTACAAAGCTTTGGAACTCCATGAACCTTTTAGGACTACAACAAAAATATGCATGCACCTCACAAACATGTTTTTCATCTTTTTATACTTGTCTATATTTGTTGGTTATTTTGTATGCTAGATTCATTCTATGATCCATACAATGAATGGCAATCATATTGGACAATGGGATGTTTAGAATCTCTCACAGACCATTTCAATGACCTTGAATTATAGATGGCCCATCTGCACCAACACATACCAACTTTGTTGCAATTGTAGAATCATCCATGCCACCAAACTCCTTCAAACTACTTATTACCAGATCACAAAGGTTTTCAGCATTGGAGTTTCCTATCATCTTGTGAAGAGAAAGTAAATGAGATTGTCACACATGATTCACAATAATATAAACATGTATAAAGACCGAAAAAATATTATCTATTGTTACAACCTCATCAATAGATAGCAACGCATATCGTGCACACTTAATTTTCTCTTTCAAGTCCTTTTTCAACCATAGCTAGGCATTTCACCCAATCCCAACCATTGCTTTTAGACCAATGAGAATGAGGAAAGTGTGGATCACCAAGAAAAGTGAGAGCGGTCTTATAATCAATAAGATCTGTTATAGGAAGACCTCTATGAGAGTATAAAAAGTAATAGCTAGCTGTATTGTTTTACCTAAATGACTGTTCTGAATGATCCTTTCAAATTAAGATGTAATTGTCCCTCCATTTTTAGTAAGTACTCTTAGTTCTCATGTCCTCATATGCTTTTCCTTTCCTAATATAAAAACAATCATCCACAGTTTTCTATCTGGAAACAATCTTCACAACTCTATTTTCAGTTTTTTTCCATATATCTTTTCTACATGCTTCTCAATAGTATCCAGTTTTAGTTACATTGTCTTCTCCCAGCCATGTTTCCAGCTACAAATTGTGCATTTGCATTCCTTGGAAGCTTCATTTTTATTTTCATTTTCTACAAGTTCAATGAATGGAAACTTGGCAACCCACTCTAACCTAAATGTCCTTCCCAAGTTCCATTTTCTTTGCTTATCTTTCTAGCAGAAATCAATGTTCCCGGAGTATTTGTGGTAGTGCAATTTCCTTGACCACCATAATTTTCAATTCAAACATTCAATATCGTAGATGTTGGTGTCCTAGAAATAGAGTTAAATTCCAATCCTTCCAGTGATGTAGATTATAGTCCATCCAATGGGATGTCTTCAAGCGGAGGCATTTCATTGTCAATATCATTGACAGTGTCAGTGATTAAAGTATCATTTAACTCGTTATGAGTTTCATTTAAAAAGTTATCATCATACACTGATATTGGTGCAAATGAATTAATTGATACATATGGTTTCTCAAAACAAGATGCAATACTTCATATCCTAGAAGGTGGTGCACTTGTTTGCTTTCCTAAGGTTTCCTAATTACCTGCCATTTTTCTATAAGAAACATTTGTGTGTTACTGTTAGAGCTGAATTCTTAGAGCAGCATCGCATACTTATAAAATATTCACATGCTTGTAAAATCATCACAGACATCTAAAAGCATCATAGGGATGGAAAAGAATCGCATGCATGGAAAAGCATCGTAGAGATGGAAAATAATTGCAAGCTTAGAAAAGCATCGCATTTGGAAAAGCATCGTACAGATGGAAACATATCGCAAGGATGGAAAAGCATCGTGGCTTAAAAAAGCATCTCTATCTAATAAAAATTCATAAATTTATAAAATTTCAAAAATGATCGCAAACAATTTTTTATATTGGATTAATAAATTTACCTTTAGGCTATAAACTACAACATTGGAAAAATTTTGAATTGGATCAATGGATTTCTTGATTGGCATCTGCAAGTGCATGATTAATTTTTATGTTGAATCAACTATTTATTGGATCCTTTTAGACTTGTTGAGTCGCCAAACAATGTCGAAGTCGAAAATCACCAATATGAAAAATAGCATTTAATTTTGAGTATATATATTACTATATTTAATACATTTGGGTTAGGTATAACTCACGAATTTGATTACATTTCAAGTTTTCACTTAATATTTATTTCATGTGTGATCCCAAGGCATTCAATTTGTTGGCAATCCAAAAAGAAAACCTCATTGAGATTAGAAATCATTTGGCTGTATGAGCGATAAATAGTAATGTCTGTGTTTTTTTGGCAAATTGTTGTGCAGCCCAATGTTACCCACATAGCCAATTTTGAGTCTAGAAATCCCCAATACTCGCTTAACTACGAATATGTGCAGATAAAATTTTCTCTGGAATCGAGAGATTGGATCTATCCAACAAAGGTGCCTATGATTTATGCTACTTCATTCTTATTCAAATAATGGCTAGTAAACAGTAATATACAAGTAAGGAATATGAAGAAATGGCTTGAAAGTTAAAAGAAACACAACCACTCGCCTCTTGCTATTTCACATCCTTTTTTTGTAATTTTTTGAAAATATTGCAGGGAAGTTGTGCTAAACAAGGATGACATTGTCAGATCTTTGTGGCATAAAATATTCAGTGTTGAGACTTCACAAAGTGACCGCTTGTGCTTGGGATGATCCTAAAGCTGGTGGTGAAGACAAAATGTGGCGCAGAACATTGTTGTTGTACCACAAGATAATCAAAGTCCATGATCCTTCTAGATCAATATAATAGAGATATATAGTCCCAACTATTCTTGGCATTCAATGTGCATATTCTTTAATAATTATACTTACAACATTTAATTTGATCTCTCTTAAATAACTTCCTTAAAATCATCATAGTACTCATTGAATAAAAATTACAACACCTTTCCTTCTTGAATAAGTTGTTGAAGTGCCTTGAGTTGCTCGATAAATGGTACGCTTTCCCTCCATTTTGAAGGATCATATGAAAACTCCCCAAAGAGCGGCACGTAACGATCGGGCCTGGATAATTACAGCGTTAATTATTTGTGCAAGAATGATATGTTTTGTATCATTATTTAGTGATATTACTGAATCAATGACAGAATAGAACTGCAGCTATGAAATTAAATAACGATCAAGGAAACTCATACCCTATTTTAGATCTATATATCAGCCAATAGAGATTAGATGTTGAATAACAGCTACAAGTGACAAATGTAATATCATAAACTTGTCAAGCTCAAAGGTGAATATGTCAATAAATTGATCATCTGAAAAAACATGGCTAAAGCAAGCTCAAGCTACCTTTTGCATTGAGAATCTGCATTTATACAAATAGAGATCTTACATAGAGGCACATACACTCTAACTAAAGGGGTTGCAAGTAGAAGGTCCTAACAGATACACCTTACTCGTGCTCAAGTAAAATCAATCACAAAAGAACCCTGTTTCATGACAACAGAAGAATTAAACAGAAATACTAGACAGTATAGAGACAAGAAGGAGAAATATTTCATTCAATCATGCTCAGGTCAGTATTACAGTTATGTTGTTCTTCATGAACTGAATTAAGTAATTGTCAAGTACCTCCTAACTTTCAACTAATTTATAACTACCAACTACCTCAAAACTTTCATTAACAAGAAGAGCATATAACTAAAGGGATTGCATATAGGTGGTCCTAACAAAACTTTTATTGGTGCTTAAGGAAAATAAATTCGATAAGAAACCAGCATAATGGTAACAAAAAAATAAAACCGAATACTAGACGAAGGAGCAGTACTTCATTCACTTATGCTCAGGTCTGCATCAATTTATAGTGTTCATAGACTGAATTTTGTAACTGCAATTATCTCCTACGAGTCAACTAACTCATGACTACGAACTACCTCAAACTTGTCATAACCGTATATAATATGACTATTACATATATTCGAATACCCATCTTTTTATGGTCATACATAATACAGCATAAAGCTTATCTCTAAATTTGACAAACTTGTCTTGTCTAGGCGATTTTGTGAAGATATAAGTTGTATGCTCTTGAACCACACAATATTGAAGCTCTATCTCTTTAGGGTTGGTCAGGAGTTGGATATAATAAAAATGTGCCTCACTATGCTTTGTGCATGCATGAAAGACTGGATTCTTGGTAATTTCAATTGCACCTTTGGCCGTTAACAAGCATAGGGTCACGTGTTCCGTACAACTTAGATGGAAAGTACATTAATAGGTAATAACAAAAATAATATGCACAAGTATGCTATGAATTGATAAATAACAATGACATTAAAATACCAAATAAGTGAACATAAATGAGTCTAAGGTGATCATCAAAAGTCACACATTTGATGATACCCTTTCATTATAAAGATAATTTACAATAAATAAAGTCTAGAGAGAGCTTTACATCACATATTACTTGGTAATACTGATCTGCCCAAATACCCACTAAGATGTCTACACTAGCTGTCATAAGGAATCACTGTTGCTTCCATTTTAATCATCTACAAATCAGCAAGTAATGTCCTCAAGAAAACCTCTTCGCAAGCTGCAACTGCAGCAGTTGTATATTCCCCTTGGTGGAGGAAAGAACTATTATTTGCTACTTATTGCTAGCCCATGAAACAACTCATGTTCCTATCATCCATTGAACATTCTCAATTAGCATCAAAAAAACCGACAACCTAAAAATGATCACTCAACATACCACGTATAAAATTCTGTTTGCACCATGTACATACCTTAGAATTTGTTTTTCTCTCTAAAGATCCATCGTGGGATTTCCTATGAACCTCAAAATATAGGTCACAACAAAAGTGAGATCAAATCTAGTAGATGTAAGTTGGATAAAATTGCCAGCCAACTTACCAAAGAGTGACTAATTGCCATTCTATAGTCACTTTTGACTGATAACTTCAGATCGGTCTCTGTAGGAGTAGACACCTGCATACCATAGTTACCAAGTTCGGAAATCCGGATCCATTCGAGAGGGCAAAAAAATCCGAAATACAGAATTCTTGAAAAAGTTTGGAATAATCCAATCCAGAATATATATGTGACCATAGTTTTATAAATATGCAAAACTGCCAAATACAAAGAAAAACATTAATAAAATAATATAAAATGTTAATATTATATCATATTTATGGTCTCTGGGCCTTTTTTTGCACAGAAACCTTTAGAAAAAAAATTGAGAATAAACGGGGCCGACGCGGATGAACTTATCCAAGCCGGCCGAAAAATCCGAGGCTGATCGATTTTAGTCCAGATCCGGCCAGATTTGGTAACTATGCTGCATACAATCATCCATATGAGATTTATCCAACAAATTTTTGACATACTCCATTTGCAAAATGAAAACTCCATTGTTAATTTGCGAAAACTCTACTCTATAGACACCTACTTTTGGTATAGGACTAGTTATTTGCTATGGTACTAGCATGTTTAAGTGCTTTTGGATCATTGGTTCAGATTACGCCCTTACTGGCACTTTTTCTTGTCCTTCGCGACACTTAGACACTTCCATATTTGTGTTTCTCTTTGCGACATTCTATTCAACCATGTTTCTCTCTTCTTTTTTCTCTCTTGCTTTGTTTTTTGTTTTTGTGGCTTTGGTCTTCTCGTCTTCTTCAGGTTCAATTGTTCCTAGGTTTTCGAGGAGCATAGCAGTACACACCTAATCTAACCAAGAATGTACTATGTCCTTGGTCCTTTTCTTCTCTTTAAGCCCTTTTTCCCCTCCTTTTGTTGTGTTGGTGTTTGTGCCTCTTTCGTTGGCTTTTCTTGCCTATTATATGCCGACTTATGCACCAATAGGGTTCGAATTTGAATTTTCTGATTCTATAAGTACATGAGTGCATTAATGCATTTAGGGGACAAAGATTGAAAAATGATATGCGAATTATTTGTTAAAGCAACACCCTTGTACCAAAGGCAGAATTGAAGGATTAGTCAAAGAGCATATAGACTATACAAGTTCCTTGCATCTCATTGATAAGGACAAGGGTCAGGATCTGCATCTAGACTATATTGACTACCAACTTGTCAAAGAATAGGGATCTGACTGAGGCAAGCCCCTCATAGCTACTCCCGTTTTTTATGGTCTTGCAAGGCGATTTGAGTTGAATAGGGTTTTGCAATGAAGGACTTATGGAAGATCTACAATGGATTGCAACAATCAGACCGAGATTTTTGAAGAACAGAAGCATAGGAAGACAATCATAAAATTTGTTTCAGGTTATGACACAATCTGACCAAAACCATACACAATTCAGCAAGAGCATATCTTCTCTCTCCATGAACGTATCACCCAGAAATGGACCATACACTCTAGGTAGTTTTCTGCACTTCCAAAACTATGCACAAGCTATTTGGGTTTTCTCCGAGGCAGTATATGGCCCTGTTTTCCCCTGATTTCAGAATTTGATAATACAAGTTTGGTACAAACTTTGGTATTTATCTAAGAACCCTCTCTTTGTCAATTTAAAGCATTTATCATTGCCCCTTGTATACATTCAAGTTTTTATTTAATGTTGTATTGATATATTAAATTTAGAATTGAATTGTATAGCATATTGTATGCTTTAGTGTAGTGTTGTTAACTTAGAATCCCCTTTGCCCTACTAATTTTGGTGAACCCATGCCCTCTTACACCTCCTTGGGTTAGATTGTGCCTATATTACATTTTAGAGCCTAATTTTGCTTAGGGTTTGCTAAGCCCTCCCCTTGTTGAGCCTTCTCATTAGGGTTATACTTTGATTGCCTTGTGTAGGGTTTGTGATTAAACCTTCATTGCCTTGTGCCTCTTTTAAATCCCTAGGGTGTGTTTGAGCTCTTGTGCCTTTGCTTAGTTGATTTCCATTATTAGCAAAATGGATTCTAGCAATGTCAATGGGAATGATGTACCTGTTGTCAACCTGGAGTTGTACCCTGAATCGAAGACGTGCATGAAATGGCCAATCCTCTATCCGGTTGAAACAATGGGATCTTCTCACGAGGGTGGGTGCCTTAATGGTGAGAAGAACCTCCAGAGAAGGCTGGTTCCTGTAAGATGTATCAATGAGGATCTCTACTCTGTGCTGCAGTCTACTATTTAAAAGGGAGAAAGAAACTTGAAGGGAAAATACTACCTAATAACGGTGATACACCAAAAGATTGATCCACTCTACTTGGAACCTTGAACACTGAACAAACAAGGGAAAAGGAAGACCTTCGATTTCAATCGATCACTATGAATAAGTATTTCATGAGAAGGTTCGATCCAATGACCAAAACATGAGGGAAAACGATGGAGAGAGATCTGATACAAGACACTTTGAAGCCACCTAACATCCACTTACAACTTCAACAAAAGACATAAAGAACACTTAACATGACCTGCATAATACGATAAGCTAGCAACTAGGTACGAATCAGAATTTGGGAAGGGAGAGAAATCTACCACATATGCAAATTGTTGAATGAATATACACTATGCCAGCACTTGAAATCTGAAAGTGCAGTCCTTCTATTGATTGAAGAGGTTACACAACTCACCAATAGCAGAGTCTGGTTTTACCAAAAGAGGATAATTTAATCAAGGCTGAAAGCCAACTTATAGAGAATTACAAAATCCAAAAGATTGGCGTTGAAAAATAGACAAGGAAGATCAACTTAGATTAACTCAATGCTAACTTTGCCTTTCAATAAAATATGTTTTCCTTTGTCTTTGCATGTAGCTCCTTGGCGCTAGAGGAAGTGGACTTGTCTTTGCATGAAGCTCCTTGGCGTTAGAGGAAGTGGACTTGTCTTGTTTTATTGAAACACCCACCTCTCTTTGCATGGAAATCCACACCAATGTCAATTTTAGCTTCTTCATGAGCTGCTGGAACATTTGGAATTATGAGATGACAATAGTATGCATGAAATCCAACGCCAATGTCAATTTTAGAACTCTGACTTGATCCATTGGAAGCCGAGTTGGAACGTTTGAAAGGCTGAGTTGGACGAAGAGATTATTCTCCTTTGCATGGAAAACTCCTAGTAGATGTGGCGTTTAACAATTAGTCAATTCTAAATCTAGAACAATCAACTTGACGTCCGAATTTGGATCTCCGGTTGAGCTGTTGGAACGTTACGAGCTTGAGACGAACAAAAGTGCTTGCATGGAAAACTATCTTGCTGAGTGAGAGATAAATTCAGGTTGAATTTATTTCCTGGCTATCTATTTTCTATTTATGTTTCTATGCATGCGTTGCTCTTGGGTTTATTCCCGCGGACTTGTCTTTGGTCTTGGATTTTTCTTTGGATCTTTTGTTAGTCCACTTTCCCGCAGACAGTTTGTCCTTCTCTGCCTTCGGACTTCGCTCTTCTAAACAAAAAGTCTAAGACTTTATCCTTCTTGGGCTTTTCTTTTCCTTCGGCTTTTTTTCCCTCGGCTTTATGTCCTCACTTTTCCCACAGGCCTTTTGTCTTTTGAATTTCTGCGGACTTTTTCCTACGGGCTTTATTTGTTTCGGCTTTATGTCCTCACTTTTACTGCGGGCTTTTGTCTTTTGAATTTCTGCAAACTTTTTCCTTCTCACTTTTCTGAATTAATCCTTCGGACTTTTGTCCGAAGGATATCCTTCCTTTGCTTTCTCTTCTGCCTTCGGACTTTTTTCTGTCAGGTATTTGCTTTGTTCTCCGAATTTCTTCGGACTTTTTGTTCGAAGGTATTTTCTTCTTTGTCTTCTTTGGCCATCGACAGAATGTCCTTCAGGAAAAGTGCAAAGGTCTTGCCACCGACCAAGTGCCCTCCGCAAGGGATTGTGTCCTTCCTCCCTGGCTTTTTTGAAAAAATTGTAGGGCACCCGGGCTTTTTGTAGGTGTCCTTATTCCTTTGTCTACATGTTTTTCTGCGGACTTTTCTTTGGAGGTTGTGGACTTTCCTTTGTTTATTCTCCGAAGAATTCCTTCGGACAAAAAGTCCGAAGGAATTCCTTCGGACTTTTCTCCGAAGGATATCTTCCTTCCTTTGTAATTTCCTTTGCTTTGTTGGCTTCTTTCCTTGCTGGCTGTGTTGCTGTACACGGCTCCTTGGGTAGCTGTAGGTATGGATTTAGGCTTGATTGAACTTTGCAAAACCTTTTCCTTTTCATTATTCAATACCCGAAACTGATATACAAGACAAACTAGTACCCGTAAGACCGTCTTCCAAATAGTAAGGTTGACAATTTTTGGCCTGTGGAAGAATTGTCAACATTTTTGGCGACTCAACTGGCCCAACATGCTTGCTATGCTTGAGAACTCCGACCATATAGATGCTATTCGAACTCCCGAAACAATGATAAAGCTGATTTCTGACTGAAAATCTCCTTTGATCATAGCTGAAGGAACTTCTTTCTTCAAAATAAGAAGGGAAACACACGAAAGCAAAAAACTAACTAAGAAGCAAATGTGCAAACAAGCACTTACTGGAAAAAAACTAAAAGGAACAATTGTGCTTGAACGGCACTTGGAGGAAAGCAAAACAAATAAGGAACCTAGCTAACCATGATAAAGCATGATCCGCCTGGATCAAATGGGAAATTCTTGAACTCACTCCTTTCAAGAGATGGTACAAGTTGCAAAGCATGATGTTTATTAATCATAACCTTTGATGAGGCATTTTCCTTGTCCACCAACTGTATTAGCAGCTTCTCAAATGAGTCATCAACAGCAACAAAGACAAACTCATCAAGTACCCCCTGATCTTTTTCAGAGTGCTTGTCATCTAACACCTTGTCAAGTGATACCTCATCTATGCATGGTTTTTGATGACCACATCATTTTTATTGACTGCTGCAAGTTCATCCAGCGCTTCAAGGAGCTGAGTAGGCAACCCAATCTGTACTGTGACCTTGAATAGGTGATTCTTGATCAAATTTCTCATAAACATGCTCTTCAATAGCCGACATATCCATACAAAGCTCTTCAATCTCTTGTAGAGATTCAAAGTACAGCTGCCAATCATCTTTTTGTTCCTCATTTTGATCTTTTTGAATTGAATCAGCTGTAAGACTATCTGGATCCTTCTCAATAGGAGATACCTGTAACTCATTTATAACTTCAATCTGTATCAGCTCCTCTTGAAGTTCCTCTACATCAAGATCAGTCTTCCCACTCTCAGCTATAATTGGATGCTCAATTACAACCTCAAGTGAAGTATCAATAGTAAATTCTTCCTCAAACACACCTGAAGCATCCTCTACACACTCTGCAAAAACTTGTCATGTAGCTGCAACCTCTTTCTCAATACTTCAAAGAACAGGATCCTCCTGACGAGGGGGGATGGCAAGAGGGTGATGAAATTCATTTGTTTGAGAAGGAAAATGAAGCATGGGAGGTCGATCATGATCAAATTTTGGAATCTTGAGGAAAAAAGAATTATCTAGGGAGTTTTGGAGAGGAGGGAAAGAGAAACTCTTAAAGACGTCTGTATTTTGTTCCTTCCACTTGGCCATTACCTCATCAAAGTCTGAAACCTGCTTGTCTAACTGGACAACTTGAGCTTGAGGGATGATTGGTGAGGAAAGGGGACTATAGGAAGGTTTAGTCTCATGAATAGTCACTTGAATAGGCTCTTAAATATGCTCTTGAATAGGCTCTTGAATCCAACTAGGAAGCTCCCTCGACACACACTGGGCATAGTTAAGAACTTCATGAGAATAAGCACAAGAACCCTTTGTAGACAATTGGTTTAACTCGATTTTTTGCCTTTCCCAAGCCTCCATATTTTCCAATACCAGAATACATAGTCTATTTATCTCTTCTGGATCATTGGACACATTTCGAAATAGACCATTCACTTCCTCATACTGAGAGTTAGAACAAATCTTTCTTGCATATGCTAGTATTCTGACCTCTATTTCATTCATTCTTTTTTGAAGGCAAGACTGCTCATATGCAACATCATAGCCATATGGGAAAGATGAAATCCGGTCCTGAGACTAATATGGCTTACCAGGAAGGTAAGATTCATGCTCTTGATAAGGCTGATTATGAGAAACTTGATAAGGCTCAACATAGCTTTGATAATACTCTTGATAAGGCTGCTTAGGCTCATAAAGAGGCTCATAGGTATCATGACCAGGCTGGTATGATCCATCATTGGGCTGATAAGGAAACATAGCATAGGAATTCTCTTCATACACAGCCATCAAAATTCATTCACGATAATGCAATAAAAATAGACTTACATGGAAACTATCTTGATCTATTAGAAGCAATTGCTTGAGCTTGGAATCACCAAATACTTCTTGAAGAACACTTCTACAACCGCAATTTCATCAAGACCAGCTAAAATAGGTCCCACCGGGTGTGCCAAAAACTATTATCAACATGGAGCTGCGCCCTGAATCGAAGACATGCATGAAATGGCTAATCCTCTATCAAGTTGAAACAATGGGATCTTCTCACGAGGGTGAGTGCCTCAATGGTGAAAAGCACCTCCAGAGAAGGTTGGATCTTTTAAGATGTATCAATGAGGATCTCTACTCTGTGCTACGGACTACCATGCAAAAGGGAGAAGGAAACGTGAAGGGGAAATCCTACCTAATAACGGTGATACACCAAAAGATTGATCCACTCTACTTGGAACCTTGAACACTGAACAAACAAGGGAAAAAGAAGACCTTCGATTTCAATCGATCACTATGCATAAGTATTTCATGAGAAGGTTTGATCCAATGACCAAAACATGAGAGAAAACGATGGAGAGAGGTCTGATACAAGACACTTTGCAGCCACCTAACATCCACACACCAAAAGATTGATCCACTTTACTTGGAACCTTGAACACTGAACAAACAAGGGAAAAAGAAGACCTTCCATTTCAATCGATCACTATGCATAAGTATTTCATGAGAAGGTTTGATCCAATGACCAAAACATGAGAGAAAACGATGGAGAGAGGTCTGATACAAGACACTTTGGAGCCACCTAACATCCACTTACAGCGTTAGCAAAAGACATAAAGAACACTTAACATGACCTGCATAATACGATAAGCTAGCAACTAGGTACGAATCAAGATTTGGGAAGGGAGAGAAATCTACCACATATGCAAATTGTTGGATGAATATATACTATGCCAGCACTTGAAATCTGAAAGTACAGTCCTTCTATTGATTGAAGAGGTTACACAACTCACCAATGGCAGAGTCTGGTCTTACCAAGAGAGTATAATTTAATCAAGGCTAAAAGCCAACTTATAGAGAATTACAAAAGCCAAAAGATTGGCATTGAAAAATAGACGAGGAAGATCAACTTAGATTAACTCAACACTGACTTTGCCTTTCAATAAAATATGTTTTCCCTTTGTCTTTGCATGAAGCTCCTTGGCACTAGAGGAAGTGGACTTGTCTTTGCATGAAGCTCCTTGGCGTTAGAGGAAGTGGACTTGTCTTTTTTTATTGAAACGCCCACCTCTCTTTGCATGGAAATCCACGCCAATGTCAATTTTAGCTTCTTCATGAGCTGCTGGAACGTTTGGAAGTATGAGATGACAATAGTATGCATGAAATCCAATGCCAATGTCAATTTTAGAACTCTGACTTGATCCATTGGAAGCCAAGTTGGAACGTTTGAAAGGCTAAGTTGGACGAAGAGATTATTCTCCTTTGCATAAGAAAACTCCTAGTAGATGTAGCTTTTAACAATTAGTCAATTCTAAATCTAGAACAGTCAACTTGACGTCCGAATTTGGAACTCCGGTTGAGCTGTTGGAACGTTACGAGCTTGAGACGGACGAAAGTGCTTGCATGGAAAACTATCTTGCTGAGTGAGATAAATTCAGGTTGAATTTATTTCCTGGCTATCTATTTTTTGTTTCTGTTTATGTGCATGCGTTGCTCTTGGGTTTATTCCCGTGGACTTGTCTTTGGTCTTGGATTTTTCTTCGGATCTTTTGTTAGTCCACTTTCCCGCAGACAGTTTGTCCTTCTTTGCCTTCGGACTTCGCTCTTCTGACAAAAAGTCTGAGACTTTATCCTTCCTGGGCTTTTCTTTTCCTTCGGCTTTATTTCCCTCGACTTTATGTCCTCACTTTTCCCGCGGGCTTTTTGTCTTTTGAATTTCCGCGGACTTTTTCTTGCGGGCTTTATTTCTTTCAGCTTTATGTCCTCACTTTTCCTACAGGCTTTTTGTCTTTTGAATTTCCGCGGACTTTTTCCTTCTCACTTTTCCGAATTAATCCTTCAGACTTTTGTCCGAAGGATATCCTTCCTTTGCTTTCTCTTTTGCCTTCGGACTTTTTTCTTTCGGGTTTTTGATTTATAAATTCTCCGAATTTCTATGGACTTTTTGTCCGAAGGAATTCCTTCGAACAAAAGTCTGAAGGTATTTTCTTCTTTGTCTTCTTTGGCCACCGACAGAAACCCCTTCGGAAAAATTGCAAAGGTCTTGCCACCGACCAAGTGCCCTCCGCAAGGGCTCGTGTCCTTCCTCTGTGCCCTTTGGGGAAGTCGCAATGGTTCTGTCACCGACCAAGTGCCCTTCGCAAGGGCTTGTGTCTCTCAAAAATGGCTTTTCGAAAAAATTGTAGGGCACCCGGGTTTTTTGCAAGGGTCCTTATTCCTTTGAACTTTTGGATTTTCTAACTTCTCTCTCGGATTTCTTCGGACTTTTGTCCAAAGGAATTCCTTCGGACAAAAAGTCCGAAGGAATTACTCCTTGGGCCTTATTCTTTGGCGGCCTTTGCTTTGGAGGCTGCAGACTTTCCTTTGTTTATTCTCCGAAGTATTCCTTCAGACAAAAAGTCCGAAGGAATTCCTTCGGACTTTTTTCCGAAGGATATCTTCCTTCCTTTGTTATTTCCTTTGCTTTGTTGGCTTCTTTCCTTGTTGGCTGCGTTGCTGTACACAGCTCCTTGGGTAGTTGTAGGTATGGATTTAGGCTTGATTGAACTTTGCAAACCCTTTTCCTTTTCATTCTTCAGTACCTGAAACTGATTCACAAGACAAACTGGTACCCATAAGACCGTCTTCCGAATAGTAAGGTTGACAATTTTTGGCCTGTCGAAGAATTGTCAACAGTACCTTCTTTGGAAGATTATGTGCAAGATATATATAATTGTGATAATGATTATGACTTTGAAGCTGAAATAGATCATCAATATAGAGATGACTCCATTGAAAATATTAGAATAAATGCCCCTCCCATATTGCTAAAATTATAGACATGTTGAAAGAAGTAGCTAGTCAAAATCATGCTTGCATTTTAAATGATGTTCCAATTGTTTCTAGTGATTGTTCTTCTTCCTACCCTAGTACTCCAAGTGTGTCCAATGATTGTATTCCTTCACATGTGTGGCCTATTCAATAAGATTTGCACACACCTCAACCTCAACCTACTAGGGTTCTTGATGTTGCTACTGAAAATGAACCTCTTTGTCCTTCACCCAAACTAACTATTGACATAATCTCTATGATGGGTGCAATGTGTGAATTACAAAGATGAACTCCAGTTTGATTTTTAAAGTCTCACAATCCTAATGCTAGGGCCAATTCTTATGCTATATTGTCCAAATTCTTAGAACATAGCATTATGAGCTCTCCTTTTCTGTGTGGTTTTATTATGCCTAAACTTTTATTGAAGGAAATAGAGATCCCTCTATACACCTTCAAGATTTCTCTGTCTCTTTTGGAGATTATGCACATGATGAAATGCTCTTATTTAAATGTTTTACAAGAATCTTATGCTATATTGTCCAAAATCTTAGAACATAGCATTGTGAGCTCTCCTTTCCTGTGTGGTTTTATTATGCCTAAACTTTTATTGATGGAAATAGAGATCCCTCTATACACCTTCAAGATTTCTCTGTCTCTTTTGGAGATTATGCACATGATGAAATGCTCTTATTTAAATGTTGTACAAGAAGCTTATCGCATTATGCATTAGATTCATTCAATACCTTGCCAAGTAGATCTAATTATTCCTTTCTCACTCATGGACATGTTCTTAGCACACATTGTCATCTATGAGGGCCCTAGGATCACTCTTGGTCAAATAATACGGATTAAGCTTTAATGTCCCTTTTTGGGGTATTTTAGATCAAAAGGGTTTACCAACAAACCCCCACTCAAAATTGTTAATTTCTGAATATCAAAGCCTAGCCAAAAAATTATGAAATTCTGTATATTAAAACTCAAACCCTAGGTTCATTAAAAAATTGAATTATGCAGTACCAATTTTAGGGCATCCAAACAAAATTTATTCCCTTCAACAATTATAGGAAATTAATAAATATTACAGCCAACAATATCTATTCCAAAAAATAGAATCTTCCTTCAACAAATAATTGTAAATCAAAATAAAAATACCAGCTTCAATTATATATTTTCAGATCACAAATAACGCTGTGTTATGCCCTTCAAAATGTCAATTGCAGTCCCTAAGGGGGACGCTGCACCCTTAGGGCTGTAGACAGCCTTCAAACCCTAATCGTCGTAGCCCTAGGTCTGTGCCACAAGGGTTCGCTGCCCATAAACCTGTTGATTCATTGCCAATGGTCCTCAAAACCCCAGTGCCATCCTTCACAAACCAATTCACTGCTGAAGCTGCCCACAAATAGCTGCAAATTTACCCTTGAGCTAGAAATTCCAATCAAAACCCTAATCGCCACACGTAGGGTGCAATCACAAACATTCAAATTGACGAAAGGTTGCAAATCTGATTATTAAATCTCTATGCAACCCCTAGATGAGGATGCCCTAGTTGAATGTAAAGGATTTCGTCCTTACTTCAACTTCCATTGAAGGGTTTCGTCCTCAATGGATAAGCTAAGTGTTTTCATGCTTTTGCTTACAAATTCAATTATCCAAAATAGCATAAAACATACTTTCAATGAATGCTCCATTCCCTTTTTATATCCTTCCCTCCAAGAGGGGCGCTGTACTTTTGGAGGGATCTCAACTTTTAAAAGAAAAGATTAATTACTTTATAACCCTCACTTAAGGTCTTGGTTGTCAATGACCCTTAAAAGAGCACAACTTAAGTGAAATTTAGACAATAAAGCAACTTTTTAAATTTTACAATTAGAACATGTTTCCTCTTTCTTCAGCTTCCCTTAGCCTTGGAAAACAAAGGGCAAATAGGCTATGGGTCTTCAAAAGCTTCATGTCTAAAAGGGGGACGTGACAATCCTCCTCACCCAAAATTGTTTGGGCTCAAGCAATAGCAACATCCATGGGGTTGTCCCAACATAGGCCTTATGCAAATCTCGATCCTTGATTCTTCCCCTGGAAAAAAGACCCCTTGATGAATCCCCTTACTGTTGTACTTGAAGATTTGTGGCTGCTTATGCAATCTAAAAATGGTATAATAGCAACTCTTATCCTTCTCTTCCCTTCTCATTGAGGTCCTACACCTCAGATCTACCAAAAAGATGAAGAGAAAAGAGAAATTCTAAGAAATGGTAGAGTTGAAGTGGCTGGAACAATTAGCTTCAACAAGATGTTTGCTAGAAAAATAGGCCTTGAGAATCCCCCTATCAACACCTACACAAAACACAAACAAGTTAGTCAAAATGGAGGACCACCTCCCTTCATGTTCCATGTGGGGATGGCTCTCTTCTTTTCCCAAAATTGCATACTAGATCAAATTTTCCAGATGTTGAATGGCTGGAAATATCTGTAAGGCTGCCTTGGAGGGTCTAGTAGGTTTGCTCATGCCATTCCTACACTCCAAATCTGTCCTTAAGCTCAAAATTTTCCCCCTTATGAAGGCTAGAAACTCCCCCATCACAGCTGTAATCCATTCCTCCACCCATACACTAGTGTTCTCTTCTCTCTCGGAGAACATTCCAAAAGAAATTATATACTTGATGTTTATAGGACTGTAATTACACCTTACAGCCTTGCAATTGCCCGAAGAGATCACCCTTTTCACTCCCCAATTGCCTTTTGATGAACCAATCATGTATGCAACTTCAAGAGGAGAAAAAATGTCATGTCCCCCTTTTAGACATGACACTATTGAAGACCTTTAGCCTTGCCTAATTTCCTAAGGGCTGAGGAAGAAGAGAAAAAGAAGGGAAACGTTTGATTTTAAAAAGAATAATTGTAAAACTACTTTATTGTTATAATTTCACTTAAGTTGGGGCCTTTTTAAGGGTCTTGAATATTAAACCACTTAAGTAAATTATAAAAAGATGTTCTTTTATAATTTAAAAAAAGATCAACAAAGATATTTTCCCTCCAAATTGAGCATTTCACTTGGCGAGAAGTATAAAAGCAATTGAGGGGTCTTGTTGAAGGACATCTTGGTTCATTATTTGAATTTACAAGTTTTGAGCACGAAAAAGCTTGAGCTTTGGACTTGAAGATGAAAACCTTCAAGCAAAGAGACTGAGGACAAAAACCCTCTTTCTTTTGTGGGGCATTTTCATCTAGGAGCTGCCATTGTTCTTCAATTTTCGAGAAAGACAAAAATAGGGGTTTTCAAGTGTGGCGACTGACTTGTAGAGGTTGGCGACTTGGTTGGAGATTGTTCTACACATACTTTGGGGTGATTTTGTGCCCTAAATAATATTTGAATTTTATGGTATTATTTTGCACTTGGGCAATTTGATTTGAAAGGGTTTTGACCTTGTTGAGAGTCATTTCTTGCCCTAATATTATTCTGCAATTTTTTTATGATTTTTTCAGCTTTGGACAATTTGGGAAAATGCCCTATTTGAGAGTTTGAGGTCAAATATTGATTCTAAAAATATTCTTCAATTTTCTATATTATTCTAAATATTTGTTGTGGTAAATTCAGCTTGTTGGTGAAGGGAAAAATATCATAGAAAAGTATTTAATTGCAACTGTATTTTTTTATTAATTTTGAAGACCTATTGAAGGGGAAACTCCATAGAGTTTGTCATCAAAGCGCTGCCATAAATCATAAATATTTAATGAACCTAGGCACCTAGTGTTTGAAAGGCTAATGTGGGTTTTTGAAGGATTAATCTTTGCTGAAAGGGTTCACAATTGGTTTGAAGGATTTAGCATATTTTTATGTTACTTTTGTAGTGTGTTTACATCTAGGGTTTGTTGTGGTAAAAATCAGATTTCTCTTTTTGTTAGGGTTTCACATAAAAATAAGATTTTAGAGAATATCTTTAATTTGGGACATTATAGTGGTATCAGAGCCAATTTCTTGGTCAGTTGTGGGGTGTGAGTGACTTCGATGGATTGACAACCTAGGTTTTTGCCAAAAGAGGATATCAAAGATCTCACTCAAAAGGTAGGGATGAAAAAGAAGACAATGGATGAAGCCATGGATAAATTATTACAAGCCATGGAAAATTATCAAAGAGAACTAAAGGCATTGAGTACCAAGGGTGTGGCAAAGTCTATGTGGTTAAGCCCTAAACCTCAAAAGTCTCTTTTAGAAAAAGAGAAGATTTAATTACATGTGAATGATGGTTTCAAAAATCAAAAAATTTGGAGTAGCCAAGTAGTGAAATTTTCGAGTTTCACAATATAGAGATTTTGGAGCAACAAGAAGAGTTGTTTCAACTAAGGCGAGGGCAGCCAATGAGTGAATTTTTTGAGCCACAAGAACCAGAAATTCAAGGGCAACCAAGTTAAGGTTTTTAGCAAGTTATGAAGCAACCAATGGGGTTGCAAGTGGTAGACACAAAGGTGGAAGTAATAAAAAAACAGAACTTCCAAGGGTAGATCAAGGAGAAGTTGTCCAACAATTTCATGAGCAACCAAAAGATCCAAATTAAAGTTTGGATATGGACAAGGTAGCCATAATGGAAAGGTATGTCATGAAACAAAAAATTTGCATTATTGCTTATCATAGATCATTTTCTTTGCCTAATTTCATATTTCAAGAGGAATATTGGAAGAAGCAATTGTTGTTAACTCTTGAAAAGGAGGCCCAAGTCCTAACATGGTCGGACAAAGCAAAGAGATCCCTTAAAGTGGGGATGCCAAATATAATAGGGGAACACTTGAAGGCAATGGTTGCTAAGGTCGATTTGCCAACAATCAAGTATGCAATGGAAGTAACAAAATCAGAAAGGGCAAATGTTAATGCTAATATTGCCAACAAGGAAAAAGAGATGAAGAGATCTAATTGGAAAAGAGAATTCTCCCATGTAAATTCAAGGATTGGGCATGACAAATTTCTAACATGGTTGTGAGATCCAGGGGAGCCCTACAAGCATGTTTTTGTTATTATGTTATGATGTGAAACAAAGGACAAATCTTGGAGCCTCATGAAAAGGGGCATAAGCAAGAAGTACCATGATCCAAGGATCAAAGGAAAGGTTGTAAGTAACACATTCACTGTTGTTTTCCACATTCTAAGTTTGTTTTTCTTAAAAAAAATTGTTGCCATCGTGAGTATTGGCCCTAGGAAGGTGTGCCCCTCACATCCCAAGAACATGGGAGTAGTCCAAGCACGTATAAGTGGAATTCCAATCACTATAAAGAGAAGATTGAAGAGGAAAAAAGCATGCTACAGAAATTATAAGAGAAATCTAAGACACAAAAAGGCCATATCATGTTCATAAGGCATGATGAAGTGATGGTAAAAGCGTTGCTAAACACTATTGTTTTTTCTAATATGTTTGTTTCATGTGTAGGATCAATAAGGGACCCAGTTGCAATGGCATGCACAAGGAGCCACAAGTCTTGAATCGGGGCAGCCAATATGGTGTCCTAAAAATCATCACATTCCATGTTTTAAGGAGTTGGTCAATCCAAAAAATGATAAGATGCCCTTGGAGGTGACATCAAAGGCCATGGAAAAAATCTTTCCCAAGAAGAATGTGATAAAGGCAGCGAAAAAGGATGTCCTTTCTAATTTAGAACAGCCAACAAGTTATGCAAAGGAACATTTAATTCTTTGTTTTTGGGGATTAATAAATTTTGGAAATGAAGATGCTAAGCAAGTCCATGGAGAGGGAAATTTTCAATTGATAGAGAATGAAGGTCTGAATTTTTCAATGAGAAAAAACTTTGGATATACTCAGAAAAATCAGAATGTTGTTGCTCAAAAAAATCAAAAGTTCATGAGCAAAATCGGAATTGTTGTTGCACAAAAAAATCAGAAAATCATGTGAATAATCAGCATTATTCAAACTCAGTAAATTTCTGAGTTTGTGAGGCCAAATCAGCTGCGTACTAAGGACACAATCCAATTTTTTTGGCTTGCTACAGCGCATGACAAGTTTTGGAAATGCATGTGAATTAGGGCACTTCTTTCATGACAATAGGTTGGATGGTGCAAGTAGGGTACAACCCTATCTAATTTGTAAGTTTGGGTCTTTGTTATGCACAAAATATATTCCATACATGATTTGTGGTATTGTCAAGGTAGAGCAAAGGGAAGAACATAAGGCACACATAAGGATATCAAGGCAAGATTGCTTGCATCTCCATGATACATCAATTCAAGGTATGCTTTCAACATGGTTCAATGTTAATCTCTTGTTGCAAATAAGGAAAAGTTTGTCGTGGCACATGGGAGACTCTAAGGAGTTGATGAATGCTTGTCAAGGTAATATGTACTCAATGATTAAGACTCAAATACACTTTTTCATAAGAGCAAGCTGTAATACATATTCTTGTCATATTTATTGTGCCATTTCCAGCTCTTCAAAAAGGGTACATAACTTCATTTTGACCTCTCTTGGGATGATAAATGTGGTAGATTCATCATGGGGCAAGTTGGGGGAAAAAGGTTAATTTTTTGGGATGATTGCAAGCCTGTAATGAGCAAACACAGCGAACAAAACACAAGGTACAGATTTCCTTTTGAAATGATCCCCTCTAAGATAAGGGAATATGCGAGCTTGAGGCATGAGATGGTGAGTTTGAAGATTTTCAGAAGTTTAGAGAAGGTTGATTGCATTAAATTACCTCATAATAATGAATTGTGGAGGAATAAATTCATGTTTTGGAGTCATAAGAAGTCTGGAATGTGCATACACAGCCAAAATATCAAAGGGGAAGTGGCTGGTTCTGCCATTCTTTTGGAGTATGAGGACATGTGTCAATGGTCTTTTGACAAAAAATGGATTTCCAGCAAGGTAAGAGGAATCCCATCTCCTCTAGAGGGTAGATTTCTGAGCTTTGGGGTCACTCTTGTGTGTGGGCAGCATGAACACCCCTTCTATGTTCTCAACGGCAGCCACATATATGTCCCAAACACTTTCACACATGGAAGACACTATCAATGGTGCAAGCATTGAAGAGAAGCAGAGGATTCATGTTTTGACTAATATGTTTGTGTCTTGTGTAGGTGTTGATATAAGGGCAATCAAGGCCCAAAAGGTTGAAGATTTCTTTGTTGGAATACACTTTTCCAGCCATCTCCATGTTGTTCTTTCAAAGGAGTTGTTGACGTTTTTGCCCCACAGGGCAAAATTGTCAACTTTACTATTCGGAAGATGGTCTCGTGGGTACCATTTTGACTTGTGAATCAATTTCGGGTACTGAATAATGAAAAGGAAAAGGTTTTTTGCAAAGATCAATCAAGCCTAAATGCATATTTACAGCGACCCAAAGAGCCTGCAGCAAAGGGAATAAGTAAAGGAAAGAGCCTCCAGCAAAGGAACTATTTCCTTCGGACTTTTTGCCCGAAGGAATACTTCGGAGAGTTACAAAGAAAAACACCCGCAGCCTCCCAAAAGGTCCTCCAAAAGCAAAAAGACCAAGGAAATAATACCTTTGGACTTTTTGTCCGAAGGAATTCCTTCGGACAAAAGTCCAAAGAAATCCGAAGGAATGAGCCTTGTTATAAGTCCGTGGAATTTCAAGGGGTGTCTTTGGAAGGAAGAAAAGGGCAAAACAAGAAACCCGAAGGGCAAGGTACCCTTCGAAAGGGTCATTTTCAACAATCCCAAAGGGCACCAACCCTTTGGGAAGGTACACGTCAAACCCGGGTGCCCTACAAAAAGCCGGGTACCCTACAATTTTTTCGAAAAGGGCACAGATGCAGGACAGAAGCCCTTGCGGAGGGCACTTGGTCGGCGAAAGGACCACTGCAACTTTTCCGAACGACATTTCGAAGGTAAAGGTAAAGACAAAAGACAAAGGATTAATTCCTTCGGGCTTTTTGTCCGAAGGAATTCCTTTGGACAAAAAGTCCGAAGAAATTCAGAGAAATTACAAGACAAATCTGTGGGAAAACGTCCGAAACGGGTGAAGGCAAAGACGAAGGAATATCTTCAGACTTTTGTCTGAAGGAATTCCTTCAGACAAAAAGTCCGAAGAAATTCGGAGAGGAGCCACCAAAAGAGAAAACCCGACAGAACAAAAGCCCGAGCAAAGGAAAAGAAAAGGAGTATATCCTTCGGAAAAAAGTCCGAAGGAATTCCTTCGGACTTCTTGTTCGAAGGAATTCTTCGGAGGATAAAGCCGAGGGAAATAAAGCCGAGGAGAAAACATAGAAGTCCGAAGAAAATTGCAAACAGAAAATTCCGAAGGAAATATGAAGCCATAGGGCAAAACAAAAGTCCGCAGGAACAAATTTTGGGATAATTGGCGAGCATAAAGTCCCAAGGAGATCCAAAGGCTAAGGAAATAGCCAATAAATCCAAGGAAATATAGTCTACTATAGACAAAATACAGAATCCCACCAAAAATAGACATGAACAGGCAGACCAAAATAGGATAAAATACATGCAAGCAATAGGATAAAATTCATGCAAGCAAGGGCTATTTTCGATCGATCGGTCAAAGCTTCAGTTGACTGGTTGTTGAAGTCCTGCTCATCCCCATATCAACTCATCCAAAGGTCCAACTCAGCTTCAATCGGAGTTCTAAATTCGAACGTCGAGTTGATTGTTCTAGATTTAGAGTTGACTAATTGTTAAATGCCAATCTACTAGGAGTTTTCCATGCAAAGGAGAATGATCTCTTCGTCCAACTCAGCTTATCAAGCAATCAACTCAACCTTTCAGACAATCATCTCAAACGTTCCAACAGCTCACGTAGAGTTCTAAAATTGACATTGGTATGGATTTCCATGCAAAGAGAGGTGGGCGGTTCAGAACAAAGACAAGTTCGCTTCCTCAAGCGCAAGAAGCTTCATGCAATGACAAAAAGAAAACATATTTTATTGAAAGGCCAAGTCTGCTTTGAGTTAATCTAAGTTAATCCTTCTCTTCAATTTTTCAACGCCAATCTTTGGCTTTTGTAATTCTCTATAAATTGGCTTTCAGCCTTGATTAAAATGATCCCTCTCTTGGCTAGACCAGACTCTGCCATTGGTGAGTTGTGTAACCTCTTCAATCAATAGAAGGACTGTACTTTCAGATTTCAAGTGTTGGCATAGTGTATATTCGTTCAGCAATTTGCATATGTGGTAGATTTCTCTCCCTTCCCAAATATTAATTCGTACCTAGTTGCTAGCTCATCGTATTATGCAGGTCATGTTCAGTGTTCTTTATGTCTTTTGTTGAAGCTGTAAGTGGATGTTAGGTGGCTGCAAAGTGTCTTGTATCAGACCTCTCTCCATCGTTTTCCTTCATGTTTTGGTCATGGATCGAACCTCTTCATGAAATATTTATGCATAAGTGATTGATTGAAATCAAAGGTCTTCCTTTTCCCTTGTTTGTTCAGTGCAAGGTTCCAAGTTGAGTGGATCAAGTTTCTAGTGTATCACCTTTTTTAGGTAGGATTTCCCCTTAAAGTTTCCTTCTCCCTTTTCCATGGTAGTATGCAGCATAGAGTAGAGATCCTCATTGATACATCTTACAGGAACCAGCCTTCTCTGGAGGTTCTTCTCACCATTGAGGCACCCACCCTCGTGAGAAGATCCCATTGTTTCAACCGGATAGAGGACTGGCCATTTCATGCACGTCTTCGATTCAGGGTGCAGCTCCAAGTTGACAACAGGGGTTGTCTCTCTTTTGCATCTTTTTGACACATTTGAGTTATGGGACCTCCATGGAAAGAAAAAAGATGGGATGCTGTTTTTTTTTCATTTTAAGCTTGCATAAAAAGCGAAGAATCTCTAATCCCAAGCAAACCCATCCAAGCAATAGAGCTAGATTATTAAACCAAACATTGAAGGAAGTTATGACCAAAATTTCGACGATTCACAATATGTTAACGTAGCAAAAGAAAATTAAAGGTGAAAGCTTTGCCCACAAAGATGTCATCCAACCAAAACCAAAAAGCCACCTCAAGAAAAATTGATCATCAATGATAGTACAACCACCACAACAAATGAGCTTGAAAATACGACTATATCACCAACGGATTCCAATCCCAATTGAACAGTCTCCAACTACAAAATCTACCAAATACTACTCTAATATCTAACCAAATATTCATATGATACCCAAAAATTGGGACAACAAAAGTTCCAAGAGGAACTAACACCATGCCTTGGAAAATTCCCCTAATTGAACTCATGCGTACATCACCATATCATAGAAAAAATATCATGCAACAATTGCAAGCTATAAAGGAATCGCCAAAAAACATTAAAACTAAACAACCTACCTCACCTCCACAAGTTCAATCAAATACCGACATACACACAATTGAGACCATATCTCGACCTCAATCAAGCAATAAAAGCTTTATAGAATTCCAAATGGATGACATAATCAATGATGAAATCCTCAATAGAGCCGACTGAGCCATTCTTTCCTTAGACTCATCATCAACGAATGACAAGTCCAAAAAGTTCAAGTGGATGAAGGTTTTAGCATCAATGTCACCTCCCCATGGCTAATTGAAAGCATAGGATACTTGTCTCGTACAATGACCTCATGCATATATGTAGGTTAAGAATGGTCAACAACATAAGGATCCTATAATATAGGAAAAGGTGGATAACCATACTAGATCCAACACACATACAATACACCAGTCCACAAAGCAGTCTGGGCTATAGACAAGGGTCATGATCATAAGAGCTTGTAAGGGATCTAATTCGGGAACCTACACAAACAATAGCAAGCATAGACCTAATTAGATCCAATGTTGATGGTAACCAAGAGGTGTATGAGGTAATCAAAAAAATTAAAATGCCATTAGGCGGTAACCATGAAGTATCTAAACTAAAGATTGTAAGAGTGTCATAAGACGATAACCATGAGATGTAGATAAAGAGATAAAGCATGCAAAGATAACAATATACTAGCAAACATATACTAATCTAAGCATGTATAAACCAACCAATATAATGTAACCACTAAATTATATAAAAAAAAAAGTGTATAAACATAGGATACTTACCTTCTTGTTGACTTGTCAGCACATTAATCTCCCCCTTGACTCAAGTGGCACTTTGTGAGAGATGGTTGGATGTGAAGTCAAGATAGAAAGAAGACGACCTAATTAAACCTTAGTTGGCGGCTCCAAAGAATAGGTGTACCTAGCCAATTCAACTTCTCTTCTTGATATCTTCAAGTCCTTGTGCGAATTAGTCTTCCTCAAATGTAAGCTCCTTAGCCCTAATTCTTATTATTCGTACTAAGGTGTATTTGCATGCACGAGAAGAGTAGAGTGGGTGTCTTGCTTTTGAGAAATAACAAATATGGATCCAAACTCTAAAATTCAAAAATCAAACTTAGTTGATGTCATTGACCTGGCCAATCGCTGTAATGTCCCCTTTTCATATAATTTTAATAATTAATAAAATTGCCCGAATAGTGATTTTAATCGTTCGAAAATATAAGGCGAAAAAGAACAATCGTTCATTCTCAAGAAAATAGAGTTTGGTAATCAATTACTGAATCCTCCTTTCGCCCAAACCCTTTTTTTATAGACACTTTTAGGAAGATAAAATATTATTTTCTATTTTCTCCTTTTCCCCAAAATATAATTCAAAGCGACTTAGGAACCTTTTAAAACAATATCACTTTGTACCCCATGCCTAGTGTCACTTTATAACATCACTTTAGGCCCCCTTTTAAAAACACCTTATTGGACTTGAACTTTAATAATAACATTATACTAAGTTGTCCTTTTAATAAAGTAATTTGTTGGAATAACTTAAAATATTATTTTTTATTATTTCTCTGTCATTCCCAAAGATTGTTTGTCCTCAAGCCATGTTGGTTCAATTCTTAAACTCCTCAGATTGAACCTACCTTCAAATAACAGGATCCCAAATCAATTTTGAGAATTTGCAATTCTCAATCCTCGATCCTCCTTGTGATGTAGTTGGCTTCTATTGCACTACTTTGATATAATTAGGAATTGGAAGCCCTGCACCAAGGGATGCTTCTCCAACTGTCTTAGTGAGTGAATCATCTGAGTTTTCCCCCATGATAGTTGAATCATGAATCAACTGGGGCATAGAAAGAATTTGAAATCCATCCCTATCTTCAACTTGGAAATCAGTTCCTTGACTAGACCACTCTTCATGCTGTCCCAATACTATGCAATTGTCCTCTGTAGCCCTTATTTTTTATTCCCATCCAACTGTGACATTCTCAAGTTGCTTTGTCTTTTGATCTTCAATTCCCTACAAAGCTGTCTCAGTTATGCCCAACTCTGTACTTGCAACTTCTGTCTTCCTTAGAAACTATTCTTCGTGAAGAATGATTTCTCCATTCAGCTTCCACTACGCTACTCTGATTTGATCTTTTGAAGCCTTGGCTATTTCCACCTTAGAAAAGTTTGTCATGGGTTCCTTGGCTTGCTTTTCTCCTGCTTGAGTTAATTCTCTCCTTTCTAAACCTTCCTATTTCTTCAATTCCTTGCTTGCTTTCCTTAATCCTTGCTTCAGCCTCTTGCCCCTTAAAATTTCTATAGCACTTGCTGTTTTTTTGCTTCATGAAGTAAAAATGGGCTGAAATAAGCTCAAAAGTGAGTTCATCAACCTTTTCCCTCATTTCCTTAGATGCAATTATGGCCTTTTTTGAAAATTTGATGGCAATATCCCTGTCTCTTATCAAATGCAGGTATTATGAATTCAATGCTTCTAATGACTTCTTAACTACTTACAAATCTGCAAGAGCAAATGTATGCTTGGTCCTGGCCACACCTCCTTCAATGGGTATGTCTTTCTTCTTTTCCTCAATCTGAAATTTCTTCAAACTTAGAGTTAGCTCTTAAATGAGCCTTTTCGTGCTATCCAACTTCATTAAGACTTGCACCTCTTTCCTTTCTGTTACAAAAAGTTGTCTTTTCAATTCATGCAACTCTTCAAGCCTCTGCTCGACTCCTGCCAAATGACTTTTCTTTGCTTGCTCTTGGCTATGAACTCCAACACCCCTGCATAACAATGTCTTTGAAGTATTTCAATACATCGGAAGAAATTTGCTTGTAGGTGCAACATGATCTTCAAGACTTGTTGAGATACCTTTCCCTTTGTATGAGTGCTCTGCATACCCTGATAGATGATATTATGATGTATATTTCTCATCAACTACTACTTCTCGGATGCATGTAGTTGCAATCTCATGTGCTCCCTCAAGCTTGACCATCCCAAGAAGATCCTGAATATTTAGACTTGGATTCACGTATGTGGGTGACTGCACTACTTGTCAATTCAATGCTTCACAAGCATCATATGTTCAGCCATCAGCTTCATCCTTCGAAATTTCCTCCACATTCCTAAGAGTTGCTTTGCAAACTCCATGAGCAGATGGAGTGATGGCACCATGAATCAAGAGTGAACCAACAAAATGAGGCATTAGGTGAGGAACCATTGCCTGCTCCACCTCAAACTTCGATATCAGATTGTTTCAAAATATTACTCGGATCCCATACTTTTTTACATAGACAGCCTTGAGTGAAAGGATCTATGTACTCTTTGTTAAGAGTGGTGACTTTTACCATTTCTTCACACTTCCCATGACAACAAAATTCTTGCCAAAATATCAATTTTCTGCTATCATCATTTGATGTCATACCTTGAGCAATGACCCTAGATATTTTCGACAAAGTCATCTTGAATGTCCACCTCATATGCTTCTTGACTTGACACATTCTTTTCATTTTCATTCTTACAATTATCCCTATGTAGTATGGACTCAATAATTGGTGGATTGATGGGTGTGTACTGAAGAACAACTTCCTCACTTGTGCATTCATCAAGTGATGTTTTTTTCTTAACTTTTTTAAGTTAATTCTTTTGCTGATCGAAAGTCTCAAAAACTAATAAAATATCTTTTTCCACATTAAATTTCATATCTTCCACCTACATGGCGGATTCCTCCAAGATTTACTTTCTTTCAATTTCTTGCAACTCTAATTTTTCTTATTTCTCATGCTCCACCAACACAATTTACTCCTTGACCTTTTGAGGTTCTGATGTATCCATTCCTTTTCCTAGTCCTATGGTGTTTTCTCCTGGCTCTTTTGATTCTTCATCAAACAATACTTCCACATAATGCACTTGTTCTTTACCTAGGCATCTGTGGCTTGGCTCCTAGGGTTCTTTGCATGAGAAGCAATGTTCTTGTCTTTTAAGATCATTTTTGTTGTCATTTGTTTTTCTTGCAATAGGAGAGTTCTTGTTCTGTTCAGTTGTCATTTATATTATTAAGTATGGCTTCAACTTTTCTTCACACTGATTAACTACATTTTTAGCCAGTGCATGCGCAGCTAATGAGACTTCCCACAAATCCTTTCTAACAAAATCCAATAAAACTGATAAGAGTGGCTAGGAGATATCATCACTTTCATTCAAAATCAAGGACATAATTGTCTGCATTGAGGTTACAACATTTTCTGCATGATACTTTCTGACAGTAGCAAAGAAATATTGAAATATTTTGAGAATGAGATCATCACATTCAAGGTCTAGCATCACAACACATGATCTGATTTTAGCAACAGTTTCTAAAATTATTACCCTCTTAGCAAAAAGACTTCTGATTTCATCCAAACCTTGAAAACTTTCCATAATCAACTGGGATATTTCCCTCATGATATTGTTGTTGTATGGAAATTTTGGAGTTATTATTATTGTGATTTCACTAATACAAGTGGTAACTACAAGTTTCATATCTTTATCTGGGTGTCTCATAAACTTGGATTTAACCAAATAAACCATTGATGGATTCACTACCATTGCATAGTCTTAGAATATTACTGATCTACCATAGATGAACAAATTTCCAGTTCCTTCAAACTATTGAGAAAAACATCTTTTGATTGATGCAGAAGCTTAAGTTTCTTTCTTGCTCTGTAAAGCCTCTTTCCCAAATCTAATGCCATGATTCACAGGAAGGTGGATACCAAGGCTCTGAAAATTTTTGAATTTTCTATCACAGCTAACAAATGGTAAACTCTAGAACAAAAGGTTAGCTTTCTAAACAGGCTAGCAAGACCATCCACTCTGAGAAAAAGCAACAATTTCAAATTTTTTGATAAACCCTTAATTTACAATTTGGAGAGATTTAAAACAATTTCGTGATTTAATTTGTCAGGTATGGAAACATGTCACAGTTGAAATTTTTATTTCACAAGACTGTAATTTTCCAACAAAGTCTTTATTCACTTTTGTATGCAGATTACAATTTAAGATTGATATTACAATTGATAAAATATTGATAATCCAACCTCTTATTTGTTGATTACAAGGATCTGCTACTGTTGAAATTGAAAAATTGTGTTGATGTAGTTGATTGTTGATATTAGTTGTTATGAACACCCTATTATTACTCATTTTTGCTGACAACTAGAAACCCTAGACAACATCTTTTTGTATTGTTGCTAATAAAATATGAAATTCTGAACTACTGCTGCCTTCTATACTATTGTTGCCTAAACTCTGATGCTAAATTCTGAAAACTAGTAAAACCCTAGGCTAAAGCTTTTCGACTACCTGTTGCACGAATGTCTGCTTAAAATCAGACTACTGATAATGACAAATTTTGTTGATGAAAGCTGATTCATGCAGCTTAGCAATCTGAAATCTTCAAAGTCAAACCCTAGCTAGGGCAACCCTATGATCTACTTTCCAACAGTGATTTCACTCATTTATGAAATCAGCATCCATGTCGTGAAACCTTAGCAAAATCAATTCTTTGAAACATAAATGTAATCCCTGAATGAAATTAGGGTTTTTGTTCCCAATCCGATGCTTGCAATGCATCGGTAATCCCTGGATGGAATTACTCAAATGGCTAGAAGGGTTTTCGTCTTCAAAACCATTCTCTACGAAAGGGTTTTCGTCCTAGGATAGAAAAGAACAATCGTTCATTATCAAGAAAACAGAGTTTGGTAATCACTGAATGAATCCTCCTTTTGGCCAAACCCTTCTTTATAGACACTTTTAGGAAAATAAAATATTATTTTATATTTTCTCTTTTTTCCCAAAATATAATTCAAAGTGACTTGGGAACCTTTTAAAATAATATCATTTTGTACCCCATGTCTAACGTCACTTTATAACATCACTTTAGGCCCCTTTTTAAAAACATTTTATTAGACTTGAACTTTTAATAATAAAATACTATTAAGTTGTCCTTTTAATAAAGTCACTGGAACAGCTTAAAATATTATTTTTTTATAATTTCCTTACCTTCTTTGAAAAAGGGGACATGACAACTAAGCATTAATCTTTGAAATTTTCTTGAAGTTGAATGTGTTTATTTTTAATGTTAATTGCGAGTGTGAGATATTAAGAAATGGAAAGAATCATAAGATGCCCTCAAGGTTGAGGCAGGGTGAGGGTTGCGATGCCCCTAAGTGTGAATTGAGGTAAGGGTGAGCACTATAAGATACCCCAAAGTATGGGACAAAATAAGGGTGGGCATCACAAGATGCCCCAAAGTGTGAGGCATGGGAGGGTAATGTTCCATTGTGTTCAAAATTAATTATTAGATTGATGTATTGATTACCTTTGCAGTCATTTTTTGCGTGAACCTCTTTAATCGGGTGTCCTAAATCTTCAGATGTTGAAAACTCTTAGTATTGAGGAATTGCTAGTATCTTGCTTTTGGTGCCTCCTTTTCCCTCCCTCCCACTATTTCCCCAAGTCTCACCCACATTTTTTACATCTTTTTCTTCAATTCTATTTCAGGCATGCTAGCATCCTAACAACATTAGGTCTCTTGGGTATAAGATTGTAAGACATGGGGAATCAACCATGTTTTCCCCTTGAGCCATACCTATTTGAATACAGCTGCATCTTTGGTTTTCAAGATGCTCTTTTGACCATTTCTTTATCCTTCAGGGATTCCTCCTCGTTATGTCTAGGATTCTTATCATATTTTGGGCCTTTCGGACCTAATCAAGATAATAGTATTAAAGGCTATTAATCTGGCTTATTTAAATATATTGTCAAAGGATAAATACTTTTATTAGACCACCTCTATAAACTAGAAAGTCTCTAATTAGAACTTTCCATGCTAAATGAGTCTTTGTTAAGGAATAATAGCCAATATTTAAAACTATCGTGTACGCATCGATGGCCATTAGAGGCACTTTTGGAATAGTAACAGGTTATTAATCATAGGGACACCTGCACTTTCCATTATTTAATATGGCAGCTGATTTGGAGGGCGTCATCTTTTGTAAGAGAATGTCTCCTCTCCTTGAAGAGGATACACACTCTCTTTTCCTCTCATGCCCTTCCTTTTGGATAGCAGATTTGAATTGGGGTGCAGAAAACATATTTTGGGTCTGAAATGTAGACTCATAAAACCTAAGTTTCGTTGCCTTATGAAAGGAGCGAGGAATAAGTTGGAGGGATGGCTGGATTGTGTTTTAGATAGAGCCTTGGTGTAGAGAACTTAAGTGGAAGCATGTTTCAGTTGAATCAGCTCTTCCTCATTCACAAACCAGGCATGATTCTATCTCTTGTTAATTTCTATAGGGATTTATGCTTCTTTTCAGGACTGCAATGTGTTCTTAGCAAACAAAGTTATTTAGAGGGTTGTATGCCTCTCTTCTTGATTGTAATGTGTCTTTGGGAGTAAAACCCTATTTGTCTTTTCTTGGGCTGGGGATTTTTTATTATCTATACCAATCTATGATCTTGTTGTTTTGGTATCTGTAATGTCCCCATTTTTTATATACACCCTTGTGGGACCCTTATCCCATTCTTGTTTCCAATGGCTAAGGGTAGAGGAATGAAAGGGAGCATTGTGGGCCACTTGTGAGGAGTTAATAATGGAAAGGATACTTTATATTTCTAATTTTGCGTTGAGTCATGAAAAGCACCTTATATTTCTATCTCACTTAGGTGGGGGGATTTATAGGTCTTGGGCACTGAAGACCTAAAGGGAAATTCAGAGGATCTTTTAATATTTAAAAATAAAAGGCAACTCTCCTCTCCAATTTTGGGTGCCACACTCAGAGGAGTGGTATATAAAGGCAACTCTCCTCTCCAATTTTGGGTGCCAGAGGCAAGTACGGATTCATTTGAAGGGTTATGGAATTTTGATATTGGAAATCTTGTGCAAGTATGTCAAGCTTGAACAAGTGACTTGAGGACGAAAACTTTCAAGTGCACCAAGGGGTTTGAGGACGAAAACCTTCATTCTTCTACCAAAGCAACTCTACTTAAGAGCTATAATTGCGTCATAATTGTGCATAATTGTATGCAAGAGGATCTACAAAGGTGTCTTTGGACACCACCCTCATCAACGAATTATTGCAAACCCTTCGTAGAGTTGAAAATTCATGATTTGCAGGCAAGGAGGTGGACGAACTTGGTTTAAAGAGTTCTTGTTGATTTTGAAAGAATTTAGGGCTGTCACTAGGGTTTTTGTAACTTTGAAACTACTTTTGAGGGACTTCCCATAGAAGGACAATTATGATTCTATTTTTGTGTGAAAGCTACTATGTTTGTGATCGTTTTAAGCTAACATTTGCATTGAAATTCCCATTATTCTAGAAGATACGAATTTTTGAAGTTTCAGCTGATTAGGGCCAATAATAAATTATTGAGAGCTGAAAATAAGAGAATTAATTCCAAAAATTATTTGCATAATTTTTCTTAGTGGAACGACTTGCTTTGGAGGTGGTTTGGAGCCATTCCTAGGGTGGCGATTCCTAGGGTGGCGAATTTGTGGGTTGATTGAAGATCTTCCCTTGAGGGCTAATTTGCTTGAAAACATTATTCTAGGGTTTGGAAATATTTTTAATAATTTATTCTAGCTAGGCAATTTGTGTTGAAGAGGTTTTGCAGGGTTTTTAGGGTCATTCAATGCCCTAGAATATTCAGAGATTATTTATAATATTTTTTCAGGTGGAGCGAATTTCTTTGAGGAAGATTTGCAGGGGTTTAGGATGCTTTTAGACCCTAAACAATTGGGCAAATATTACTATAATTATTTGTGGATTTGCTAATAATAATTCCAGCAATTTTGGTGTTTAAAGGGTGAAAAACGCAGCTGTACTTTCAAGAAAAATCAGATTATTCATCAGAGGTATTTTCAGCTACTTCGTCAAATTATTTGATCCATAAAATGTACTTTATTCTCTAAATAAATTTCAGCTATTTGTGGAATTATATGGATGTTCTTTTTCTTGGATATCATACAATTTTTTCAACTAGGGTTTGGCTGGTTTTAAGTTTTCAGATTTCAGTTTGTTTGAAGTCGATTAAGGGTTTTATTGGGAAACCCTCTTTTTTCATCATTGTCCCAATTTGGGGACATTACAGTATCAATGTGAGATTTGGGTCGATGCTTTGAGTTTGGGCCTACCCTTGCATACCTCGAACAATTAGATGTTGCAAACAAGCAGGAACTATTCCATTATTGAGTATTTCATTCTATTATCTCTTTGTGTTTGGACCGTGTTGAACTTTACCTTTGAGCAACGTGAATAAAGTGATGCACGAACATTAAAGGATTCTCTCCTTTGCTTCTGCAAATTCAATTTTGAGGACCTGTTCCTTCTCATTTGCGAAAGAAATATGGACTTAGCCTTTTCTAAGCATTTCCCATGTGTTTATTGGAAGTTTGACCAAGTCTTCTTTTTTTGTTGATGTTTGTGTTGAGTGGTTTCGGGCACCAACTTTAGAGCAGGTTTGAATCCCACAATTTCAGGCTCTGGCCCAAATGGCTGTGGGTTCAAATCCCAGCATGTCACCATTAATTTGGGCAGTATTAATCATGCATAAGAATTATATTATGCTTTGTAAACAAAAATAACTTTTGGTAGGTGCATAAAGCTTTATTTAGCTCTACCTGTGACTGTTTGTACAAGACCTTTGAAGCAAGCGCTGGTTGTTTATTTTCAGATGCGCCACTTTTTTTTATTTTAGTGTACCCAGCTGGAAGTGGTTGCTTAAGTACCATAATTTTAGTGTTGATGTAGAAAGGCCTTTATGTAGATATACCAAGCAGCGGAGGATTCTATTTGTAGAACCATGTGGCTATTGGAGTGGTAGATAGATTAAATTGCTAGGAAACGTCTCACTCAAGGTCCAAACCTTTTAGGTAACCTTTTTAGATGCCAGGGCAATACGTTTTCTAGACAACACTCCTAGTCAAAACCCTTTTGGTGTTAGAGGTAATATTCTATAAGATGCTATAAACTAAATCTTTGCTATAGATTTAAAGAAGTATTAGACTATTTTCTTAGAAGAAGCTTTTAGAGCTCAATTTTTTTTTGAGATTATCAATAAGCTATTATAACCCAAATTATTCAGGTCTCTTGTTTGTTTTTGTTCGATCTTTTCTTGAATATCTTTCAGTTAAGTAATGGTTATGGCACCCTTTGAAACCCGTTTATTAACCCTGTCAAATACAAAAATCATGTGAATAATGATTAGCGTAGTATAAGCTATTTGTGTTCAAATTAAGTATCAATCTTAGGAAAGAAATAAACTCGGTATGATTCTTTTGTTGATAGGGATATTAAATAAATTGAAATCTATTTAGATTGTGTGGTTGTTTTGGCACAATAGATTAGCTTTTAAAATGCTACTTAAATTGATTGAATTGTAAATGCATTAGTTTAGCTTTTAGAAAGCCAACGAAATTGATTAAATTGTATATACATTAAATTAGTTTTTGGTAAAAAATTAATTAATTTTTGGATCATTTGATAAGCTAACTGGTTTAGTTATAAATGCATTAGACTAGCTTTTAGAAAGCTAATGGAACTAATTAATTGGTTTATGCATTATATTGGTTTTTAAAAAGTTAATGAAATTAATCAATTAGTATATGCATTATATTAGCTTTTAAAAAATTAATGGAATTAAATAATTTTTATATACAAAGCTAATGAAATAATTTAGTTTGTATATGCATTCGATTTGCTTGTAGTAAGCTAAGAGAATTAATTAGTTTGTATATGCATTTGATTAGCTTGTAGTAAGCTAAAAAATTAATTAGTTTGTATATGCATTGGATTAGATTGTAAAAAGCTAAGGAAATTAATTAGTTTGTATGTGCATTTGATTAGCTTGTGGTAAGCCAAGGAAATTCATTAGCTTATATATGCATTTGATTAGCTTGTAGTAAGCTAGGGAAATTAATTAGTTTGTATATGCATTTGACTGACTTGTAGTAAGCTATGAAGATTAAATATTTTGTATATGCATAAGATGGTTGGTGTTGAGAATGGGGACGAGTGAGGTCTGACTCAATACAAACTAGGGTTCGAGAGTGAAAAACATATGGTAAAAGTAGAACAAATTTGATTTGCACGATGATATACAAACCAGGACACTACTTGCCGGAATGGTGAATTGACGGAAGAGGTCTATCGGTAAATTCAGTAAGGATGAATTGTATTGTTACCATTTTGGAAAATTAATAAAATGATATTTAAAATCCATTTTGGACAATCAATAAAATGATATTTAAAATCCTAAGAGGGCTGGGTTTTCCTCCTTTGGAGGGTTTCCCTTAATATCAACTCAAGAATTCAAATATGTTATGACTTGTGTGCTAATTTTTATCTTGCAATATGTTCTTTTCCTTAAGAGTAAAAAGATACTTTCATATTGTATTTAGTGCATTTGAAATGATATGTATAGATTTTTCTTATGGATAATCCATTATCATTATGCAAATACGAAAACCTGAAAATGGCTTGGTCATGTTGGAAGAACTCTTAACAAAGCCTTCTAGCCTAGATTAATGAAGTAACTTTCAAAAAAGCAAGATGAAAAGAATTAGGAATGTAATTCATTGAGGTTAAAAGGTAGCTGGAACTTAATAACCGCTCCTCCTTGGTTAGATGGGGAAGGAGAAAAACAAATTCGGCCACATCTTTCAACAACGGGGTTATCACATATAGACATATATGAGAAGTAAGTCAAGACTTCCCATAACCAACAAAAGGAGGTTGACAAGTGAGCAATAGAAAATCACTCGTCTGATATCGGATGAGGGAATTTATGCGATAGATCAAGTACTTCCCTCTCCCAAGGTCAAGGCTCAACCAATAGGAGAGGAATTTGAGGAGCGCATTTGACTGATAGGGCGAGATAGACAGAGGCTTTCCCTTTCCTGTTCGAAGGAATTCAGCCGATAGTGAAAGGGCCTTTAGACTTCAACCAACTAAAGCTCAAACAAAAGCTAAAGTTGTAAGCTAAGATAATTCACAATGGTTAGTTGCCTTATCACCATAGTTTGGATTCGATCCATGACATCTTACAATGTCTTGCCTTGACCTTTAGGGCATTAGGAAGACGGGTTTTGGATCCAGATTCAAAACGAGGCTACTGACTTACTATGAACACGATGAACCTCCAATCTAAGTCACCCAATCGAATTGGAGGAGGACCAACCTGCCATGATTCCATAAACACCAGTGCATTTCCTTTGTCATTTTTGGTTATCACATTCAAGCATGTGCATGTACATTTCACTTGTGCTTTATAAGTTCTTGGGTTGACAATTTAAGTGACTCATCGTGAGACAACACTTATAATTTTGGGACCCAAGAGGATGTTAACCTTTTAAATGATAGTGATCACAAGGGAGACTGTGTTTTCAGTGATGAAAAGTTGATGCCAAGGATGTTAATGCCCAAACATTTCCATATCCCTTCAAAAGTAAGCCTCCCCAAGGGTTATCCCTTTTGGTTAGTTTTCATGATTGTGATATTTTACATGTCACTCTTCCTAATCAAGTATCACCCTTTATGCCCTTATCTCAAGTTTCCATCGCTTTTGAGTCTACAAAAGATATTGTGTTTGAACTTTGGCCAATTTTAGAGGATTTTGCCACTTGTTCATGATCCACACTTGGCATGGGTTGCTCATTTGGATAATGAGATTGGACCTAAGGATATTCGTGAGGCACTAATACCTAATGACTTCGTTTTTCATGATCCTCTTGAGCCTACTTTGTTTAATTAGTTTCTAGGTGTGAGAAGATGGATAAAGATAGTGATGAGAATGATGATGATGATGATGATTATTACAAGGGTTATGTTGGGTTTGAGTATTTTTATAAGTATGACTCTAAGTTTGATGCTTGAAAAGAGGAGCACTAGTTTTCATTTTCAAAACTGCTAAATTGGAACCCCTATTAGTGAGAAGCACTAGTTTTCTCTTTCAAAATTGTTTAAAAGGAACCCTTATCAAGCCTTCCAAAGATGGATTGACTTCCATGGTTAGTTGGGAAAAATGTTCGCAAAGGCTGGGAAATAAAACATACTAATATGTTGGCTTGGTGTGGGTGAACAAGTAAACATGGAGAGGAATTTGAAGGGAGAGCATTTGACTGATAGGGAGAGATAGGCTGAGAATTCCCTCTCTCATTTAAAGGAACTTAGCCGATAGAGAAAGGGCCTTTAGACACTCAACCAACTAAAGCTCAAACAAAAGCTAAAGCTGTAAGCTGCAAGAATTCACACTGGTTGGTTGCCTTGTCACCTAAGTTGGGATTTGACCTACAAGATCTTACAATGTCTCACCTTGACCTTACGGTATTGAGAAGATGGATTTTGGATCTGACATTAGAATGAGGTGTTTAACTGACTTAGAATGAACCCGACGTACCTCCAATGTAAGTCCCCTAATCAAATTGGAGGACCCATTTGCTATGATTCCATAAACATCTAAGCATTTCCTTCTTAATTTTCAGTTATTGCATTCAGGTTTGTGCATGTATATTTCATTTGTACTTATAGTTCTTGGGTTGACAAATAAAATGACTAGCCATCAAACAACACTTTTAATTTTGAGACCCAAGAGGATGTTAACCTTCTAGATGATAGTGATCACAAGGGAGACTCTGATTTTGGTGGTGACAAGCCGACGACAAGTATGCCTGCCTAAACATTTCCATGTACCCATTGAGGAGTAGGCCTCCTGAAGTGTCATCCCTTTTGGTTAGTTTTCATGATTGTCATATTTTACATGTCACTCTTCTAATCGAGTCTCGCCCTTTATGCCCATATCTCAAGTTTCCATTACTTCTAAGTCTACCAAAGTTACTACATTTGGCCAATTTCAGAGGAATTCGCCACTTGCTAATGATCCACACGTCTTGGATTGCTCACTTGGAATACAAGATTGCACCTAATGATATTTATTGAGGCACTAATACCTAATGACTTGGTTGTGCCTGACCCTACTGGGCCTTTTTGTCTAAGTAGTTTATAGGTGGGCAACTATAGGGTGGAGGAAGAGCACACAGGCCACAAATAAGAAGTTGGATCAGATTTTAGCAAGTTGAGAAACCTTTCAAAATATCCCTCAATTTTCAATGTTAGAATAGCTGATATATTCATCAATCAATGGGTCAGGTCGAAAAGAACACTGATGAGAATGATAATGATGATGCTTACAAGGGTGATGTTGGCTTTGAGTATTCTTATGAGTATGATTCCGAGTTTGATGCTAGCAATGAGAAGCACTAGCTTTCTCATTTGAAATTGTTAAAAGGGAGCCCCTATCAGTGAAGAAGCCTAGTTTTCTCTTTCGAAATTGTTGAAAAAGGAAAGCTTATCAAGCCTTCAAGAGATGGATTGACTTCTATGGTGGGTTGGGCAAAAAATTTCCAGAGGCCTATCAAGAAATAAAACATACTGTTGTGTTGGTTTGGTGGGAGCAAACAAGTAAACGGATAGAGCAGATAGACAGCAGATATATCCTTTCTCAAGAGGGGCAGGAAACGCATTTCCAAGAGATTAATCATTTATGAGGGCAGAATGAGAAAGGGTGGTTGTTCTCAAATTGAAGGCATCCACCTCTCAAGTGACAACTACGTCTATGTCATCTCATCATTCCAATCAGCCGACTGTTAATCAGCCCACTGGTAATAAGATAAACTTCCTGACTATGAAGAGCAAACACTTCTGCACTGTGGCAAGCAGAAAAAGAAGAAATGGAAAAAAAAATTATAGGTGTTTGATGAAATGAATCAGCAATTGGTGCAACTGAAAACTGAAAACTGAAAACCAAACTCGGCAGCAAGAGGTAAAACACTAAAGGGACAAAAGTAACAAGTACAACATTTTTTGGGCCTAACATGACATTGATGCAAACAAACTGAAGAAAGAAAATAAATCTTACTGTAGAGATGGAAGCATATGATCCAGCTTTAACAATAGTTGGATGCAGAGAAAGCTTCTCCGACTTCAAAACAGGATAAAGTAAACACTACTAATGATATGGCGAAGAACTTGAAAGACAGGTTGATTAAGGTAGATGAGGAAGTCAAGAAGCTTAGCATGATTATATTTGTGGCCAACTCCCCAAAATCGGTTGCTACTATAGCTACAGTACCATAGATTGGGCACTCAGTTAATGGTAACCATTTCCACCCCCGCTGCCCATAGTTGCCCCAGATGCCACACACCCTCCAGCGAGTACTTGAGTGTTCTACGGGACACCAATTCTAGAGGAGGTGGGTAGATTTAAGCATTTTTTTAGTATTATGAATACAATAAACATTTTACCATGTATTGTTGTGGCATACTCGAGTTAATACAGTCAATTGGTATGTTATGTTACTGACCAATTACGGTATGTATGGTGTTATTTAATTTTTGGGTTAGTCATGGTCAATATTGTTTTTCTTCACTATGAGTAGTTTTGGAACGGTTGTACAACTGACACGTCCCTTTGGCCAAATACATGCTTGTGACCGTACACATGTTGGGAAGGCTATCTTGGTTATTCTCCCTGGTTGTACTATTGTCTATTTTATGATCAATATTGTACATGCACATGTTTATATGAATAAATTCCAAGTAATTATTATATTCTGAGTTATTTTTTTTGTGCATATTTTCTGGTTTTGGTTGTGTAAACTTGTTTTTATTCACTATACTACAACATCCTCATCTCTATCATCCCTACTAGATAATTGAGCTGATGATGTGTGTGTTTAACAAGGGGCCCAATAACATGTTTGATGCTATGGTTGTTTTATGTGAATGCTTCTTCAGCTCAGTTATGTTAAGGCATTATTGTTTCGGGTTTTTGTATATTTTCAGGAGATGGCCAGCAACAAGAGCCTATTAACTTGTATTTTTGTTGAATATGATCTTGAGCGATTTGTGTAGATGGCCTTATGAGTAAAAACATTTAGGGTATGTATAACCCTTTCGAATTATAATATAAATATGGACCTCTTTAGAGGTGCATGCTTTTCTCGCCTAAAATGGAAGGGAAGTAATGCTTTGACTAGCTACTATCTTTGAATTATCATTCTTCTTATGTAATATGTTATAATTAGTTTTCTGAAAACTATCATATTTTGGAATTTTCGCAACAAGATCATGTAGCAACAATAGATACAAGGGAAAAGATATACATAAATGATAAAAGCATGTTGAGTATATCCATGATTATTGTCAATAAAAGCACTGAAGAAATAATATCTCATTGACTCATTCATTAAAGAAATAATGGGAAAAGTAACCCTTCAAAAACATTTTTGAAAGAACAGAGCAAATTATTACAAATTTAAAAAATGGCATGACAAACCAATGGATCTGTAGCAAGTCTATGTAATCTGTGCCAAGGCGACTCAAGCTCTTTTCCACACTTTCTTTGATATTAGAAGCATCAACCCGTAATGTTGCTGCATTCTCGCGCATGTAGCTTAATTGTTTTGAAAAGCCACACACCTTTGTTGCCAAAATTACCTAAGCCCAAGTCAAAATATATGACCCAATGTTATATTTTATTCACATTTTATAAAACATCGTAACATCATTTTTGTTACTAAATATTTTTCCAAAAAAAGGCATTATTTCTTAAGCCTATAGTTTGATATCCATGGTTCTTTTCTTGCCCAACATAAAGAAACTTACATAATAATGCAAATAATTCAAGAAGACATAGCATATAAATGAAGCATGCCTATGAACCGGCAAAATTGAGATCATTAAAATATAATGTTTTAATTAATCATGTACTGCAAAACAACATGCAAAAGAAAAACAATAACTGTCGAGAAAAAAATAAATGGGCTAAGATGAAGCAAGTGTAAAGTCTTTTGAAAAGAACCAAGAAACTTTGCACCTTCGAGGACCAAATCTATATTTTTAGATACTTCTAGCTTGGATGCCAGTTCACTATGCCATAACATCATTTTTATGTTAATAAATACTTTGCCAAAAAAAGGCATTATTTATTAAGCCTAAAGTATGATATCCATGGTTCTTTTCTTGCCCAACATAGAGAAACTTACATAATAATGCAAATAATCCAAGAAGACTTAGCATATAAATGAAACATGCCTATGAACCGGCAAAATTGAGATCATTAAAATATAATGTTTTAATTAATCATGTACTTCAAATCAACATGCAAAAGAAAAACAATAACTGTTGAGAAAAAAAATAAATGGGCTAAGATGAAGCAAGTGTAAACTCTTTTGAAAAGAACCAAGAAACTTTGCACCTTCGATGACCAAATCTTTTTTTTTGATACTTCTAGCTTGGATGCCAGTTCACTATGAAAGTCAACATGAGCCCACTAACCAAGCCCAAGCTTAGGGAAAAGGATGCCATATTAGAGTTTAGATGCATATCAAAATGAAAGTGGACTGTAATCATAGTTATTCATATCTGACATGTATTGTCATTTAATTATTTGTGAAATGTCAAATTATAACAAAACACCCAACCAACTGTACAAGGGTTCCAATCAAGCCCAAATATGAGCTACCCACACGGTATGAAAAACAAAAAAATGAGGCCCATGTCCCACCGAAGCAGCTTTTGCAGAATAGATAGCCCTTGGAGCATGTTTTACAAACAATTCCACCAATACATGCACCCGGCGATGAAATACAGGGTCAAAAACTAAACTTCTGCCCGCGCAAGTCAACAACCCAATTAACATTGGTCAGGTATGGTTGGAAACCATCACTAAAACACGTCTTGCAGACAGGCATCCTATGACATTCATCACATTAAAGCATCACTAGCTTGGGACTCTAACCAACTTCATCTCCATAACTCAACGTAAATAGAATAGCATATTTTTATGTCCCTAGTTTTTATATTATCATCATATGTAATGTATGCCTATGAAGTAGCTGACATATGGAACACAACCTTTTTACCAGTCAATGTGACAGTCTAAAACAGGGGGCCAAACAAATGGCAACCTTATCCTAGCAGCCCAAACTAAACTTCCCCATTGTTTTCCTACCCAACTATGTTGTTTCAACTCTTTTCCTAATCACTTGCAGCAAAATTGGAAAACCTGTATTTAATAATATTTTAACTAGATAACATGGAAATTGCTTGAAGCTTTAAATTTGCTTGAGATAAAAGAAGAGATATAGGGTATGAATTTGATTTTAAAAATAGGAAAAAGAAAGCATTTTAGGCAGGGGTGTGAAGGTTGAAGCACTTGGGAGTGTTCTATGACAAACCGAAGGTATCATCAGATAGCTACAATATGGGAGATCATGTGAGAACCATCAAACTCAAAAACATAATGCTTTGTGAATGTGTACAGCACATTTTTGCCAAAACGATGTACTTTTGGCCATGTGAAGGATCTAGAGCTCAGGGTGGTTACATGAAAAATGGACACTAAATTTGATATGGGTTTTTCAAGTCGATGGAGGATCAACCTTCAAAGTCAGAACAGCAATTTATTTTGCACGAGATTTTAATGCATGAAAATAAGGCTAACTATTTGACAAAATGCCTCTTTCATTGTTTGGGACAGTTAAACTGTGGATGGATGGTAAGGATGTTCTTATGCAATTGTTATCCATTTTCTATGCAAGATAAACCTTCTCAATGCCTGTAATGTGCATATGCAACTAATCACGAGTGGATTTGTATTTTAAGGGGATTTAAAAGCTCCGTTGTATGCTTGTTTTTCGTTTCATGTTGGAACAATCAAAAAATGGACAGCAAGTGAGTTTAAATGTTGTTGTAAATCCATTTTATAGGCACGGGAGTCCTTGGTACTTGTATTGTGTATGTGCATTTGATCTCAGTTGCATTTCTGTATGAGTGAGTTTTAAAAGCTCCATTTTATAATGGTTTTCCAAGCTTATTGCGTAGTTTCCTTGGAAAGAAAGGAATTTACAAAGCTGCTTGTTGTTATCAGAAAGAGTATGTTGTCAGGCTACAAGGACAAGGTTGTCCTTCATTGGACTCCCTACCCATGACTAAATCATATGGTGTATCAAAGCAGCTAGAACTCTAGGAAGATTAAGAGTTGGAGAAAGTGAGAGTGAAGCAGAAGGAAGCTGGACCTCAGATAGAATCAAGTTGTGAGTGCATCTTCCACCAAACGATGGTGGGTAGAAGATGTTATTGCTGAGTGTCCTCCACTATGAGAAAAGTGGGTAGAGAGCAAAAGAGAAGTTGAGTGCTCTCCATCTTGATAGATGGGTAAAGAACAAGGAAGTCAAGAATTGATTGTGAGAGAAAAGCATCTTATATCTAAGAGACTAGGTGTAGAGAATATGTTGAGACAGTGTTGAGAGTGGAATTGTGCAAGAATAGGCCAAGAGAGGCCTTTATAGTGTTTATTAGTAGGTACAGAACCATGGCTCATAGAAGAGTCACTGTGAAAAAAGAGCGGAAGGTGGTCAAGACCCACAAGTTGCAGAACTTGAAGTAATGGAGGCGAAGCTGAGAACACTATCAGCAAAGTTGGATGCTATGGAGAAGGCAACCAGGTCAAGGAGCAGAATAGTAGACCAAGCGAAGAGAGGATCTGAGGTAATGAAGAAATTTGGGCAAAAGACAGTAGGGGATGAATCTAGAAAATAAATCAAGCCAACAAACATCATGAAGAGATAAGGTAAGCCTTGAGAAATCCCCTTTCAAGATAACATAGTTCATAAAGTTTAATGCAAAGGATGTTGAAGATGGAGAAATACTTAGTGGAGAAAAAGATTGAAGACCCTTTGAGGGTTCAGCATGCTAGCTTGAGAATGAAAGGTTATGCAGGCATGAGTTGGAGATATGTTCTATAAAGGAGACTAAAAAAGGGCAAAGATAGAGTAAAGGAGTGGAAACATATAATTTCCAAGTGGATGTGGCAGATAGTGCACCCCTGAATGTAGTCAGAGTGGTTGATAAATCTTCAATCTTTGAAGCTTAAGAGTGAAAAAGAAAGAATGGTGAAGTGTCATATGGCAGCAACAGTTTGTCCTCCAAAGGACGTGAACACAGAAGGAGCAGCCATGGATGAATGTCAGGATAAGGATGTGAATACAGAAGAATGTCATCCATTTGACACAGAGGCAGAAGAGTGTTTGATGAGTAAGCTTGAGATGGAAATGAAAGAGGAGGATCTGCTGAAGATGGTGGATATGCAATTTGTTGCACAAATTTAAATATTTGAGAATGATGAGGTGGAAAGGACTCGTATGAGTCGTAGAATGAAGAGTAAATCACTCAATGGAGTGAAGTGTTTGAAGAATGATGGGAAATTATTTACAGAGCCTCCACCCAAGTACATGCAAGTATAAAACATCCATTCATGATTCACTAGTCGTGAGCGTAGACTTGTATTTTAGGTAGAGTCTCATATGAATAAATAATTGAATAAAAAATGAGTGTTGTGCTATAACTTGTGATAGGAGTAGGAGGGGTTCTCCGCATTCATGATCCATCATTCATTAGTGTAGATTTGTATTGTACATAGAGACTCATAATAATAAATAATTGAATAAAGAACAAGGAGTGTTAGGAATTGTGTTAGGACAACACCCAGAGTGAATGTTTTGTTCCCTCCAAAATCCATGCCAAAGCCTTCATAGGCTCATCCCACACCGAGGCATTACATGTCTTACCTCTTTACACCCAGCCACCACCCATTGCATTTATGAGCTACGGCTGTCATAAATGAATTTGAAATCTCTTAGAGTAAATTTTCAACATCTCTCACAAGATTGTAATCAGTGCGGAGAGATTGATCGATTTAAACCACATATTAGTAATCAAATGTGATTTCTCCCAGTCCAAATTTCAAGGCTTCTCGTAGAAGCCTCTTACTTGATGGTCCAGATTTCTTAGCTATGAAGACCACTGCTTGATTCTGTAATTGGAAGTGTGACTCAGCTCCAAAAAATATTAAGGCTTCAAATAAATTAAAGGTATATCTAAGGAACAGAAAGGTGGGGGCAATGCAGCCCTACGGAAGCAAACTTTCATAGAGGGAAAGCAGAGTAGCTTTGTAGGCTCAAACAATGGAGACTACCATCAAGCTGGATGGTGATGATGGCCCCATTTTTCCTCAGGTGTCTTCTTTACTGCACTCTCAAATGCCCTCAACTCCCTTACATGTTAATTGGACTCCTTTACTGCACTTTCGAATGCCCTCAACTCCCTTACATGTTAACTGGACTCGGTCTGAAATTTCTAGGCGGGCCAATCCCCCTCTTCCCCTCTCCGCCAAACCCAATACAAAAGTTTACTCATTGCATTAGTTTAGCAAAAAAAATTCTGCAGTGTAAGTTCCTTCTTGCTTTGTTTTAAATTGTCTGGATGTTTTGCCCAACCCTTTCTACCCAAAGAGCAGTTCCTCCACTTTGCATTTCGACCAAGAGACATTCTCCCCCGAAGCTGCACAAATGAACTGGACCATCAGTCTTTAGGTCTCTCAAACTGCTAAGGGTAGCTGCTTTGGTTCTAACTTCCCAAAGCAATAGCTCTAGCTCCCATCTGAAAATTGACCCTTCCAAGTTCCCTCCATGATACTTAGCTTATTATTTATATTCAATCCATGGAGAAGAGTATACAAAATCTCAGCCAACAAATTGCTGAGAAGGTATTTTTTAAGACCCCATTGGAAAAAAGCCTCATTCAGCTATTTGACCTGTTATGAAAAGCATGTGGCAGCCCAGCAGAAGATTTTCAATTGGATGGTGGCCATGGAAGAAGGGATGAAGCATGATGAGGCCAGAAAGTGTTCCCTTGACACCATTGGAGAACAGGAAACCTCTTTCTCTCCTTGCAAGCGTCAAGCCCTGCAGATTGAGAGCACTGTAAGGGTGACTATCTAAGGAGATGAACAGGCTGCCCCTATTCTCAGGCCATAGCCCCATCAGCCCACCTACAATTGGGGCCACAACATGATGGCGAGGAATTCCTAAAGACCTTCATGGAACCTCTTCCTCACTGATGTAGAAATGCAGGTCTATATTGGAATGGGGTTTGGGGTATTGTTGAAAAGAACAGTGCATCATCATCAAAATAGAGATAGGAAGGGGGTTTTAATTTGCTTAAGTTTGGAGTCCAAATTTTCCTAGGTAGCTTTAGTTTTAATAGTTTTATCAGAATTTGAAGTTTTTAGATATGGTGGATAATACACGAGATGATGCTTGTGCCGAAACTTAACTTTATTTGGACAAAAGACCAAGAGGTGCACTTAATTTTTTTTTGTGATCATATACCGTCTTAGCTCTAGCTTTTTTGTTGCAACTTTTTCAATAAATTGCTTGAATGATTTTGTATTGTATTGCTGTTGACATTTGGATTTTAGCTTTCTCTAAGCTAGAATATACTGTTCTGTAATTTTGATTTTTATATTAACATGATCAAAAACTTTTTGAAGGAAAAAAGAGGAGTAGTTCAATTAATTTTTGTATACACGGGTGCCTTTGATGGATTTGGACTCCAACCCTTGCTCTTGTTTCTCTTGGACTCCTATATATGTACACCACTCATAGACATCATATCATCCAGACCATATGTAGATCGTATGCACATAATCTTGTGTGGATGTATAATATCATTGTGGCATGATCATCTTATATATGTATTGTGAGCAGTTGATATGAGCATAATATTGTTTATTCATGTGTTTTGGGTATTATTTTTGATGAAGTATTTTCCTATTGCTATGTGATATGGTCCTATACTACAATATGTTATGTACATAACTCTTGTAGGAGGTTGGTGTGCTTGTGAAGTTTTCTGCATACATTTCTGATGCCATTGCCGACATCAAATCCACAATTTGTGTGATGTCCATCTGGGCTCTACTGTGGAAGGTGATTAGAAATGTATTATACCTACATTTTTGGTGTCACTCCAAGTCAGCTTCAATAGGGTGGGGCTGTGAAGAATAAGATTTTTTTGTCATTTTTTTCATGCACATCTGCAAATTGTTGCGAACGTAAACAAGATCTGCTAACTTTTCAGACAAGATAAGATAAGATGAGATAATTATATTAATGTCCAACTAATGACCACAAAAGAAGGTCAAAGGGACTACAGATTACAGAAATGTGTCAAAAAAAAACGAGAAACCAAAAAGGTCTCCGAAAACAAGAAAAAAAAATGCTGAAAGAAATAGTATAAAATAGGGAAAGAGTGACCACGCTCAGAGCCAAACCACCAAAGGACCCAACCACGCTAAGGTCCAAACAAGGGAGTAAAAGAAAAGAAATGAGCAATCTCCAAGAATCTGTAAACATCAGGAGCATGAAGATGATCCCTAAGAAAGAAGAACCAGGAGGGAACCCATCAAGAGTTCGATCCAACTCTCCTACCATCCAAGGCCGATGAGAAGAAGCTCTGAATAAAACTCTGACCCAAAGAAGGGGAGGTATGATGCCTGGACTATCCTCCAATCCTTTGCCTAGAAGGAAAAGTCCTCTGTGAAGGTCTGGTGGACCTAGTCTACCTCTTGAAGTCAGGTCTGAAGTGAATATGTTGATGAAAACTCAGGGAACTGTGAATAGTGTCTTTGGGCCCCACTGATCTAGAATGTGGGGCTGTACTGATGTCATTCTGTCACTTAGTGCCTCTCCTCGAAGGTAGCACCATGAAAAAGGAAGTAATTCGTTGAGAGGAGACTGGTCTAGTGGGTCTCTGAATAAAATGATCACGAAGCTTAAGAGCTTCCTTTATATATAACGCCAAACATCTCTGGTCCTCATATTTGAAGAGGTCAGAAAGAGTCTGTGTCCTAAATAGGTAGTAAAACCTCCCTTTAATCTCATAGTAAATGGGACAAAGAAAGATGAAATGCTCCTCGGACTCCGTCTCCTAGGTGTTGCATAACTGACAAATCTTGTCTGCTTGATCTATCTAGTGATCTATCTCAATCCTAAGCCTGTGAGACCCCACTCGAAACTGTCATAATGGGATGCGAAGAGAGTGCATCCAATGGCGGAATGTATACTGTGGACAAATGATAAACCCATCACTCAGTGCCAAGAAGTGCTCTACATAAAATGCCATCTTAGGGCGTAACCCCCCAGGAGGGTTTACCCAAGTAGTATGGATAAACTATTTGTAAATATCATCCCTAATAAGCCAGTTCAACCCCTGTCTAGTGGGTACAAGATGAGCCAATGCGTCCAAGGAGTACATAAATGGAGGAAGTCGATCCATCTTGATTCCAAAACTCCTATATACCAACAACGTCCACGAGTCGAAGGAACTGAGAGAGCAAGATTCTCTAAAGAATAGTATGCTAAGTATGGGTATCTGTCATGTCCATTCATAGAATCAACAAACCTTTGTATGCGATGTATGAAAGTGATCAGATCAAATATAGTCTCTAGTCGGAAGGGTCGGGCTCCAAACTTTGCAAGAATAATGTGTTGGGGAATTGTTTGCTTACATCGGATCATGCAACGAAGGAGAAGTGTCTGGACCCTCTCAATAGCAGCCCAATCACCCTCATGTAGAGAGGGCCTCCAAACTACAGATCCATAGAGGACTATGGGTCTGATAAGTGTATCCATGAGTGACATCTTGGAAGAGATATCCTGAAGGTGATGTTGAAAACACTGTCGTTCAAGGAGAGCTAAAGAACCATAACCTTTGTTTATTCTAGATTGGAGTGCCTGCCTCACGCTGAGATGTGGACCAAAAAATTGCACTCCCAAATAAGTATAGGAAGTGGTAATCTCAACCTCCTTTCCTTTGAAAAAGAAATGGAGGTGGGAAGTCTTCAAGCCATTAAATACCATGACCTTGGTTTTTCCTAAATTAAAGGTTAGTTGTCAGAGATCGCAAAAGAGATCCAAAGCATCCAACTGCCATTGTAAGCCCTCAACAGAAGAGGCTAGGAGAACCACATCGTCTGCAAACAAGAGGATAGAAATCATAACCTCGTGAAGAAGACACCCATCACTAGCCTGAATATGTTCATGAAGAAAGGTCTCTAACTCATCAATGTATATCCCAAATAAGGTTGGGGACAAAGGGCATCCCCGTTTGACCCCAATGGTACTCCTAATAAAGTCTGAAATCCCATGAACTGTGCAAAGACGACCAAGAACATTCTCGTATAATCTCATAATGGCTGCCAAGAGGGTTTAAAAAATGCCAATATTCCTAAGTCTTTGGAAAAGTGCCTCTCTCCGAACAGAATCAAATGCTTTCCTAAAGTTTACAAAACAACAATAGACTTTGGATGAGCGATGACATGCCTCCTCAATGATGGCCCGGAGTGTGAAAATATGATCAATGGTCTGATGGGTTGGTCTAAACCCTGCTTGTCCCCTAGCTCTAAGGTGTCTCTACTCTAGCTCTCTCGAAAGCTGCAAGTGTAATACAGTAGCATACAATTTTGAGAATGTGTGTCCAACCATGATTGTCTTGTAATTATTAGGATCTGAGCAAGAGCCTGATTTGTGTATCGGGTGAATAATGTGATGTGACCAAGAGTGTGGGAAACCTGAACAAATCACATGGTTGAAAAGATCAACCATATAGCTTCCAAAATCTCTAAACCCATGTTTGAAGAACTCGGCTTGGAAACCTTCTTCATCGGCTGCCTTGCTACTATTCATCACCTTCACTGCCTCTCTAACATTCTTGTATGTGAAAAAGTGAGAAGAAAATGGTGGAGAAGCAACATGGGTTTGTGTTTGGCCAGGAATATCATAAAGGGTGGAGGTATGGGAAATCATGGATGTGGGATTAAGCTCAGTGGGGAGGGGAGAATGTCGTGGGAGGATGGTACGCCAAAAGAGTTTGGAGGGATGAATGGAGGAAGCTCGTAAGATCCGTCTCCTTTGAAAAATAAAAAGGTGTTTCTTATGTCGGAGAATGTAACGATAGGATGATTTTAAGGCTGGGTAAGACGGGTGGGAATGGAGGAAGGCGTACCGAAGTTGATAGTGGAGAGTCCTGCAGTCATCATCATACCACTTATTCATGGGGCAAGATCTTTTAGAATGATGGGAAGTAGACGCAGATCTGGTGTAATTAGGAAAAGATTTGAGGGCAGCTTCGAAAATAATGGAGGAAAGACATATGTACTTGGAATTAACACAACCAAGTGAGAAGAACTGGGGTTCTTGAGGTAGAAGCTGACGGATGTGAGAAAGGAAAATGTCAGAGTGCCCATCCTCAAACTGGAAAATGGTACGTGGTATACTGAAAGAGGGGGTTGTAACAAGAGGGAAGAAATCAACCCGGATGGAGAAAGAGAGGAGCATGGTCCGCAAGGGTAATGGGGAAAATGGAAAAGTGACGGATGAAGGGCAAAAGGTTCTGACTGGATAAGACATAATCCACCACACTCTTACCTCCCCCACGAGGTGTACATATGAAAGAGTGTGAATTTGGAAAGCAAGGCAGCCCATTAAGAATCAACAAATCATGAAATTCCCCCAACTGTAAGAGGTGTTTTTTGTATGTTGTGTAAGGACCTGAAGCATCATCTGACCTCCTATGCAACCCCACTGACTCTGAATCAATCCCCTGTGTGCAGAATGTATCAACGGAATGATCGTGGAGAGGTATCTAAAAGTCTCTGGTATGGGCATTGAAGTCACCAAGAAGGATGACTTCTCCAACAGCTGAGAATTGAGAAATCCCAATATACAAATCTATAAAAAGGTCCCCCTCATGACCATTATGAATGGCATATGATGAAGATGCTAGAGGAAAGTAACAAACTGCAATGTAAATATCTTTGAAAAGTGGGGCAGCCCCATTAATCTAGACCCACATGAATCTAGCAAATCCATCAAACACCTCCACTGAAATTCTACTCTGGAGTGTCTCTAAATAAACAAGCCACCCCACCAGAACCTCCAACCCCACCAGAACTCCTAGCCTTCTGACGATAAGCTGAAAACCGACAGTATACTGTAATGTCTGGGAGAGGCCATACCGAGGTCTCACTGTAATAAAAAGAATGTTTGACGACCCAAGAGCGTCAAACATTAGGCCTAGAGAAGACCATAAAGTGTCGTTGCAGTTCCAAGAAGCAATGGAGATGTCATCACCGCCCATGAGACCCGAGTAACTCGTCATGCTGACGGTCCAGGGTGTGACCACCCTGATGGGCGAGAATCACGAATGACAGCGCTACAATCTTTGATAATAGCCGACTTGTTCTCCTTCCTGGTAGCTACCACCTGAATACGAGCTTTTCGAAGCTCTTCAACTTGGAATCGTGTGAGATCAGCATCTAAATAAATTTTATGTGAAAGGGAAAAGATCTTTTTTTTTGCTGTAAGAGCTTGCAGACGCTCTTTAGCAATTTGGAATTGTATAACAAGGGTGTTGTCTAGCAATGTCCAAGCTTTTTGAAGGGAGATATCTTTCAAGTCCAAGGATTCATGCAAGAACGCATGCCCTGCCTGTAGGGGATCAGACGATTTAGGGAGGCCACGAACATGAAGGTTGAGTGCCTTGGTTTGAAGTGCCTTTTCTTCTTCAAATTTTGCTTGGACAACTATTTCCACAATCGGAGGTGCTTTCTTCCCCTTAACCACTTGAACCCATGAATTTTGTTCCTCAACCTATTTTTGGATAGTTTGTTGTTGTGCAGTGGTTTCTTTTTTGAGGTGTTCATGCTGAAAGATTATCTCGGATTGTTTGTTTTGAATCTCTGAAACCACTTCAGTAAGTTGTTGTAGGCATGGTGAGTTTGCAAGGGTGGCTTGGGTTTGCTTGAGTTTAGTGATTCTAGTTTGCAAATCAGCAATAATATCATCTCTCCTGCAACTGTCTCTGAAACAGCAATAAAATACCGCAGAGCTCTAAGCCCAAGTCTTCGATTCTAGATACTCGACTGCAAATGCTAGCATATTTAACTTTTAGGGTCAACACCTTGTAATGGCAGGGGATTTTAAACTCCTGCGTTATAGGGAGCTCATTTTGGTCACTGTATGAGCCGATGGGTGTGGCTCAAAGCTATATGTTCAGTGTTGGACTGTATGCTCCTTGAAGAATCTATTATTGGTGTTCACCTTCTGTTGTAACTATGTCAAATTCCTCACTGTTGTGCAAAGTTTTGTTTTGCTACCTGGAAATGTAAATGTAAATGTACTGCCTAGAAATGTAAATGTAAGTATTCATCTTGTTGTTTTGCGTGCCCTAATAGTCATGGTTTTGGCTGCCTTTCATCCCTTGCCTCACGACTTTAGTTGGATCGTTTTAGACTGTAAGCTCAGTAAAATCGTGTTTGAGTCCGGTTCTTCACTTTCCATGCCCCTTAGTTTTGTCTTGATGTCTGCAGGACCTCACAAGACTGCAAGTTAAGTCTTTTTCCTGGACTATTGTCTGCTCACATCTTCGTGCACTAGATCAATTGACCAAATCGATGGGATTTGCAGATGTAACTCGACAAGATCCTCCTGCATGTCTGTGCTTTCTTGCTTAAGATCTGCGGTTCAAAAAGGCCCTCCAGAAAAGTTGCTCGTGATTTCCTCTCGACATAGATCCTCTTGCGATTTCCTCTCTACATAAATCTTCTTGCGTAATACCTTTGAAGATGGTATTAATCGACGCAACAACCTCCTTTCGACACAGGAGAGAACTACCCTCTTCCACCTTTGTTGTTTGCGATTTTCACGTGAATGCAGCTCGCACCAATCGACGAGATTTGCAGAGGCTAGGTTAACGACTCAACTACTCTCGCGTCGTTTGCTTGAGTCGTCTGCTTGCATTGTGCCCTCAGCTCGCATCATCCTCAGCTATTCGATTGGACTGTACCTTTCTAGTTTCGTTCTAATTTGCTCTGATCTTCTCAGGACTGTAGTTTGAGACCCTTCCACTTTCAGTTCATTTTTTCTCTGCTTCCATGTTTCTTTTCGTAAATTGAATGTGGTCAAAACAACTTCACTTCCTTTCAACACTAATGCACTTGCTCCTTGACTCAAAATTCGAATATCAAAGTGTTGTAGTTCCTTTGCACTTGATCCATAATATTTCCACCATTTGTAGCCTTCAAGATATGGCCTATCATACATGGCCCCTGTTGTTACAAACACCCCTTCTTGCACCCACAATTCCCCTGTTTGTTCTCCAATTATGCATGCAAGTTCAAGATCTGGAACAACCCTATCAATGGCTTCATAAAGCCCACTCATGACTTCAGAATCACTCTCTATCTATATGAAATAACCTAGGCTGTAGATAACAAGCCACTACATGCAAGGGTGTGTGCATTATTTTTCATCTTACATCAATCACATTCCATAGTTCCTTGTAGTCAATCTCCATATCATTGAATGCCTTTTGAATAGATTCCTTACAATAGTCCATAGCCTCATAAAGCATGCTAAGACAAGGGGTGTCACCATCAACCATGCGAAGCACATCAACAATAGGCTCACATATTTTTAGAACTTTATTTGCACTTTCCTAAAAGTTATGGTTTATAATGATTTGTTCTGTTTGTTTTCCCTTGGGACTTGTTGAAAGCGCATATTTTTTCCACTCATTGCAACAAATCACTGACCTTTTTGTTGCTTTCTATCACTCTTTTCAGGATGATATAAAAAGAGGCAAATCTTGTTTCACAAGGCCTCAACAACTCCTTAGATGCATGTTGTCGATAAATGTTCAATGTGAGGCGGTGGTTATGAAATTTGCAATTGTCCTCCCTCTTTGAATTGCTTCATGCACCCATGGAAATCTGACCAAATCCTGAAGTAGCAAATTAAGGCAATGAATTGAACAAGGGCTCCAATAAATTTGTGAATATTTTTTCATAAGCATTTTTCCAACCCCTACATAGTTTGTGGCATTATCAGTGACAACTTGAACTACATTTTCTTCACCAACTTCAAGCATTGTTTCATCTAAGATTTTAAAAACATATTCTGAAGTCTTCTTGTGGTTCATGGTGTCGATCACTTTCAAGAAAGATACGCCTTGAGTGCAATACACCAAGATATTAATCAAAGGTCTTTCACACATGTCAAACCAACCATCACTCAATATACTGCACCCTGTTACACTCCAAGAGACCTTGACCTCTGCCATGTTTCCAATGACCCTCTCTTTTGACATTTCCAAAAGAGTAGTCCTAAGCCTCTCAAAACTAAGTGGAATGTATCATTTGCCAAATTCGGAGATTTTCTTGACTGTATTTGCAAAAAATGGACTCCTAGCCATGTTGAATGGAATGGCACTTGAATAAAATAAAACAGCCAATGCATCATTCACATCTTGCTTCTATATTGGCTTTCAAATGCTAGGAATTGTTCCACTTCCACTAGTGTTTGATTGTATGAATTTAGATGACATGCTTGCAGAAAAACTTTTTGATGTGCTCCTAGAAAAACTTTTTAGAATTCTCGGTTTCTTTTGTGCAACGACATGCTTTCCAACTAGTGATTTCTAGGGTAACATTAGCACAGGGCTTTCCAACTAGTGATTTCTAGGGTAACATTAGCACAAGCCTTAACACCCCCACTAGAGCCACCCAATCTGCCAAGTAAGTGGTCCACCACCCCAGTTGAACTCCCATAAAACATTTTTCCACACAAGTTACATTTTACTTCATAACCTGATCCAATTTTTGACACATGCATCCATGCCTCAGCGTTTGACTTCTAAGAAACCATGAAATTTTCTGCAAATTAAATATTAAAATTGAAATAAAGATTAAAAACGAAAATCAAAAAAGAACTTCAAATAATTATATATTAATATGAATGAAAAGCAAACTTAAAATATAAAAAATAAATTAAAAATAACATTAAAAATAAAATAAAATAATTTTTTTTAAATATGATTAAAATAAAAATAAAACAAAAAGTAAAAGTAAAACAAAATAAAAATAAATAAAAACAAAGTAAACATTAAATAAAAATAAAATAATAAATAATATAAAAAAGGAAATAAAAAATAAATTTAAAAGATTACAAAAATAAAATTAACTAAATAAAAACAAAATTAAAAATAAATTTGTTTTTTTTAAAGATTATTAAAATAAAAAATAAAAAACTTAAATATTAAATAAATAAAAATAAAATTAACTAAATAAAAACAATAATAAAAATATATTAAAAGAAATAATTTAAAAAATAGTAAAACTAATATAAGAAATAAAATAAAAACTAAATTAAATAATTGAAAAGATTATTAAAATAAAAAACGTATTATAAATAAATAAATTATAAAAATAAATTAAAAAACTTAAAAGATTGTAAAATATATATATATATAATATATTTTCTAAACAAAATTAAGAAATAAATAAAATAAATGTAAAATTAAAAAATAAAATAAGTTTATTAGATATAAATAAAAATAAATGAAAAAATAAAAATAAATTTAAAAAATAAAAATAAATGAAAAGATAAAATTAAAACAATTAAAAATTAGTTAAGTAAATAAAACAAAAATAAATCGTAAGACCAAAAACGAAATAAAAAAATTAAAAAAATAGAAACAAGAGAGTTTACCAAAAAAAAATGAAATAAGAAAAAGAAAAGAGTTTACAAATAAAAAAGAAAATGAAAAAATATAATGTCCCTTTTTTCGAATGAAATAAAATCAAAAGAATCTTAGCCTATCCGTTATTTTCTGTAGGCAAAAGGGGTGGGAAATGGTAAATAATTTAATAATAATGTTTTAAGTTGTCTTCAACGTCACTTTATTTAATAACACAAAAAGAACACTTATTCATTATTATTAAGTGGGGCCAAAAAGCATTAATTGATTACATGGCCAAAAAGTAATTATTATGAGAGGAAAAAAGAATATTTAATTAAAAAGTAATTCTAATTACTTTAGGGTTAGGGTGAAATTGAGAAAGTGAGTTTTATAAAAGGACAAAAGGACAATCATTATCTATAATGATTGATTATTCACTTTTACCAATTACTTCTATTTGAGGACAAAAATTTTCATTGCAGTATATCAGAGGACGAAACCCCTCCAATCCACAGGGGTAATTCCGTACAGGGACTACAATTGAGCAACTCAACAGGGTATTTACAAAAAGTCAAAAAATAAGGTGTTGCAAGAAGTCACCATTTATTTTCAGAGGTTGTGAAGCCGTCGGGTCAGGAAAAAATTCCAAAATCAATTTCATAGGGTTTGCCCTAGCTAGACATCATCCCTTTCGCCCTAGTTTCGTTGTCCCTACCTACAAAAATCAAATCGCAACTTTTGGGGGCTACTATTGCACACAATAACAAAAAAATGCAGATCCATACAGATCCGTACGCGTCCATATAGCAATGATTTTTTGTCAGACTAGGCAGCATTGTAGCATTTCAGCACTACCATACTGTGTTGAGCCGTTTCACCTAGGGTTTCAAGGAAAGCTTCCACATTTATGTTGTTCCAAGTTAGGGTTAGGTGTAAAAATCAGGGAAAACTAATATTCTGATTTTATTATGCTATTTGTATCTTTATGGAGTTGGAGTCACGGAATGGAAAAGAGCACTATGAGGAAGTGTGGTCAGATAAAGGGAAGACAGAGTCAAGGTCCGAACCTCAAAACCCTATTGAGGAGAAAAATGAATTCCAAATGGAAGTTTAAGGTAAGGATCTTTTATCAAAAAAAGATATTTCGTTGACTTCTAAAATTGACTGTCAGCAAAAAATTTGTCTTAATGAAGTCAAGGAGGAATAGATATTGCTTGTTAAATGCAAAATTGTAAAAGATGTTCCAGTGATTTATAGAGGTATCCATGAAACACCTCTCTAGGTCAGTAAAACCCCATTATGCTCCCAAGCAAAGAGGCATGAACTATTTGACAAAAATTTAGAGTTCATACCAGTTAATAGGTCAGAAAGGGGTCAAATATCTCAACTGCAAGCCACAGATCAGCAGCTGCAACAACAAAGCATTCAATATTAACAAGGTTTGGTCCATGCATGGGAACCACAAAACCATATGCCAAACCAATCAGTTGTTGTTTTGAAAGAATTTAAAGAGAATTTTTTAGTTAATGCCAAATTTATGAATCTTCAATATAGTAGAGTTGATGCAAATATCTCTAAGGCATTGAAAGGAGAGTTCATATGAATATCAAAGTAGCATAGCATAAGCATGGTGGAGTAACTCCAAATATGGGTATTTGAGCACAAGGTGATCAACGAGATATGAAGGAAGCAGATTATGATAGTATCCCTCCATCAAATGTCAGAAAGAACACACTCATGACAGCTACGAGTCTGATTTTCAGCGTTAATATTGTTGTCCTCATCATTACCAGCCACCACATTACTCCATTTACACCTATACAAGTGGATTTGCAAGGATGTCTAGACGTGGGAAGGAGTACTTTTCAGTGTGGGACTACTAATGGGGAGTTTTCAGCCCTTGCATCGCTGACCACCACTTCTATAGTGAACATACTACTCAATGCAACATGGATTTGTCATTTATGTAGCTATTACATCATCTCTATATTGCTCGTTTTGATGGTTTCAAACATTAACAACTGCAATTTTGCACATTTAAAGGAAAGGTTGATTTGGGATCCTAGCATTTGCAAAATAGTTCAGGAATTGCTTGAAGGCAAGCAATTTTGGGAAGGACTGTAATGTCCCATTTTTCAAATTAAATAAAATCATGTGACCCTTAGCCTATCCGTTATTTTCCATAGGCAAAAATGGTGGAAAAGGGGAAATAATTTAATAATAATGTTTTAAGTTATCCTCAACGTCACTTTATTTAATAACATGAAAAGGACACTTGTTCATTATTATTAAGTGGGGACATAAAACATTAATTAATTATATGGCCAAAAAGTAATTATTATTGAGGGGAAAAAAGAATATTTAATTAAAAAGTAACTCTAATTACTTTAGGGTTAGGGTGAGATTGGAAAAATGAGTTTTATAAAAAGACAACGGGCAATCATTATTCATAATGATTGATTATTCATTTTTACCGATTCCTAACAGAATCCCAGAATTCTTTCACCTCTGTTTAAGGACGAAAACTTTTATTGCCACCGGATCACAAGACGAAACCCCTCCAATCCACAAGGGTAATTCAATACAGGGATTACAATTGAGCAACTCAACAAGTTATTTACAGGAAGTCAGAAAATCAGGTTTTGCAGGGAGCCACCATTTATTTTTAGAGGTTGTGAAGTTGTTGGGTCAAAGAAAAATTACATAATCAATTTCATAGGGTTTGTCCTAGTTGGGCATCATCCCTTTTTGCCCTAGTTTCGCTGTCCCTACTTAAAAAAATCAGATCACAGATTTTGTGGGCTGCTCTTCCCACAAAAAAAGTGCAGATCCATACGACATCTATACCACAGACGTTTTCTGTCAGACTAGGCAACATCGTAACATTTCAAGGTTGTTTTTAATGCTTTTCTAATTGTTTCCCTGTTTTTTAACACACTCATCAAATACTCAGTGGGTCTTGTCGTGTCTCATAACTATGGATGAACACATCCTTTTAACCTACCCACTATATTATGATATTAAGCACAATTTTAATCATAGCGTAGTCCATGATATCTTAAATCAAGACAATCAAACAAAACTTTGGAAATTAGGTTTCAAATTAAATAATCGTAGAAAAAATCTTCTATAACAAATAAACACGCTTTGATAAGTCGTGCATACCATTTTGGTCTATAAATTGTGTCACATCCCGATTTTGAGACTCCTTGTTTCTTGTAAACATAATTTAAAAACTTTGAAAACTCATCGGCTCCCATGTTAATTTGGACTCGATTGACTATGCAATGAATTATAAACTCTTGTTTATGATATTGTGATGATTTTCAATCATAATTACAGAGTTGAACTTATTATTGTTTTAAAATTATGATTACTTGATAGCATATTGGGATAGGTGCATTGATACAATTTATATGGATTAATGATTGATGATATTTTTAATATCATATTCAGCATTATTGATAAATATGAATGATGTTTTAATTGTCAATCATTGAACTATGACAAGACAAGAACTGCAAATGGATTTTGGTGTAAATTTTGCAAAGAACACCATCATGAAGCAGTATGAGGAAAGGAAATGGACAATGATGATGACGACAAGACAACAAAACCATAGAGAGGACAAGTTGCTCAAGGATCATGAGTTTGTTACATCACTTGTTTGCTTGCTTCGTGTTGTATTTGTTGTCGCATCATTTAGTTATTGTTGAATGGCGTGGTTATGATTGTTGCATTGTGTGCTCCGTTGATTTGATATTTTTGATATGATTAGACTAGTGTTGCAAGAACGACTAAAATGGAGTGTGGTTCACAAACATATTAAGAAAATTAGGTGTGCAATTCAACAATAATACCATACACATACACACGCGTACGTATGACAATAAAATATTGATATTTTACACATACACTCGTGTGTAGGTGCATTGTTGTATTGTCATATTTTGGGACTATTCATATTATGTCCAGAAAGTGACAATTTGAGTAATTAATCCATGGACTTAGAGAGTTGACCTGGATTAAATGAAAGGAAAATAAATGAATATCATAGAAAAGAGATAAATGAAATAAAAAATAGGGAAATAATTAAAATAAATAAAACAAAAATAAATAAATAAATAAATAAAATAAAATAAAAGGGAAACTATGGCAAGACAAGTGTCTTGCTTGGGAAGAACTTGTCTTCCCACGATACAAAGAGGAATTAATATAAGTGGGTGGTGAATTGCTTGAGAGCATTCATTGTTCCATTCACAAAGAAATGTAGCAGAAATTTTGATAGAAGGGGAGGGAAGGAAAAAAAAAAGTCATGTCCCCTTTTTAGAATTAAACCAATCAAAAAACCCGTAGCCTATTCCTTATTTTTTGTAGGTTAAGGGATAAAATTAAGGAAATAACTTAATAATAATATCTTAAGTTGTCATAAGTCACTTTATTTCATAACATGGAAAAATGACAATTACGTATTATTATTATAAAGGGGACCAAAAAGTAATTATCATTAAATGAATGAAAAGTGATATTTTATAAAAAATATTTTTAAATACTTTTAGGTTGTAATTGGAAAAGAGAAATTATAAAAGGAGAAGTTGGGCTAAAAAGAGTGATTATTCATTACTCATCTTTGACAATCAAACCCTAATCTAGAGCTTGAGCCATTGTGTTCAATATTTTCATCTAAAAATGAAAATCTTCTAATATACAGGTGTGGAGGATGAAAACCATCTAACCCATGGAGGTGATTCCATTCAGCGATCATAATTGTTCTTGCAAATCATGATTAAATTTCAATTTCAGTGTGATTGAGGATTGCCATCATTTTCCAACCCTTATCAGGGTTTGAAATAATTTTAGACTGTTGCATTGGGGTTTAGGTGGATGTTTGTTGTTCTTTAAACCCTCAGTAGCTGATGTTCCCTTGATTGGGCTATCATACACCTGAGCGGTTATTGTGAGGGTGTTCACCCCATATCTATGCTTGGCATCAATCTGAATTGAGGACCGTTGTACACCCTCCTTGTTGCCTTTGTTGTTGGGCATTCTTCTTGTTGTTTTCTTCTGCCCACCGTGGACATTCCAACCTGTCGTGCCAGTCGGGGACTATTGTACCTTGTTTCCAAGCTGTTGGACATTGATTGGTATTTATTATTGAGTTTGCTCCTTTATTGTGGGAATTTTCCAGTAAGGGTTTGTTGTAATCAATTTTGAATTTATAATCAACTCCTTAAATAAATATTATAGTTGGGTTGATATCAGATTTGGAGATTCAGTTTGCATGTTGTTTAGGATTTATTTCAGCTTACTTAAATTCAAAAAATTATAAAAAAAAGAATAGAGAAAGTTCATAAAAAGGAATATTACAGTGTTATCAGAGCATTGATATTGTTGTGGATCGGACGAAAAATCATGGGGAATATAGAAAAGAGGGTTCCTACATATGAGATGAGTTTTTTGCAGGAAACAATCAATTGGAGTCAGAGAGATATAGAAAGAACAATCAAAAGGACAGTGAAAGAATCCATGATAGAGTTAGTCCGAGCCATGCAGGGTATTAATCTGAATAAGGCAAATCAAGGAGAAGGAAGCTCTTCAATGAATGGATCAACTCCCCTTCCAAAACTTTTCGAGCAAAATATATGCAAGGAGAATAAGCACGCATGAAGAACCCAAGTTTTAAGGATCAGCTATTGGAGTAGTTTTCTATTAGCTTCAAAGCTTTAGCTTCGTTTAGAAAAGCATGAAAGAAAGATCCTATTCAGGAGGTGTGGTTAAAAGAGCAGTGTGACAAAGATGAATGCAAACTTCTTGCCTTCGATGAATATAATAAGAAGTGTGGTATTTACAAACTTATATCACCTTTGAAGAATTATTGGAAATATTCAAAGAAAATAAAAGTGGAACGTTGAAGAAGAAAGAAGAAAAAGTTGAACCAAAACCACAAAAAGTCACCAAGGAGCAGAGACCAAAAGAATTAAAGATGGTGGAACCGGAAATTATGATGGATACACTTGAGCCAAAACTGATAGAAGTGGTCAAAGAAGTAGTGGTAGAGCTTGAGCTGAAGAACGAAGAACAATTAGTTGTAAGAAATCAAAAGGAAGCAGCCCGTGGAGAAATCCACCAGACAAGGAAGTTGAAAATTTTGATCCTGATCAAGAAGCACCCATCAATCTCCCAAAGATTGAGTTCGTGTCATATGAAGGTGATTTGCAAGAGAGCTGTAAAAATAAAAGTGAGACGAAAATTTTGGTAAAACCCATAATCCTGAGTTATTTGAATGATGGAATTGATGCAAATTTATCCAAGGCATCAATAGAAGAAGAGAAGCACTTGAACCATTCCTATGATGTCAATTCAGATTATGAAAGGAATGTTTCGATCCAAGACACACATCAAATTGACCTTCAAAATGATTCTACTGCTAAGCATGCACTTGAAAACAGTATTTTAGTAGAGGTGGGTGTTGAATTCACAAATTCAACAAGGGTAAGCAGTTTGACTATCTCCATGATTATAGTTCAGGACATGAAAATATTGATTCTAGCGAAGGTTTGACATTATTGCAAGATTCTTGCCATCATGGAAAAGTACCATAAGAATGGAAAGAAGGTGAAGAACACAACTTGTAGCAAAGGGCATATAGATCCTTTTGCTCAAGGTTGTCTACTCATAAGAGTATGGGATCCAAGGGATTGTTTGAGAGACACCTAACACTGAAGTCTGAAGTAATGGAAGTAATGCCCAATCATGTCATTCACATATTTAATGATGAGAGTACAAAATACAAACATTTTTCTGCAAATATTGTGGGGCTTTTCATATATCTAGGAGACCCATGTCTTGTATGCCAGCTGCTTTTGGCAATTTTCCATGTTGGAGACGACTCTTCATCCCGTACTTCAGTTGATGTTTGAACAGGAAGCAATCTTGATGGACTAAAGCTTGTTGATGAGGGAGTGACTATACCACAGTGTGCAAATGGAACAAAATTCACAATTCCATTACCTATTGTAATGAATCTAGAGGATGTTGTTGTAACTGGTGTAGGTGTGTGCCCTGGAAGGCAAGGAAAACATACCTTTCCATGGCTGTATGATTTTGAAGAATAGAAGGGAGATTTGACTCTGTTGCCAGCATTGTGGCTTTGACATTTTACCTTTTCATTCTTGGAAATAGTCCTACATTCAGTGATATTGAAGTTCTTAGAGTTGCTCTTCCATCGAGAACTATATTTGCTAATATTGGGCTTACACTAAAATCACTAGAGAATTTTCACAAAAGGGTGGTACAATATGGAGATTCTTTCTCAATGAACTTAAATGATTCAGTATCTCACGCCATTGCAACTAATAAGAGAAATCAAAAACCAAACTGCAGTGAAGCATAGAGATGTCATTCGTTACTCTTGGGTCAATGACTGTTGTAAACAGAAGTTGTTGCATTGGGAAAGATGTTTTGTGGACACTGGATCAACTGATACCCTAATGTCCAAGTTTACATGTTCTCATATTGGTAATGATTCCTGTTACAGCAAGGAGAATGGCTTGATATCACCTGTCACAGAGAAAAAATAAGTAAAGTTGGGCCATGTGGAGTATTTTGATCAAAGCCTAAAAAGGATTGCAAATGAAGATTACCAAGAAAATAAGAAAATGATTTAAAAAATTGATGCAAGTCAACAATTGATCGACCAAGGGCGTGAGTATGAAGTAAATCAGATTTTAGAAGGCACATATTGTTTTTCTTTGAGTTCATTTCATAAACAAAACAATGCTAAAATGCAAGGTTTTATTGATAAAGTTGAGTCTCATGCTCCATTGTTAAGTCCATAAAGTGCAGATTGATACTATTAAGGAAGGTATTCGCAGCAGTTCTAACAACAATATTGATAGAGCTCAAGAAGTCAAGGAAAGGAAGTGGACGACCATCAGGGTGTCACGTATGACTGTGATTCTTGGAGAGATCATATATATGTTTATGACAGTCACTCTAGAGGAGAAGCATATGGCATTGCCAATGGGAGAATCGAAGGAAAAATAGCCAAGGCTAACTTGCTTGCATGTACCTACATGAGAGTACCGGTATTTGTTGAGACAATAGTCATGATTGAAACAATGATGGAGCACGTAGCTCAGGCACTAGGACTTCAACCTGATGTTATATGGGAAATTTATACATATACTAGGAGACATGACACTTTATGGTCAAGAACTAATACAATGTAATGCAAAATCAGTTTTTGATACAGTGCAGGCATCAAGTAATTATCAAAATCGTGCCAAAGACATGAAAATTTTCAATGATCGGAACAATTGGGTGAAACAAAGAATATGCTTGGTACCAATAAAGTTCAATGTCTACTGGGAGGCAAAACAAATGATCCGTTTAGTTAATATTCATCCACATTATAGGATAAGCATTTACCATTCAGTAAGTGAACTGGGACCAGATGTTAAAGTTGCTCAGGGTGTTGCAATGTCACCGGGGTCATTGATTGATGGTCCCCTGTAATGCCCCCTTTTTCTGAGTTAAAATAATATCATTATTAAAATAAAAAATACTTTTAAATACTTAAAATATAAAATAATGATATGTTCAAGTTGCCAAAAAGGTGAATATGTCGACAACTTATTCTAACTTGAGTTGTGTCTTAAGAAGGGGACCTTTTTAAAAGATAACCCTTAAGTGAATTATAAGAAAAAGGTACTTTCAAATATTTGAATTTTTTCTCCCAAGTGGAATGCCCCGCTTTGGGAAGAATTTGTGGGAAAGAAATATAAAAAGAGGCATGAGCATCATTTGAGAGGTTACCACGTTTTATGAAATTGAATTTATGAGTTTAAGCACAAAAACGCTTGGCTTGCACCCTTCGGAGACAGAAACCTTCATCAGGACTGAAGTTGAGGACGAAACCCTTCAACATTCAAGTAGGGCAGCTTCATTCAGAGGTTGCATCAGATATCATTGGACAATTTAGAGTGTTTTAGACACCATTGCAGGATTTTCATCACTTGAGAGGTTGGCAACTTGCTTTTGGAGGTGGACGACTAGGGTTTGAGACCCAAACAAGGCAGCAATCAAGATTTACAGGTATTGAAGACCCCTTTTCTAAGGCCGCATGGAGTTACATTCAGAAAATAATTATTCCCAAATAGAGCAACCTCCTTGTGGGGTTGGTTTTGAGGATTTGTAAGGCTATTCTAGCCTGAAATACACTTTGAAATATTGCATAAATATTCTAATATTTTATTGTTATTTTTATTATAATTTTTCAACCATTTGATCTAGAAAAATCAACTAAAAGATATTTATTTTGTTGTAATTATCTGAATATTTTGGTGGGTATTTGGCAACAAATGAGTGGTATTGTGCCTTATTTATTCATCTACAACATTTTAAATTTATTGGCTAGGGTTTGGAATATTTAATTTAGCAATTTGCAATTTTTTAACTATGGTTTAAATTAAAAAAAGTTTAAAAAATTGTTGCTGGTTAGGGTTTACTGTTAATTCCAGATTTGCATCATTTGTCCAATTTGGGGACATTACAATGGTATCAGAATCATTTTCTGGCTAGCTGCAGGTAGCGAGTTGTTTGCAAACTCTTCTTCATGTAGGACAATGGTAGATTGATGAAGACAACACTGGAAGCAATGGAAGAGATGTCGCAAGCTATGCAAGAATCTCAGAGGAAGCTAAAGGCAATGGGTCCCAAGTCATGGATGAAGTTTGTAGGGTTAAGCCCTAGACCTCCAGAGAGTCTCCCTTAGAAAGAGAAAAAGGACCAACAGAAGTGATGAAACTTCATCACTACAAAATATCAAGCTTGCCATAGAGGAGAAGAATTCTCAAATTGTAATGACGAAGAATGAAGAAAAAACTAAGCTGCAAATTATCTTGAAGAAGAAAGATGGAAAGTCAAACCCTCATGAGAATTCCAAGGAAGGAATCAAAAAAAAATAGAATTCAGATTTGAAAGGGGTTAGTGAACAGCTCATGGAGGCATCCAACATGTAAAGGGAAAGTGGGAGAGATGATCCAGCCCAAGAAGATTTTGATTTAGACCATTTTTCGGAAAAACCAGAAGTTACAAGTATGGAATTGGATCAGCATAAAGATGGGTCTGAACAAGAGGATAAAAATAACTTTCAATATTTTGATAATCCATTTTTTGAAATGGATGCAAAATCAACTTTTGACAATACATTTTTTGAGATGGATGCAGTAAAATTGGATTATAAGTTGTTATTTCCAAACTAGGACAGCTGCAAAATTGATCTTTTTGAGGCCATTGAATCATTGGGAAATGTTGGAAAGAATGATCATATGTCAAGTTTGATGCTTCATAGCATATCACAGGAAATTTGGGTTCATCATGGACAGCATAGTAAAGATGGTGATAGAGTGATTAGCACGTTGAGTGGCAAAGGGCACAGATTATTTCATACAAGTTCTAAATTGCTTGAAAGTTTGGAATTTGGGTGATCTTTGGAGATACAAGAAGGGTAAGGTATTTGATGAATTCAATGTTCCTATTTTTAATGAATTCTTTATCATACATTTGGATAGTAAAGAGGTTCGTGAGGAATCCTATGAAGGATTTCATGCATTGCAACAAAGTTATGGAGAGTCAATGCTCACGTTCCATGAATCACGCCTTGGAGTCAAGTCCTACACGTAAGAACAAGGCTATGAAGAAAGTCATCATTGTCAGGGCAGCGAGATACTTGATATGGAAGGTGGGTAAGACATTTGATCTTTATGTACTTGTTACCATGCAAGTAATTTCAGTCATTATAGTGAGTAATCGTCAGTTTGAGACTACTTTTGAGGAAATTTCAGTCACATGGTATGAAGTGGAACTCAAGGAGGATGTGTTCGTTCAAAACGGATTCACTATTATGGGTCGGTGAGCTACTTTCATACTCATTTCCAGCCAGCTCAACAATTGGTATGCAGCCAAACAAGTAAACTCAGTCATACATTGAAGTGATCTTCCATTTATTGATATTATTGAAGCATTTTTAGCCACTTTATGGTTGATTCCAGCCACCATCATTCTGATTTTCAATAAAAGAATGCAATATTTCAGTCAAGCTTCTTGGGCAACTCATTATTTGGTACCAAAAATGGGAAGCATAAAGTGCAAAGTTTTAGAAACAAGCTTTTCAAGATATGATGAGGAAATATCCTCCATCATGCATGCTTTCAATAAATGCATATATCATTGGATTCATGGTAAGTGTTTGAAGTTTTTTGTGGATCTACATAGTGAACCACAACATGGGGTAAGAGAAATCCAAAATTATAATATAAAAAAGGGAAAAGAATGTACATGCTGAATTCTTTTTCAAAATGGCTACTTTTTGTCATGTTTCTATCCTTCATAAAGATTGGGAATGGCTCATCATGATGAGTCTAGCCAAGGATGCAATTTCTTCTAACAAACTAGGTGAATGTGTGAAGGAAATCAAATATAACAACTGTTGTTTTTGTCTTTTACCGGCTGCCATGATATTCATAAAGGTGTTTCAAGGCATATGGTACAAGGATTGCAAAACCGTGGTCAAAGTGGAAGTATCTGCAGCTGATACAAGTGGGATTCCAGCCACTATCATTCTGATTTTGGGGAAGAAAAGGCAAGGTTACAGCTGCATTTGGGGCAGCAGGATTGAAGTTTTGGATATCCATCATTTGACTGGAACTTATGAGAGGAAAGCAGCCAAGGGAAGAACATCTGATTTCAGAATCAATATTGCTGGTCATACCATCATTGCATGCTTCCGGATGAAAAGAAGTCCCAACTCCATCTTGGGAGAACATAAGGAACAAAGGCTGGGCCAAAAGGCATGTCACTTCCCATCCGAAAGTGATTTCACAACAGCAGCATGTGGCCAGCATATGACAGCTCATTTTGGACAGCAAGGCCATTACAAACTGGAGGATCTCCACAAAGGGAGCTACCAAAAACATGTAAGGATCCTTGTCAATATGAAGCAAATTTCGAGAAGAATGTTGGGGTGAAGAACACCACTTGCAGCTATGGACATAGATCTGGTTTAAATCAAATCCAAGATTGCTTTGGCATGGGGAATCTGGATGATCTTTGGAAGACCAAGGTAAATGCCTCTATTAAATTCTCCGTTTTTCGCTCTTGGTATATGAGAAAATTTAGGTGGATGCATATGAAGCTTGTTGTGCCCTCTGGCAACATGGTGAAGGATAAGTTACTACAAAGAGGCCACATCACTCCTTACACCATAAAGATACACCAGCTAGATGACATATTTTGGGTTGGAAGAATGGGAAATCCTTTGCATCCCATAATTGCAATTGTATCGACAGCTGCCCAAAGTATTGTAAGAAGTCATCATGCTATTAAGATGCTCTCAGTTGAGGCATTAGAACAAGTGGACCTAGCTATGGTGATAGGAGTTGCAACAAATAGAGGCCAGGTTTCAAGGACAACACACTGGTGGGTAAGCCCTACATTTTTGTTTTCATTACAACAGTCTTCTTTTGAGCATTATCAGACCCTCTTCAATTCCCATACCCCTAGAAAAAGTCTTCTAATAAAAATGGATGTGAAGCTCATGAAATTCATGTGGGAAAGCAAGCAAGATGAAAGTTATCTCGCTAACCCAAGCTCGGCAGATCATCTAGGCATGGAAGGTATGGTTGGGAGTTGTAAACATGTTGATTTGTGGATTCCTGAATATGTTGTCATAAGATTTTGTACTGTTGTCATAGACATTTCTAGCTTGTCTACAATCTTATTTGTTGTCATACAAAAGAGGACAGCCATGAGAGGAGATAAATCCCACACTTTTGAAGTATTTTCAATCATCAACAAAGTGTTTCCAACCCCCACTATAATGTTTTTGCAAGATTTCATGAGGGGTATTCAGTATGACAGCAGCTCTACTTGTTTTTCACTTACTGTCCATGCAATTTCCAGCCCCTCTCTGTTGTTGTTGACCGCTGTAGAAGATTTTCAAGCCATTTGGGTGAAGGGTGCTAACAATAGCAATACACTTACAGCTATCATAAGAGGTTTTACAGCTACTTTCATCCTGGTTTTTGGGGAAAAAATGCATGATCACAACTATGTTTGGGGCAGCATGAATGAGTTTTTGGACAGCCATCACTTGTATGAAGTTTGTGAAAAGTTTGCAAGCAAAAAAGAGGAGCTGGCCATCATGTCTAGGGTTTAAAGTTAAAAAATATGAAAATATTTGTTACTGGTTAGGGTTTACTGTTAATTCCGGATTTGCATCATTTGTCCAATTTGGGGGCATTACATCACTTGGGCATGGACAAGATCTATGTGCACTCAACAAAAACCATAATGGCAAATAATGTAGCAGAGAGTGGAGGTTTTATGACATCATAATTGTGTGCAAAGGCAATTCTGGACCCATGTCAACAACATGTGCACAAGGAATTCAGAACATGGGATTGCAAGTTCCCAAAGATGAATTGGGATCCAGGTATAATAGAGATGATCATTTGGGGAGAGCCAGAGCAGTTGAGCTTGCAATTGCTTGAGAGCAAGCAATTCTTGAAAGGGCGGACTGTCATGTCCCCTTTTCAAAATTAAACCAATCATAAGACATGTAGCCTATTCATTATTTCTCATAGACTAAAATATAAAGTTAGGAAAATATTTTAATAATGATGTTTTAAATAGTCCTAAGTCACTTTATTTCATAAGAGGAAAAAATGATATTTATGTATTATTATTACAAAGAGGGCCAAAAAGTAATTATCATTAAGTGGATGAAAAGTGATATTTTATTAAAAGTATTTTTAAATGCTTTTAAGGTGAAATTAGAAAAGGGAAATTATAAAAGAAGTTGGGCTAAAAATAGTGATTATTCATTATTCATCTTTGAGAATCAAACCCCAATCCAAAGCTTGAGCCATTGTGTTCAATCTTTTCATCTAAGGATGAAAATCCTCTGATATACGAGTGTAGAAAATGAAAACCGTCTAACCCATTGAGGTGATTCCATCCAAGAATCATAATTGTTCTTGCAAATCAGGATTAAATTTCAGTTTCAGTGTGATTGAAGATTACCATCATTTTGCAACCCTTTTGAGGGTTTGAAATAATTTCTAGGCTATTGCGTTGGGGTTTAGGTGGATGTTTGTTGTTCTTGAAACCATCAGTAGCTAATGTTCCCTTGATTGGATTGTTGTACACTTATGTGGCTATTTGGAGGGTCTTCACCCCATATCTATGATTGGCATCAATCTGAATTGAGGACAGTTGTATGCCATCCTTGTTGTCTTTGTTGTTGTGCATTCTCCTTGTTGCCTTCTTGTGCCCACTGTGGACATTCCAGCGAGCATTGCACTCTAAAAAGGAAATGTCATACATCTATAGTAGCATATTTCGGCTTGTCGTGCCAGTTGGGGACAGTTGTACCTTGTTTCCAAGCTCTTGGATATTGATTGGTAATTATTGTTGAGTTTATTCCTTTGTTGTGGGATTTTTGCAGTAAGAGTTTGTTGCAATCAACTTTGAATTTATAATCAGCTCCTTGAATAAATATTACAATTGGGTTGTTATCAGATTTGGAGTTTCATTTGCATGTTGTTGTTTAGGATTTATTTCAGCATACTTAAATTCAGAAAATTAAAAAAAAAATCAGAATAGAGAAAAATTATAAAAAGGGATATTACAGAGAAATAGAGAAGGGAAGAGTTGCTAGGAAGAGAACTCAAAGGCTAAGATTTGCAAGAGGTATTTATATTTCATTTGTTGTTTTTGCAAAAAAAATACAATTTATTTTCATGTATGTGCCCTAGATCTGTCCCGTACCATTTGTTAATCGTCCATAGCTGTATATCTCATGCCCAAACTTCGCATGACTGAAACCACACAAAAAGGGGGCAATTTTTATTTTTATTTTTTAGAATGTACAATGCACAATTGCATTGTCCATTGGCTAGCCATCTTCGTGGCATGAGACGCACAAAGCATCCAAACAAACTCACATGTCCAAACAACATGGATGGCAAAGCGCAAGGGGTCGCTACGCAACCATGTTGGCCCCACTTACTCTAAACGGCCTATAGGCTATCAAACAAGCCTACAACTCTCTAAGCTGACCTTGCGGACCCCAAGGCCCAAAAATGACGTTCGACTTAGGCAAGGTGGGTTCAAGCAACCACCAGCTTGAATGATTATATCTAACTCTTTGCGGTGCTCAAAAACATCTCCAGGGGCATTCGGCCAATCACAAGGCTCAATTCACACTTAAGTCGTAATTAAAATATATTTTCGATTTAAGTCAAAGTCAAGGAAAGTGCTCAACCAAAGATCATATAGTCCCCATACGACCTCCAAAGGAGTCTAAAATATCTCAAATAAGCCCCCTAAGGATGAAGCACTCCATCTCAGCCATCGGATCAATTCAACCTTGACCATTGGATTGAGGCAAAGGTGAAGAAGCCCTAGAAATCCTTATGGAGCTCAATAAAGGCTTCAAACCAATCAAAAAGATACAAATTCAGATTTTGGAAAGGAAAGAGGTGTTGGATTCTGACTTGTCCATAGTCATCCATTCTCTGCTTCCTCAACCTTATCGACAGCCATTAATGAGCTTCCAAGCTTTTAGTCTTTTTCCCATTTTATTCAGTTTGAAATTATTCTTCAATACATGTGTGTTTGATCTAAAACTGTAGGTACCCATCTTCACAGAAAGTTTCTAGCTGGTTCTGGGCTTTTACGATTTCTGAAAACATCTTTGGGAGCTTCAAGCTCCACATCAACAATTAATGGCTGCCAGGAAGGTTTAAGAAGGAAACACTTTCAATTCTCAATTTTATATTGTGGTTTTTAGTTCATGCAGTAGAGGAAAGGAAATCAATGGGAGTCCCCTCTTGGGTCCACCCATCCCGGGGCTTCCAGGAGCCTACAACTGTCAACAGGACAAAAGGGACCTCTTAAGGACAAAAGCATCATATCTCGAAAACCGTGAAGCTCTAGGTCCTCAAACCACTTTCATGTGGAAGGGGACGAAATTTTGATGGGGTGGTCTGTTGAACACACCTATCTCCTGAGAGAGGGGGTTGAATCAGTAGATGATCTAAAACTAGTCCGTTTAAAACCTTTTAAAGATGTAAATTCATGTGCAAATCAAAGAACAAATGCAGAAGTCACACATACAGAAACACATAACATCAGATTTTACGTGGAAAACCCAAAAGGAAAAACCACGATGAGAATCAGTTGCTAGAATCTACTATTCTAATCCAGCCTCACAATAAAATGTTTTACTGGCAAACCTCACTAGTTACATTCAAGGACACCGATCCTTAGGAGACACCAATCTCCTTACTGAGCACCAACCCAGTTTGTATGTAGGCACCAACCTACCTGAACTATGGAGCTACAACTCCAGTGTACAAGATAGATTCACAAGTGAATCCAGTTCAATGTTCTTTGTTGCAAGTCTAATCTGTACCTGCTCACCTTCTCATTATCTGTGTGCTCTATCTACCTGCTTGCTTAATCTCTGTCTGCATGTCTTTCACTCGGTAACTACATACATCTGGTTATGCTTTGTTCAGATACACTTCATTCCCCTTCCTTCTTTGCATTTTACTCTATCTGCATTTTTCTTTTTATCGACAGCTCTTTTTCTCACTTGAAAACGCAATTGTAGCAACACATTTGTGATGTGTTAAGAGTCGTGTTTATATAAGGATTCATTAGGGTTTCTCGACTCACTAATTGCATTCACATTCTATTTGCACTTAACCAGTTTCAATTTTGGATTCTTCTTTAATGCGTATTTGACTGTTGCATTTTCCCGCATCTTGGTTCTTGCATCATATAGCAATTGTCTATTCTCGTTTCTATCTTTGACAACTGCGGGATTCTGGTCATAACTGCGTCGTTTCCTTTTCGTGTCTTGGTTCATGCATCATGCCGCAAGGTTCTGGTCTCTTTACTATGTTTGGCAATTGTTGGATTTATCTCTTAAATGCACAACCTCCTTAATCGATGATTGATCGGTTGGATCGATCAATCTCGAGCTCTGTGCAATCATTTATAGGTTGTTTGTTCCTTCAATTATTCATTGAGAATATATTAAATGTGGGCCTTTGATTTCTTTCTTCGTGTCAAGTCTAACCATCGAGCTCCTCTTTGCATCTCGCTACTTCTTATATATCAGGATCGCTTTCGCTCCTTTCGATTTATTTGAATATGCTCGATCTTTAACTTTGCCACTATGCATTAACCTTCGAACACTTTGACTTCATCTCGCTTCTTTCGGCATCTTTGAGATGCTTCCCCTTCGTCAATCTCTTCAGACTTGCTAGAACTTTAACATGTCCCCTTCGGGACAATTTTCGCAAACTTTTTGTCCAAGTCCCCTTCGGGACAATTTCCGCAAACTCCAGGGCCCCTTCGGGACAATTTCCGCGAACTTTTTGTCCAAGTCCCCTTCGGGACAATTTCCGCGAACTTTTTGTCTGGGTCTCTTTTTGGCACTTTTGTTTAGGACACATACCCTTCGGGCTTTGCAAATTTACCCTTCGGCTTTTCTACAAGGGTCCACATACCCTTCAACCTTTTCAAAATCTACCCTTCGACTTTTCTGCAAGGATCCACATACCCTTCAGACTTTTTGAAAAGATCCCTTCGAACTTTCTGCAATGGTCCACTTGCCCTTCGAAACTTTTGTAACAGTCTACTTGCCCTTCGGACTTCTTGAGAAGTGCCCTTCGGCTTTTTGAACGGTCCACATACCCTTCAGCGTTTTGCAAACTACCCTTCGGCTTTTCTGAAAGGGTCCACATACCCTTCGGCTTTCTTGCAGGCGTCTACATGCCCTTTGGAACAATTTCCATGAGCTTTTTGTCTAAAAGATTTGTCCTCGCCAATATTTCCGAAAGAATTGTCTTTGCCAATTTTTTCGAAAGAATTCTTCAAGACCATTTTGGGTTCTTCATTCATCGTGACTTATAGACTTGGAAAAAGTAAAGTCATCTTAGAAACCTGATCAACTCTTCCAGACCCATTCGGGTTTTCAACTTTGTTTTAACTTATTAAAATGAACTAAGTAAAGTTGTTGTAAAACTCCGATCAACTCACCTAGACCTATTTGGGTTTTTCCCATTGCTTAACTCATAAACATGAGAGAAGCAAAGTCACTCTGAAATCTCGATTACCTCTTCCTTGACCCTTTTGGGTTTTCCACATTGCTTATCTTATAAACATGAAAGAAGTAAAGTGCTTCTGAAACCCCGATCAACTCTTCTAGACCCTTTCGAGTTCTTGAGACAACTTGACTTATAAAAATGAGACAAGTAAGGTCGTTGCATAAACCCGATTAACACTGCTAGGCCCATTCAAGTTCTCAAGACAACTTAACTTATAAAGTTGAGAGAAGTAAAGTTGTTCTAGAATCCCGATTTGCTCTACAAGACCCATTCGGGTTCTCAAGACTGCTTTACTTATTTTATAAGTAGAAGCTCTTAATAAGTCCAATTTGCACTGAGAGTCTGTGCAATTCAACTTTTGACATTAATGTCTGATAGCACAAGCTGCCTTTGACATCAATGACAATATTACAGACATCAGCCAAAATTGCCAACATGGTCTTTTTAAGTCCCCGACCTCTGGGTCTTCACTTCTTCAAAATCATCTCCGCAATACAGGTATAATTAATTAGAAAGGTTCTAGTTTTAATTTAGTTCATACACAGAACCGACCTTAAGAAAGTATAGTTCACAATTTACATTAGTATATCATTGTTTTAAAAGAGGAAAGCCACCAATTAGATTGACTAACCGCAGCGGTCAAAAAGAAGCGACGGTTAGCGAGGTAGCGGCTTAAATAGCCGTGCGGCTATAAAGCCACGTCACCCCCATGTCATGACCCATTTTTCAAATAAAGTAAAAATAATAAAGTTAATATTTTTAAATTGTCAAGTGACCTACTTTTTATTAAAAAGTGACAATTTAATATTACTTTATTATTGTAAATAAAAAAATTAATGTGACTTTCCAAATAAAGCAAGTCAACATCAAATTAGAAGATGGAAAGTTACTTTTGAGGCTTTTCCTAGGAAAAAGTGTCAAGTGAACTTATAAAAAAGCATTGGAAGGTCATTTGAAAATCATCTCTTGCCACTATCTATTTTTACACTGACAGTTTGAATTGTTGCTTCAACTTCCGCTTTTGAGGACAAAAACCCTCCATTACAATTAGATTTGGGAACGAAAACCCTCCAATCTTCAATGGTGACTCCATTTAGGCGTTGCATTTGTACATCAGAGATTTGCAGTTTTCATTTCAGTTTTATCAATGAAGACAAGTTTTTGGCATCATTGTCAAGATTTCCACATAAGGCATCATCTACAGCAACTAGGGCATCATCTCAAGGGTTGTCGTCATCATCCCAAGGGTTGACATCACATTAGGGGCAGTATTTCAAGGTTGACGTCACCCATAGTTGGTTGTCGTCACTTCTTTCAGTCTACAGGGCCATCATTTGGTCTATTTCATTTATCTAGGATGCCATTGGTTAGAAAATTGACGTATACATTCAACTAGTATTTTTTAATTTTAAGTGTTGAATAATAAATAAATAAATATGATTCCAATGTTTATATTATAGTTGTCATTATTTGTAACAAATCTGGATTTTTCATAAGGTTTAAAAATTATTTCGATCATTTTCCAATATTTGTAATTTTTGTCGCAAGAGTTTTACAATTAAAATCAGTTCTTATTAATTTTGCCCCAAGGTTTCCGATGAATCCAGAATTATTTAAAAATATTCGTTTAGAGACATTACAGTGGTATTAGAGCTGTGATCTTGTCAGCTTGTGAATCATGAGGACTATGAAAGAATCCATGTAAGAGATGTTGCAAGTTATGCAAGAATATCAGAAGCATCTAAAGGCATGGATAGAAATAAGAAAAATGGAAAGGTCAAAATCTGAGCCTAAAAAATATACAGAGAAGCAAAAGGAATTCAGAATCCAAGTCAAAGGTAAGGAGATCTTATTTAAAAAGGAACCAGAGAATGTGGTTGAAAAAAAACTAACCACGTTGCAAACAAGTGCAGACAATATAATGAGGACCCAAAAAAGGTGGATGAATGGTTAAAAAGAGCTAAGGAACCTAAGTTGATAGCCACTTAAGCAAAACAACACCTACAAAAAATTAAGGAAAAGAATTCTCCAATTGTAATGGTGGAGCTTGAAGAAAAATCAGATTTGCAAGAATTTGGAGAGAATTTTTTGGTTAATGCCAAATTTCCAAGTCTTCAATATGGTAGAGTTGATGCAAATTTCTCAAGGCATTGAAAGAAGATAAGTTTTTGGATCATTTTTATGACAACTCAGAATACGAAAGAAATGTTTCAAATCAAGAAGTTTATGAGGTCAAGCTCTAAGAAGACCTTCTTGAAAGGCATGCACATGAGAAAAGGGCCTCACCAAATACTAATGTTGGTTTTCAGCTTGCTGGAAATTTCAGATCAGCCACTAGTGGTAAGCAATTTGATTATATTCATGATTATAGCAAAAAGCATGATAGTGTTGATTTTAGCGGAAGTTTGTGGCAAGACTCTTGTTATCATGGGAAGTACCAAGAGATTGGTGAAAAGATGAAGGATCCAAAATGGAAAGAGTATCTTTTCTCTCAAATCCAAAATCATTCATGTATGATCGTATGGGATCTTGGTGTTATAAACAAAGAGCTACAAAAAGAAGATATTGAGAAACACATGAAGGCTGAAATGTTTGATGGCTTTAATATCATAGTTGCAAATAGATTCACCATTCCATGCACTTGGATAAGTAGACAACTTAATATAACCATGGGTGAGAATAAGGTATGGAATGAATTTTATGTTATGAGAACTAACATGGTTATGGAGATAGAAAGGTTGCATTCCATTGGCGAGTTAGTACATAATCACAAATCTAAGGAGCTAAAGTTTACATCTAAAGGAAAAGATATGGTGCTTGGAAGTATCTCTGATGAATCAATAAAAGTAGTCATAGCTAAAGGAACTTCTCAAAAAGGACAAGTTGCTTTGTGGTGGAGAACACGAAAACTATTTCATCTTTTAATAAGCAACATAGTCTTTATTTTGATATTCAAATGCTTCCAAAACAACATAGTAAGGTGTTCAATGATATGTCTCTAGGATCGCTCTCAGATAGAGGTTTCCAACATGCCATAGAATTGAAAATTGGCTGTAAGCATGACATTATTACTCCTCATTTCTCAAAGACTGATTTGAGATCAAGCCACCATCAGATCTTGGTTTGTAAAGGAGGCATGCACAAGACAGCTCTTAGATGTCTTACTAGACACATTGGTTTTGGTCATGCCATTCAATTTGATTAATGCTCTTGCTACGTTCCAATTCATGGTGAATCAGGTATTCAATGGTCAGCAGAGACAATTTGTTTTGATAATTTTTTATGATATTTTGATGTGTAGCAAAGCATGGAAGGATCATATGAGACACCTACATTTGATCCTTGGGATTCTAGAGAAACAAACTCTATTTGTAAAAGAATTTAAGTTTGAGTTTGGGGTCCCAATTATTTTATACTTGGGCCATGTCATTATTGCTCAAAGCAGGGAAGGGGATTAAAAGAGGATTCAATTTTTTCTAGTTTGGGCACTCCCTACCACACTAACTCTATTGAGGAGATTCTCTAGTTAATGCAGCCATGATAAAAGGTTTGTTAAGGTATCTTTACATATAGCAGCACCCTTAACCAACATGACAAAGAAAGGAGCTTTTGCATGGATGTATAGAATACCAAAAGTTTTTGATAAGCTTAAAAGGGTAATCATCACATGTCTTGTATTTTTCATTTCAGATTTCTCACAACCATATGTGGTAGAATGTGGTGTTTCAGGAGAAGGTATTGAAGCCATATTAATCCAAAAGGGGGACTCCATTAAGATGGAGAGCATGAAGTTGATATATTCAAAAAATATCAAAGATTTAATGTTTTCACGGTCCATACAGTAACAGAATAATTTTTTGGGTTAAACTATGTCAAATTTTATTGCTTCTCTAAGAAAATCTTTGAGTATATATCCCTTCCATGAAGGGTGCATATCAAAGATTTGATGTTTTCATAGTCCATACAATATCATAATAGTTTTTTGGGTTAAACTGTGTCAGATTTTATTAAGAAGCAATAAACTCTGACACGGTTTAACCCAAAAAACTATTTTGTTATTGATTCAAAAAATAGTTTCTCTATTTATGACAAGGAGATTCTTGCCATCAAGCATGTTTTGGTAAAATTCAGACATCACTTGGTTTATGGTAGATGTGTGGTTGAGATAGATTGCAATGGCTTGAAGTTGTTCTTGGATCAACATGATTTGAATGATGAACCACAAAGGCAGGAAAGGAAAATCCAAGGTTATCATGTTGAAATAAAAGGAAAAAAGCATGTAGTTGTTGACGTCTTTTCTATAATAGTTGTTCTTTGTTCTATTGTTGTCATTTATGGTGATTGGAAGATTTCAATCATGGTAGATTATGCGAAGAATACATTTGTTGCTTACATTTTAGATGGAAATGTGAAGGATGGAAAATAAATGCTAGTAGATGGTTTCATTTTGAACAAGGATAAAATCTTTCCAATACTTAAATCCGAGATAAAACAAAAGATTTTGAAAGCTTTGCATGATACACCAATTGTGAAACACTCTAGACCCTACAATAGTTGTATACATATAAGAAAGAGATTCACATGGTGGAGCTTTGGGAGGACAATCTCAAACACATCAGGGAGTACTTCACCTACCAACAAAATGAAGTAGAGCATGTCTTCCAAATAAGTTGGTTGCAACCATTGCTTATTCCCTATCAAGATTGAAAAAGTATGTTCATGGACTTCATCACAAGTCTTCCCAAAGTACATGGCAAAGACTGCATTTATGTTGTTGTGGATAAGCTGAATGAGGATTCATACTTCTTTGCCATTTATCTAGAATTCAAAGCACATAATATGGAACAAGTATATCTTTTCACTCAAGGTTGTCTACACAAGAGTATCGGATTTGGGTGATATCTCGAGATCTATCAAGGGTAGTAATAGCCAATTACGATTATATGGCAAAGGCAACAAACCAGGCGCTGTCATAAAAAATTTCAGCCTAAGGACTGTTGTCATCACAAATTCCAGCTTCTGCACTATACCAATTATAGCCCTACAAGTGTTTATAGTCATAGGGTTGCTGATTTTTGAGGTATCTCAATAGAAATATGTTGATTATTATTGCTGTGAAAAGATTTTCAATCATTGATTGTCAATTTTTTATGTCTAAACTACTGATAGAGATGATTTATGCAAACAATTTTCAGCATTGTTGTTGTTACATCATTTTCACAATGCTGATTTGTGAAATTTCAGACTTTGAACTATTGTTGGCAGCCAAATACAACTTCAGGTTCGCAGGATTTGATCAACTTTCTTTACACTATGTTATTTGTGAAGGATTTCAACCATGGGATCTATTGAAAACAATCTTGCCTATCGCCATTTTGTTTCATAATCAAAGGGAGGATACAGACTTTTCAAATCATAAGTATATCAAAGTGGTGCAGCAGAAGCCAACTACATCACAAAATGGTAATGGTAACTTGTTATGTTTGCATCTTCATGATCCGTTGTTTGTATACAAAGGTCAAGAAGATAGTTCACTAAATAGATCAACATATAATGTTGCACATCCCTGTGGCCATCATGGGGAACAATTTCATCATAATTCACAGTCAAAGAACTTGGTGAGGCAGAGTTTAATCAAAACATGGAATTGAAAGTGGCCAAGGATGAATTGGGATCCAGACATTATAAAGATGGGCATTTGGGGAAATGGGCTTGCAATTGCTTGGGACAAGCAATTTTGGGAAGCGTGGATTGTCATGACCCTTTATTCAAATAAAGTTAATATTTTTAAGTTGTTAAGTGACTTACTTTTTATTAAAAAGTGGCAAATTAATATTACCCTATTATTACAAATAAAAAAATAAATGTGACTTTCCAAATAAAGCAAGTCAACATCAAATTAGAAGATGGAAAGTTACTTTTGGGGCTATTCCTTGTGAAAAGTGTTAAGTGAGCTTATAAAAAAGCGTTGGAGGTCATATGGAAATCATCTCTTGCCATTATTCATTTTTACAATGAGAGTTTGAGCTGTTGCTTTAGCTTCTGCTTTTGACGACGAAAACCCTCCATTGCAACCAAATTTGGGGACGAAAACTCTCCAATCTCAATGGTGACTCCATCCAAGCGTTGTATTTGTGCATCTAATTAGAGACTTGCAATTTTCAGTTCAGTTTTATCAGCTAGGACATTTTTCGTATCATTATCAAGATTTTCACATTGGACATCATCTACAACAGCTAGGACATCACCTCAAGGGCTGACGTCATCATCCCAAGGACTGACGTCATATTAAATATAGTATTTCAGGGCTGACGTCATCATCCCAAGGACTGATGTCACCCATCACTAGTTGTCATCACTTCTTTCAATCTACAAGGCCATCATTTGGTCTATGTAATGTCCCCCTTTTTGGCCTAAAGGTTTTGGACATGTCCCCTAACCTATTTTTTATGTTTCCCATAGGCTATAGGAAATAAAGAGAAAAAGGAAACACATACTACCCTCTTTGAAACGTAAAAGTTAAGGGGTTACATAAGTTGTTCAATTTTTGCATTGAGGAAGGCCTTTTTGTGACTTAAAGGACATAAAGTGCCTTTAAGTTTGTTTTAAAAGCTAACCGACCTTTATGTATTTAACTCTTCCCTCATAACTTAAAAGGGTGAGTATATAAAGGAAGTTTGGAATTCATTGAAGGGTTATGTTATTTTTGGATATTGGATCTTTGCTAAGTATGTCAAGCTTGGCTAAGGCACTTTGAGGATGAAACCCTTCGAAATGTGAATAAGGCGTGAGGATGGAAACCTTCATACCTTTTATGTGAGTGGCTCTACATCAAGGGCTACAATTTGTGCTTCATTCGGATTGGACAAGTGGCTGGTTTTTTAAAGCCATTGACAGGTTAGAGGATCTTAGAGGAGGGGCGACTTGGTCCCTAGGTTTGAAGACCCTTCACTGAGGGCTGCTCTACAAGGAAACCCTCTCCCAAGGTTTGGACATTAATTTCTAATTTCATTGTAACTTCTCTAAGTTGGGCGACTAGGTTGGGAAAGATTGTAAGGCCTTTTGAGTGGCCAAAAGATGCCCTAATTTGATAATAATAATTCTGAAATTATTATTATATTTTTCTAATATATGTCACACTGATTTGAGGTGATTGTTAAGCATGAAATATACTGAGAGGGGGGTGAATCAATATATTATATATCTTTTAAATCTTTTATTTAACCTGATTTCTTTTCTTTAACCACTTAATCATACATACAAGATATGCAATAAAACTGAAATAATAACATGCACCACACAAGAGAGAGAAAGACACCAGATTTTAACGTGGAAACCCAATGTGGAAAAAACCACGAAGAATAATGTCAAGTATATGAATGAACACCAACTCAAATTACAAAGTTCGTAAGCACCAACTTGCAGGAGCACCAACCCCTTTGCCGAGCACCAACACATCAACTATTTGTGAGCACCAACCCCTTGCAAAGATTTGTGAGCACCAACCCTTCTTATGTATAAAACACAACTATCTCTCAATGTTGCTTTCTCAACAAATGATATAACTCTACAAAATCTCTTTCTCTTCTCTCCTCTTTTCTTATATAAAACAATTACAAACCATGCACTCTCTTGCATATTACAAATGGCTTCTCAAGCCTTTATTTATAGCTTTTCAAAAGACCTTTGGCATTCACCCTTTGTGACCCTTCACTCCTTATAGAAAATGGCACCACATTTGCATGACCCTTCGAATCCTTGCATTTGAAAAGTCACATGGTGACCCTTCATGAGCAAATGCGTCTTTTCCCCTTTTGTTTTTATCTTGGTGACCTTTCCAATTCCTTAAGGTGACTCTTCATAGAAAAATGTGTGCTTTCTCTTTTGTCTTCACTTGGTGACTCTTTGAATTCCTCAAAATAACCCTTCGTGGGAAAATGCGTCCTTTCCCTCTTTTGTCTTTTCCTTGTGACTCTTTGACTTCCTCATGGGCCTTCTTTTTGACTTTATGCAAACAAAAATACATTTGTTAATATTAAATAAATATCAACACATTTAGCCAAAATATGAACATTAAAAACACCTTTAGACAATAAATGTTATGGGGCCTTTGTCACCAACAATGCTAGACTTTTGACATCAATGACAATATTTCCAACAGTGATTTTGAGGCCATTTGTGGCATAATAAATTCTGAATATTTTATTGTGATTTTTCTAAGTGGAGCGAATCACTTAGGGAGCTTGGGGAGACTTTTTACGGTGCTCTTAGACCCTAGAATGGGTACATAAAAATATGTTGAATTTTGATGATTCATTCTAATCATTTTGGCATCATAGGATAAGGGTTATTGGAGGATTTGCATGCTAATTAATTCTGAAATTTTTCTGAATATTGGTGACTTCATTGGTAAGGTCATTGAACCATTTGTACCTTTGTTTCATGGTTATTTGATGTTGTGATAAATTTGTATATTTTGGCATAATATTGGTGAGTAATTGCAAGGGTTTGTGAGGTTGTTGTAAGGGGAACAGCTGTTGTATCTTGTGGGGTAAAATCAAAATTACAAAGGTTGACAAATCAACATAAAACTCTCATCATTGGCATGGAAAGGTACCTAATTCAGCACTTTAATTTTCCGCTCATGTTTGCACATTCAAAAATGATTTATTGAAGTAAATATCAGTAGCAATTCATTGTTTTGTTGGGAAACCTTGATTTTGCATGATTGTCCCAAATCGGGGACATTACAATGGTATCAAAGCCAATTTTTTGGCCATTGTGGGATGGGAAGATTATTGTCAAACAGGGACATGGACGATGCTAGGTTTGAGAGGCTTACTTAAGCCCAAGAGCGGTTGATAGAAACTATGGCCACATTTCTTCAATCAAGGAAGGGCACGAAAGGGGCTAGTGGAAGAGGAACAACCCTTTATTAATTGGGAATTGATAGAATTTTATGATGAATACTTGGAATGCACACCCCAAGTCAAGAGAACAATGAGCTTCAAAAAGTTTTTAGCTTAGAAATAGGGAAAGAGGCCCCATGGGCAAATGGTTGTGCATGACGACTTGGGAAGGATTGTTCCCCCTACCTTTGATGGGGACCCTGGTACTTCAGTTAGAGCATGGGTGGACAAGTTTAACAAATACCTCGATTTAAGGCCTAGAGGTGAAAAAAAGGCCCTAAATTTTGTCATACAACACTTGGAAGGAGCTGCCCATGATTGGTGACATCTTGGGTGGAGGTCACAAGAACATGACCTCATTAAAATATATGAGGAACTAGGTGAGAAGCTCATTAAACAATTTGATAAAAAGATGGAGCTTCCAAAATCAGAAAACATGAAGGTACCTAAGAGGGACTTTCACTTACATGAGGGGCAGCCATTGAAGCAACCAAAATCAGAAGTTTTGGAGCAGCCAAGAACTAATTTTCAGCTTAGTAAAAAGCAACCAATATTTGAAATTTTTGAACCACAAGAACCAAAAATTCAAGGACAGCCAAGAAGTTACAACAAACTATGGAACAACTAATAGGGTTGCAAACAGTTGACACTACTGGGAAAGTTACCAAAATATCAGAATTTCTGAGGGTAAAGCAAAGAGAAGTTGTTCCACAACTTCATGAGCCAACAAACTGTCAAGAAGGAAGCATGAACAAGGACATCATAATAGAAAGGTATGCCAAGAAAAAAGTTTTTGTATTGCTCCTTTTCATGCATCATTTTCTTTGTCTAAATTCAGATTGCAAGAGGAAGCTTGGAGGAAACACTTGTTGTTATGTCTTGCTAAGAAAGCACGTGTCGTAACAAGGGACATAGTAAATTAGTTCAAATGCTAAGAAGGAAAGAAGAAGGATGCACCTTGCATGTAAAGGAAGGAGAATCATATTTCTTGATGGGGAAACAAGTGAGTTGTCAACTTGGTAAGCATTTAATATTCTCTTCGTGATTGGTTCTCTCATTACCTTGGTTGCAAAGTTTGTGTTATCATTGAGGTGGAGGTAAGGGACGCTCAAGGAGAAGAAGAAGTCTTTCAAGTAAGTTCAAGGAAAGAACATGACAAATACCCCTCATGGATATGGGATCTAGGTGAGCTCTATCAACATAGTGTTGCTAGCATGTATAGAGCTAACATAAAGAAGGGAGTAGTCAAAGGTTATCATGGTCCCAGGATCATTATGATTGTTGTCTTTTGCATTTTCAGTTTGTTTCCCTCGTGATTTTTTGTTCACATGGTGTGTCTTGATCCTAGGAAGGTGTGCCCCTTACACCCTAACACCAAAAAGGTGGTCCAAGGATATATAAGTGGCTTTCCTGCCACTATAAGGAAAAGAAGGAAGGGGAAAGGAAGTTGCTACAGCCATGAAAAGAGCAACATGAACATATCTTTTGAATTCAGAATGAGGAGGAGTAGCAAGGAAGAATCAAGGCATCATGAAGGGGTGCACTTTGTGATCATAGAGCTTGATAGGATGATCAAAATGGTATTACTAAATAACCCTTGTTTTTACTAATGTGTTTAGTCTTTGTGTAGGATCACTAAGGAAACCAATTGCAATGACTATGAGAAATGCAAAGGGTGTTGTGATTTCCATGCATGAGCAGCCATTGGGGCATGGTAGAACCCACCCAACTTTGGGTTTGACAAGCATTGTTGATTTTGAAAATTGTTGCATATTGATTGGGAAGGAGAATAGGAAATCGTGGTTGCATGAGCAGCCCCTAGATTGCTTTGAGAAACACCCTATATTGAGTTATAAGGTTAACTTTGAAAGTATGGATATCAGATTGAGACCCCTCTTGGATGCGGCAAAGGCCCAAAGTATGGACAACGGAAAGAAAGGTGAGTTTTTGAAGAAATTTTGGTCTCATTCTCACTCAGTAAATTCTGAATTTGTGTGTTCAAATTCGCTGCCCATTACCATCATACAATACAATGTTGTTGACATACTACAGCCAAGGAAAGGGTCTGAAAATACAAGTGCAGAGTCTTATTTTTTACACTCAGAAATTTCTGAGTTGGTAAAAAAATTCCAACCCCCTATTGGGATCAACAAAGTTGAAATTTGGAGCATGCTACAGGTCAAAGTGGGAAGGAGTAATACACAAACTAAGTCTGAATTTTGCCACTCAAAAAATTCTGAGTTGATGAAAACACAGCGGTATCATAAGGTCACGAATTCTGATTTTTTTGACTTGTTACAGCCCTTAACAAGTTCCGGAAATGCTCATGATTGGGGGCACTTCTTACATGACAAAAGGTGGAAGCACACAAGTAAGGTACAACACTCTTGCATTGATAAAATCAAGCTTTTGTTAGACTCACATGGTGTTCCATATATGCCTGAATATGTTGATAAAGGGGAGCCAATGGGAGAACACATGACACACATAAGGAGGGCCATACAAGGTGGTTTTCATCTCTACAATACCTCTTTCCAAGGTATGTTTCCAAAGAAGTTTATTATTGTTCCCTTTTTGCAAAATTGGCTAGGTTTGCCATGACATATGGGAGGCCCAAGAAGTTGTTGGATGTTTGCCAAGATAGTAGGCACTCTATAAGAGGAATTTAGATAGACTTTGGCATATGGGGTAGCAAAGTGTCACTTTTCAGTTGTATTTCTTTTGACAACTCTAGGCCATCTAGCACACCTTGTGAGTGCATGACGACATCTATTGAAGATATGATTTTAAAGGGCACATTAAAACTCAATTTAGTAATGAATGGGTTGATATTTTGGAGTGATTGCATGACGGTACATCACGACCACAGCCCACATATCAGCATGTACATTCTTTTTGGTAAGGTGATTCCTTCTTCGATGAAGGAACAAGTGTTCAAGGCTTCACCACGGAAAAGTCCAGCTCTTCGGACGACTATTTTAAAGAGTTTGGGGCCTAAAATGAGACATAATAACAGCTGTTATGAGTTACACAGGACAGCCTACGCTTTGGGCAGCATGTTGTTTGGAAAAAATTGCATTCATAGAGCTTGTTGGGAAGATGCTAAGGGTTGGTGGCCCCTTAACAACATAGTATACATTCATGGCAGCCTTATGTGGGGGCAGGGGAGGCCTTTAGAAGGCTGTGGTAGCACTTTCAGAGCTTGAGGGAAGCCCTCAAAACACAGTTACAACAGTAAAAAGATTCAAATTGGAACTTCTCTTCCATGGAAAGCCATCACAGAGAGAGTGCATTTTGAGATGTGTTGGGACACATCTTTGGATATTGCAATTGCTTGAGGCCAAAAAAATTTATGTGGAGAGGATTCTAATGTTCCCCTTTTTGGCCTAAGGGCTTTGGACATGTCCCCTAACCTGTCTTTGATGTTTCCCCTAAGCTATGGGAAATAAAGAGAAAAAGGAAACACATACTACCCTCTTTGAAAGGTAAAAGTGAAGGGCTCACTTAAGTTCTATTTTTGCATTGAGGAGGGCCCTTTTGTGACTTAAAGGACATAAAGTGCCTTTAAGTTTGTTTTAAAAGCTAACCGACCTTTATGTACTTAACTCTTCCCTCCTAACTTAAAAGGGTGAGTATATAAGGGAAGTTTGGAATTCATTGAAAGGTTATGCTATTTTTGGATATTGGATCTCTGCTCAAGTATGTCAAGCTTGGCTAAGGCACTTTGAGGAAGAAACCCTTTGAAATGTGAATAAGGCGTGAGGACAGAAACCTTCCATGTGAGTGGCTCTACATCAAGGGCTACAATTCGTGCTTCATTTGGATTGGACAAGTGGCTGGATTTTGGAAGCCATTGACCGGTTAGAGGATGTTGGAGGAGGGGAGACTTGGTCCCTAGGTTTGAAGACCCCTCATTGAGGGATGCTCTACAAGGAACCCCTCTCCTAGGGTTTGGACATTAATTTCTGATTTTATTGTGACTTCTCTAAGTTGGGCGACTAAGTTGGGAAAGATTGTAAGACCTTTTGAGTGGCCAAAAGATGCCCTAATTTGATAATAATAATTCTGAAATTATTATTATATTTTTCTAATATTTGTCACACTTATTTGAGGTGATTTGAAGCCATTTGTGGCATAATAAATTCTGAATATTTTACTGTGATTTTTCTAAGTGGAGCGAATCACTTGGGGAGCTTGGGGAGACCTTTTAGGGTGCTCTTAGACCCTAGAATTGGTACATATATTTTATGTTGAATTTTGATGATTCATTATATCTTTTTGGCATCATTGGATAAGGGGTATTGGAGGAATTTGCATGCTAATTAATTCTATAATTTTCCTGAATATTGGCGACTTCATTGGTAAGGTCATTGAACCATTTGTACCTTCGTTTCATGGTTATTTGATGATGAGATAAATCTGTATATTTTGGCACAATATTGGTGAGTAATTGCAAGGGCTTGTGAGGTTGTTGTAAGGGGAACAACTGTTGTATCTTGTGGAGTAAAATCAGAATTACAGAGGTTGACAAATCAGCATAAAACTCTCATCATTGGCACAGAAAGGTACCTAATTCAGCACTTTAATTTTCAGCTCATGTTCACACATTCAAAAATGATTTATTGAAGTAAATATCAGTAGCAATTCATTGCTTTGTTGGGAAACCCTGATTTTGCATGATTGTCCCAAATCGAGGACATTACAGTCTATTCCATCTATCTGGGACACCATTGGTCGCTTTTTTTGTATACATCCAACTAGTATTTTTCTAATTTTTAGTGTTGAAAAATAAATAAATTTGATTCCAGTGTTTATGTTACGACTATCACTATTTGCAACAAATCTGGACTTTTCCTCGGGTTTACAAATTATTTCCATCATTTTCTAGCATTTTTAATTTTTGTCGTAAGGGTTTTGCAATAAAAATCAATTCTTATCAATTCTGCCCTAGGGTTTCCAATGAATCGAGAATTATTTAAAAATGTTCATTTAGGGACATTACACCCCAACTGCCCAACTCTAAACCATAGTCGGACGATTAACAAACTGCCAAGCCAAGAAGTTGTGGTGTAACTGCTATTCAGAGTTTGTGGAACAATCCCTCATCCCTTAGGGCCTAAATCAAATGTTGCGCGATCACATGGGTGACTGTCGACTTAACCCTGGACTACCCTACGAAAAAGTGTGGAATGCCCTTACCAAGGCCCTGTGTTTCAGAGAAGTGCCCTACAGATAACTGATTTTCAAAAATTCATATCAAACAATCCGAGGACCCAAAAATTATGAAGCGAGCAGCATTGGGTCCCAAAAATTGTGAACTTTATTATAAAATTATCTCGGACACCTTTTTTATTCATTTTGTGTGCTTGAATTTTTTGCAAAGTAGGGGAAGATTACAAAGGAGGTCTATGCATATTTAGCATCCAGACTTTGCAAATTCCTAGAAAATTAACCGAGTTCTAAAAATAAACTAAAAGTTTTGCTACGACCCTGATTAAGTTTAATTTGCAGTACAATGGAAATTGGAAGGAATTGTAACTCTTAAAATTGCATAAAAATTGTATAAGTGCTTCTACCCCTTCTTGGGCTTCACGAAAACCAATACAATACAAATCAAAATTTTGGAAATAAACCATCATTTATTTTTACTCAATTGTGAAAATACAAAGAAATTAAACCATCCAAACAATATTTTCAACTTGTTTTCAACATAAATATACTCATTACATTTCATTCACAATCCAATACAGTTTGTTTACAAGAAAGTGCGAGAGAAAATCGTCACACTTCATTCCAGTGCCTATTAGAATTTTCTTCCACTTTACACATAAATCAATAATTAAAGGGATAATAATTTACATTTACAATTGTTACACGACTTCAAAACAATGCAAGCTAAATATTACATTCATATTGCAAGTCTTACAAATTCCAAGAATCCACAAACTCCAAAATATACCCACAAGGCCAATGCAAGAAGGGGTTCGCTTCCCATCCTATTGCCATCATCAGGTGACTACCCTAGACACCCTCGAGCCAAGGACTCCCAACACTGATCATGTAGGTTACCATCTAAGTGTAAGGTAAGATGATGTGTGGTAAGGGAAAAATGACAAGCATGGCTAGAAATCTTTACCTATTCATCTTCTCCACAAGCAAGGGTACACACTAATACTCAATCAAAAACACAAGTTCTATTTCCAAATACAAGTCTCAAGCACTTGGTAATACATTGCAGCCACAAGAGTTTACAATTTAAACAAGGCTCATGAATCACTCATTGAGGATGAGTATTGTTTTTCCCCACTCAATGGGGTGGGAGGACTTTAAATTACCTCCCTATAATGTTCCCAAATTGGGACAAAGATAAAAAAGAGGGTTTTCCAACAAACCCCTAAACAAATCTGAAATAAAATCTGAATTCTGAAAATAAAACCAGACAACCTTAGGGTTGAATTTGCACCACCAAACTGAAATTATTACAACCTCCAATCACTCAACAAATAAATAGAAAAGTACCTTGTGAAGTTTAGCCAATCTGTGGCTCACATCATATGAAGAAAGGAGCTGAATTGGTATGTTTTTCACTCCCAAACCCTCAACCCCACCAAGCTGCATTTTTAAGTCCTCTTTTCATCACCAAATCCTACTCAAAATTCCTCCACAACTAAAGATAAAATTCAGATAAATTCCAGCATGCATATCATATAGAAATTAGCCCAAGTTAGGACCTCAAACATGATCAAACCCTCTCCTAACCAAGTCGCCAAAATCAAGAATAATTAATATTAAATAATTCAAAAAACAGACTTATAACCCTACCAAGCTTGCTGAAAATAGATTATAAATTCCACCAATATTTGCAACAATAATTGCCCAATTGTTTAGAGCCAATCAAGGCCCCAAAACCCTTGCCACACTTCCTCCAAGTGAATTGCCCAACTCAAAAATTAATGGCAAAAATTTCAGAATTAAACCCATGTTTTAACCCTCCAAAAATCCTTCAAACCCCTAGAATTTATTATCAAATAAATCATAAATAATAATATAAATTTACCTTACAAAATTGGAGTCTAAAAGCCCTCCAAAAAGTTCACTATTTCTTCAAACGGATTCACCCCACCTCAGAAATAAATATAAAATATTTGACTATTTTATCCACCAATTGACCACCAAAATAGCCTTTTGTGATGCCCTAGGCAAGTCGCCCAAGTAGAATAAATTCGCCAATTGATCATTCAAACCTTCAAGGACCTCCGTGTAGCGCAACCCTCTCAAGAGGGGTCTTCTACTCCACCCAAACAAGTCACCACCCAAGGAAATAGCTCTAAACTCCACGAATAAGCTCCCAATGCAAATTGCTACTCTTCAAGACCTGCAATTTCTCCAAAAACCAGCTTTCGATAGAGTTTACAAAATTCCTCAATGTAGGTGGTATCCGAAAACACCTTTGTAAATCCACTTGCATGTAAACATGCAATTTTAAAGCTCAACTACAGCTCTTGAATAGAGCTACCCAAGTAATAGAAATGGAGGTTTTTGTCCCTAAACCCTTGACACTACTTGAAAGTTTTCGTCTTCAAAATGTGGTAATCAAGCTTGACATACTTGATCAAAGATTCCAAATCAATATTCAGCATACCTCCCAAATGACAACTTACTTTTTTTTTATATCCCTTCTAGAAGATAACTCTCCCTGTCAAAACTTTAAAAGGATATTCTTTATAATTCTCCACTTGACCCTTAAGTGTCCATGACCCTCAAAAAGGCCCCAACTTAAGTGGAACTCAAATCAGATTGATATTATTACTTTATATTTAAGTATTTAAAAATACTTTTATTTAAGCAATAATATTATTTTAATTTTAAAAATGGGGACATTATAATCCTCCCCGTCCAATATTGTTTGTCCTCAAGCAATTGCAATATCCAAAAAGGTGTCCCAATACACCTTATGATGCAATATCCTCTTGTAATCCCTTCCCATGGAAGAGAAGCTCTGAACCTGTGTTTTGGGGGCTGCCCGCAAGTGTTCCAAGTGTCACAAGAATCATCCAATGACTTCCCATGTCCCCATGCCAACAATTCTTTCAATACCAAGTGGTGCATGATGGAGTCCATAGCCATACCAAGCCAATTATTGCACCCGGAAAGTGCCTTCTTGCTGCCCTGTATGTAGCAGTTTGCTTGTACTTGCAAATGTCTCACCTTCATATGTAACCCTTCGTGAAAAGTCCTCTTTATGTGCAAAGTGAAGTCCACCCAAGGCTCCCCTTTCTCATGGCTTACGTGCAAATAAGTGATAAAGTAGTCATCAAGGGATGCTCAAATGCAACCAAATACACTGTTGTTCCTTACATTTTTCATCATTTCCTTGTGCAAACCATGATTCCAAAAGATGTCACTCTCAGAACTTATGAGTAGCTCGAAATATGCAATGAAATCAGCCATATAGCTTCCATAAGGGGGCTGTGGTAATGTCAAAAAAATTGAGTTTACTGATTTTAAAAAATCTGAATTAAATAGTACACCAATTCCTCTTGGTTTGAAGGGTACCAAGCTCAAAAAATCAAATTTTTTGAATGTGATAGGTGGCTGTAGTAAATGACATAACTCAGAAATTTTAGAAACAAAATTTTCATACCTTCCAACAACAATTTCAAACCTCTTCGTTGGCTGCCATGTACAAACATTGTACCTTTTTGGGGGAATGGCCAAGATTGTTGCCAACAAATTTTTGAAAATTCCGAAAAAGAAAGAGACAAATTTTTCTTCACCAATTTACCTTGCCAACTATTGCTCATGATTTGAGCCTTTGTCCAATCTATGATGGATCTTAAATCTTCTTCCATGTCCTCCAAATCATCCCCTCCAATTGGTTGCCCATGTATGGAAGTCAACTTATTCCTTGCATTGCCCTTTGCAAGGGATCTCTAACATAAACCTACACATGAAACAAGCAAGTTAGAGAAAGCATTGGTGTTTAATAACACCCTTTTGATCCAGTTGTACATCCTTCCTTGTTGCCTTGGTCTTCCCTTGCAACTCTTTCTTGAAAACCAAGAGGTATTTTCTTGTTGCTTTTGATATGATTGTAACAACTCCCTCTTTCCTTTTTTCTTTCCCCTATGGTGGCTTGGAACTCATTTATGAATCTTTGAACCACCCTCTTGATGTTGTTGGGGGTGACGCTCACCTCCTTGAGACCCACACATAACATGTGCACCAAAAATCATGAATGAAACAAGTTGGAAATGCAAAAAACAGCCGTCAAATGATTAACAGCTCTTGCAATGACCCATGGGTCCTAGCACTTGTCACCTCTTACTATTCTCATGTCTAGCCAAGTTTTTCCCTTAGCACCTCCATTTAAAACATCATAGACAAGGGCTGTATAAGGACTATAACATCCCTTAATTGCTTGCCTTTTCCCTCCAAAAGACAATGCACACTTTGCATATCTTGAAACTTGTGATCCCACATAGCAAGCTTTTACCATTCTATCATAGAACAATGCATTATTTCTTATGTAGTGCATCCTTTCACCTAAAAACTAAATTACAATTATTGTAGTTGATTTACCAACAACAATACATACCTCAAGCCTTGCCATTGGTTGGATGCCCTCTTGCATTTCCTTCTAAACACAACGATTATATGTAGCATATGAAATGTATCAAATGAATGGTGATGCTTACCAATTTCATTATGTGTTTGCATGCTTTTTGGTATGCCCTTCACCTTGTCCTCACCCTTGGCATGATCCTCATATCGTCCAAAGTGTAGGAGCATAGTAGGAAAGTTGTGCAATGATGACTTGCCATAATAATAATTAAATGGCTTACCTTTATCTATTGTTCCGGAAATTACGGCAAGCTGATAGTGATCATTAGTCTTTGTTGTGTAGACCTTGTTCACCGATTTCCCTTCATCAATGTGCAATATTGATTTGTCTTTATCTTGGGCATGATTATGTAGGTGTTTAGGGGACTCAGCTTCCTCCTTAAACTTCCTTAGCTGCTGCCTAGCTTGGAAGGCTATCATCTTTGCTTGCTTTGTCTTCCTCATCCACTCATCACACCTTGCTTGTATCCTTGACATAAGGACACAATTTTATTTTCCTTAGTTTAGCATTTTTTCCTTTCTCATGACTTGTTTCTCGTTACAAGTGGCTGCCCCACTTAATCCTTCCTCCACGGTGTATCTAGAGTTCATCTCTCTTGGTTCATCCATCTTTTTGTCTCCAACTTTCAATCTGAAATTATGAAAAGAAAGTGACCTATGATTAGAGATAATGCATAAATTTTCTTTCATGATATACCTTTTCATCGTGGCTTCTTTATCACTTTCCAAGTTTCTCTCTTGAAGCTTGCTTGTTCCCTTGCTCCAAGTGGCTGCCCCACTTGATTCCTTTTCATGATTATCATCAATTTTCAGCACTATTGGCTACCCCTGAACTCCTGATTTTTGAGGCTTAGAAATTTCAACACTTAGCTGCCCCAAAGTGTTTGACATTTCTTCATTGATGTCTCCCATTTGCAACTCTATTTGTTGCCCCCAAAGGTCTGATTTTTTTACCTTTTCAAATTGTTTGATGAGCTCTTCACCAAGTTCCTCATGAGTTTTAATGAGGTCATGCCCTTGTGACTTCCATCCTAGATGCCACCAATCATGAGCAGTTCCTTCCAGGTGTTGTATGACAAATTTTAAAGCTTGCTTCTCACCTCTAGATCTCAATTCAAGGTAGTCATTAACCTTGTTTACCCATGCTCTAATTGAAGTAGCTAGATCTCCATCGAAGGTAGGAAGAACAATCTTCCCCAAGTCGTCATGCATAGCTATATGCCCATGGAGCCCTTTGCCTTATCTCAAAGATAGCCATTCCTTGAAGCTCCTTCCCTTTCTGTACTGTGGTGCAAGTGTCAAATATTCATCATAATCTTCCACTAGATCTCAACAAACAAAAGGCTGGTCCTCCATTTTAAGGGGTTGATCCCCTTTCATATCTTTCATCGTATAAAAGAATGTAGTCATAGCTCCCATCAACTGATCCCAAGATTGAGTGATATGTTCCAATCTAGCCCTATCCCCGTCATTGTTTGACAAATACCTTTTTCATTCCACAGTTGACCAAGAAATTGGCCTTGATACCACTGAATGTCCCCAAATTGGAACAAAGATGAAAATGAGGGTTTTCCAACAAATCTAAAATAAAATTTCAATTCTGAAAATAAAACCAGCCAACCCTAAGGTTGAATTTGCACCACCAAACTGAAATTATTACACCTCCAATCACTCAACAAATAAATAGAAAAGTACCTTCTGAAGTTTAGCCAATCCGTAGCTCACACGTATGAAGAAAGGCGCTTAATTAGTATGTTTTTCACTCCCAAACCCTCAATGCCACCAAGCTGAATTTTTAAGCCCTATTTTCGTCCCCAAATCCTACTCAAAATTCCTCCACAATTGAAGATAAAATTCAAATAAATTCTAGCATGCATATCATATAGAAATTAGCCCAAGTTGAGACCTCAAACATAATCAAACCCTCTCCAAACCAAGTTGCCAAAATCAGGAATAATTAATATTAAATAGTTCAGAAAATCAAACTTATAACACTGCCAAGCTTTCTCAAAATAGGTTATAAATTCCATCGATATTTGCAACAATAATTGCCCAACTGTTTAGAGCCAATCAAGTCCCCAAAACCCTTGCCACACTTCCTCCAAGTGAATCGCCCAATGCAAAAATTAATGGCAAAAATTTTAGAATTAAAACCTTGCTTTAACCCTCCAAAAATCCTTCAAACCCCTGTAATTTATTATCAAATAAATCAGAAATAATAATATAAATTTACCTTACCGAATTGGAGTCTAAAAGCCCTCAAAAAGGTTCACTATCTCCTCAAATTGGTTCGCCCCACCTCAGAAAGGTATAGGTAAAGAAGGCAAGAAGTGTTATATAGTCTAGAAATTCCAAAATCAAAACAATTGACTAAAACACATTAACAAAAGGGAAAGAGCTAGGAGTCACTAGGGACACAACACATCTAGTGGATGGTAGAATCCATGATCAACGTAGTCCAAGATCTCACGCTTGACCACCTATGCTCTTGCACATCATTGCGCACATAAAATTGTTTTATCCTATGATAGCCGAAACAATTGAGCTTGAAACGATCTCAAGTAACATGTACAAACACTGTACATAGAATCATTGCAAGATTAATATTATCTCCATAATAATCATGGGGTAGCATACATGTGTCAACCATCCAAGAATCGATATAATCAATCACATGTTAAAGGAGCACTAGCTCTACTAGTAAGGTAATATAATATGCATTTCCATAAACAACTGAAATCATCTATTACTGGTATTTAAATCACACTTAAGTAAGCAAAATTAAACATCATGTGTATAACCCACTATCTCAGTAGTAATATAATAATCATACAATCATCATAACATCAAGCATCTCATGTCTCAATAATATAAGGACCACGTCACAACAGATAGGTGTATAAAAACAGCAAGGTCCAACAGAACTAACATTGTGAAAAATTGGGGTCTCACAATATATGCACTTATTATGAGATAAAATGTTGGGTTTTCTCTTTAGAGATACAAGGGATGTTATGTTTCCTATATGTAAAAGAAAATGCAAAGAAATAATGGGGAAACATGGCCATTTATGTAGATGATCACTTTTTTAAACTGATTTTTGGGTATGATTCCATTCGCCCCTTTGTGCAAATTGTATGCAACAAATTGTGTAAAAACTAGCTAGGATTTTTGTGCTGGAACCTGAAGTATTTGCTTGAGAAAATTTGTAGAATGACGAGGGATAAGAAGGGTTTGTTTAAGTGTTTATATTGTTCTTGTTAGAACTGATTTTATACTTGAATCAATTTGCCCTAGGAAGGAAGATGCTGCAGAAAAATTGTGAGAGAAACTAGCTAGGGTTTCAAAGTTTAATTTGCAAATTTTATGGCAATTTCTGCAGAATAAAGTATAATAAATTAAGGAGGATATATGGCTATGACTGTAGATGATTATTTTATGTTTTTGAAATTGATTTTGGGCATAAGCCCATTTGTCCCTATGTGGAAATACCGTGCAAAAAATTGTGTTGTTTTCTAGGCAATTCCAGAAAAAAATTTGATGTGGGTTTTGTTGGAAATATTGATATTTATGAGCTGTACAAATGTTACAAACTCATAACCATATTGAGATGCCCTAGGTGGCCATGTACACCTGATTTGTAGTGCCCTACCTTATTTGAATCCCTTTTGTGTGATTCATGCAATGAATGAACCCTTTTCCTGGCTAGTAGTGTTAGCATTATTGAGCGCTTAATAGATAAAACTATGTTGTGTCATATGGAGGCTTGTAGGCTCACTAAATAACGTTAGATCCTGAGTTTTCAAATCATGGAATAAAACCATGAGCCCGTAATAATAGCATGAGGGAAAATTGAAGGTCATGTTGATAATGACTGAGTGAAGTTTTGAATAATATTTATGTAATTATGTTTTGGTTGTCATATAAATAAATAAAAGTTAACTCTTTAATAAAGGATATATTCACACGTGCAAATGCACGAACGCAAGGAATACAAACATATACATTTATATCTAGCTGTATATTTATACCAGATGCAATGAGTTGAGGATAGTAGCCTTAAAATTTATATCCATTAGGTTCTATTCTTGTGGATGAAATGGGTGTCACCTTGTAAAGGATCCTTGTTCAAACTTGGGTAGGCTCAGAATCCCAGACGGTTAGGCACATGTTTGAAGCACTCTTTCTTTTAATATATTTAACAAGGTGCATGTGTTGCATGGTTCAGCCTCGAAATGGATGAAGGTCGTTCTTAATAAAAGGGTCTTCAAAACTATAAACTTACCCAAGCCCAAAAGACGAGTGTTCTTTCTCTTGCAAACCAACCATTTATATTTATTATAATCCTTTTGTTTGTTGGATAGTCTGCCCAAAATCTCTCCACCTTGCACACGCTACTAAAAGGAGAGTTATTGGATTTGTTTTAGGGAAATCATTTATTAAGTTTTACAGCCATTTAATTGTGGGGACAAATTGTGCTGCTTGGCGTACACTTCTTGCAAACATCACATTACAAGACATATGGTCTACAAAATTCCCACTTGTAAAATTTATTGTTCTTCAGTCCATTCAGTCAATGAAGCACAACCATTGTATCTTTGTAAGATAACATGTCCATCCCTCAATACAATTTTGACAAACCATCACCAAAGATATATGTGATGTACGATCGATTTGACCCATCACGCCCTTTCCACGTTGCCATTTTAGGCGTATGACTGGCTTGGTTTTGGAAGGGAGTTTTTGGGGATTAAGAAAGAAAACACTGAGTTTGTATCGAGGCTAGATGTGGGGATCATCCCTACTGATATGATGGTTGAGTTACGGCATGGAAGGAGGAGATGGGAAATCAATTGGCTGAGGGAAATCAAGCACACAGCAGATTGATGAACTTGGCTAGTCTTCATTCTCCATCCTAGTGGTATGTCCTTCCAGATCTTAAAATTGCTAGGACTTCAAAACTTCAAATAACAGGGTTGTTTTCCCAATTATCCAGACTGTTGAAATACACAGTTAAAATTTGAATGTTTTCAGACTTTTGAAGTAGACAATACAAAAAAAGAGAAATAAAAGAGGCAAGCTCCTTTTACTCCTAAAAGTGCTGCTGCTCCTGCTAAATTCGTTCTTAAAATGCCTCCCCATGTTTTTGCAAAATATGTCTACCAGGATATATAAAATCCATTTTTTTCATTAAGCATTTTGGTAAGGTATGTTTCATGTGACTTCATTAATTGGAAGAGTTTCAAAACAGCCTTGTTAAAATCCATTTTGTGCACATTTCGTTGAGGCATTTTGTCAAACAGTTCTTGTGCTGAAAGTTGTCCCATTTGGCATACATGTCTATCAAGGCATTCACCAATACAACATCACCAAAAAATCCACTTTCTTTTAAAGGCTGACAGGTGTCCATATTATTTACCCGCTCCAAAAAGCCCCCATTTTGGCATAGATGGCAGAATATTAAAGAGTGACAATCTGGCTTTTGCATTTATGGAAAAGTCTCCAAGGCCTTTCCAACACACTTATTTTGTGCAGATCATGCAGTAACTGTATTCCATGAGACTGCATTTCTTTGAGGTATTTTGTCAAACAGTTCCAATGCAGAATGTATGAGTGGAGAGGTAACTTATCATAGATAGATAGATGCCTCTCAAATCGCTTTGAATTTTCATTGATGCCATTATCATATGCTAGGATGCCCCCTACCAGACTGGAGTCTGGATCAAAATATGCATACATTTTCCTCGCATTTGTGCCCTCTAAAGGGGGGCAAACCACCTTAGGAGGTAAAATACCTCATGACTCTCATTGCCGACTTTTTAGGATATCTTTTCTTTTCTTTGCTCAACTCTCAAGCCGACATTCCTCTTTTTCAAATATAATATTAAATTAATTGCCTAAATGACAAATAGTAATTAAAATTACTTTTAGGCAATAATCCAATAATTATTTATTTTTGAAATATCTTAGTGGTAAAAAACCACTTTTTAAAAATATTCTATTAATCAACTAGAATTGTCTTATATAGATAAATGATAAAAATCACTATTTGGGCAATCATAATTAATTAATAAAATAGAAACCCCAAAAGTAATCCCTTAGTTTATAGGGAAGGTAGACTAAAGGTCTTCAATATCTGCTCATAAGTGATCCGGAAATGGGGACATTACATGTTATCTGGGCTTTGTAATGTTCCCGTCAACCAGCGTTCCCTTCATTATATTGTATGTTTGAGATTGAGATTGGCAGTGGATGGCATTGGTGTTGGCTGAGATCACCTTATTATAACTAAACCGTTGGAATTGTGCAGTGTTATTTAATTTAGCCACCATAATGCCAAGCTGACTTGCTCCCCTTACTGTCCCCTAAATAGAGTTTTTTTTATTTTTATTGTTGTCCCTTCTTAAACCATGTGCTATCTTGGCCTTTGAAGGGAAATGTGGAATGGACACCTTCATATATGAAGAAGAAAAGAGAAAATAAAGAAATATGCTAGGAGAAAATATGTTTTGGTATCTATGCAACTCTATTTAAAGTTTAATTTATTTGACATTCTTATTTAAGCCTTAAAATTAAGAGATAAAATGTGATACATAAAAAGTGAAAAAATAGAATTAAAATATCATGCGAGTTGTGTACCATGATCTGAGAGAAAGAACAAGGTTATACATTTTTTGATTATAGGGAGAAATGATTTTTGAGATTTTCGATAACAAGTGGAAGATTGAGTAAAGGAAATTGTTTCATGAATAAATTAGTGGCATCAAGATAAGGAATTTCTTGAGCTCTTGATACATACATATTTAAGATTAGTCTTTTTATATTGTTCCTTTTTAGATACTTCTCTTAAGGAACGGCATCAAATGAAATCAAGTTGCTTATGTAGATTATTAAGATGGTTCATAGGATTTCTTAATTTCCATTTATTGACAATGTTTAATTAAAGCCCTTTTTAAGTATCAGTTAAACAATTCAAACATGATATTTCTTTAATTAGATAAGTCTAATATAGATAAAGCCTCGGCTTTACCCTCTAACAATGCCTTACCTTGTATATGTATGGTTTAGACTACTGACTTTGATGTGTCCCAAACTATAAGATGATATGGATATTAAGAGACTCATGTTTTTATGAGTCAAACATGTAGTTATCACATGGGGGATGAGAGTGGATACAACCTTTGATTTACTTTCCTCGAGCAAGATACAGATTTGATTTCTCTAATACCTATTGAAGCTAATTAAAGGAGGTGATATGTGTGTGTGTGGGTGGCAGGGGTTGGGACGGGGGGCGCAAGGGAGGTGAAGGGGATACCTTAGGCCTCATTATTTGTGGGTTGCTATACAGTTTGCACTAGAGGGGCAACTCCACGAGAGCAGCATAAACATTATTAATTTATTAGAATTTAATAAATTTAAATTATTTTATATAAACTATTTTGTGTATTGAATATTTTAGTGGATTTTCCTTAGTCAAATCAATAAAAAAAATTCCAAACTTACTTGAAATCATTATATTCCAAATGATTAACTACTATTAGAAATACCTTCTTCTAGTGGTGCTGAAGTTTGAACCTTGCTCCTTAATCTTCTTCATTATCCATGTGTACTACATAAAGATGAAAATATTTTTGGAGGATTGGAAGAAGAATTAGAGCACGTGCTCTATATCGTTAAGCGTGTCATACTTATGATACAATCTTGTAGATATTCTTGATAGGGATGTGAGCGAATAGATGTTGTTGGGTCTTTACCTCTTATATCTTCAAGAGTAAGTCATCCTCATCTTGTAAGTGTAGACTTTACACAAAACTAATGCACCCCCTGCTAATAGTTTTGATAACGCTTCAACCTAGACAGGGCTTTTAAGGGAAACTTTTGTGTGAAGGAAACTTGAAACTAATGGTCAAGATCAAAACATCATGAACAAAACTACTTGTTGAACGGTAAGAATAAATTGTGGTTTGAGTCAAGTAATGCAAGTTGAGATAACGATTAGAGGAAATTGCAATTAGAATGAGTTTGCCAACTAGTGGCTAGAGGAAATTGCAATTAGAATGAGTTTGCCAACTAGTGGCTAGAGGAAATTGCCCAATGAGGTAATAGAAAATTAGTTGTGTGATTTTAGGAAGGAGGTCATATATTTTTTGTCGAAAGGAGTAAACACTAACCCTGTGACTGAACTACAACCAGCCCTGGTTCCGCTTATAAAGGTGCACATAAGCTGATACGTAGGCAACCTGGGGAGTGGGCACAGGTATTAAAGACTAACAATTAGGGTATGTCCTTTGACATTAACCATGCTTCTGACCCTTAAGTCAATTCTTATAGAACTTGAAAGAATGATGTTAACCCTAGTGGAAGTCTTAATAGATCATTGTCATATAAGGAATGAGTTAAGTAGAACATAATAAGCTTAAACTAAGAAGGTAATGTCTTGTTGGTCAGATTGAAATCTCTGATTGATGTTATGATATCTTGATGTTGGGATACATCCTTCTAGCCTGTGGGAATGTGCTCTAGGCTGGTAAACCACCAGAACTATATTGGACCCTGATTCTATGCATGGATATGTAGGCAACTCATCAGATTGAGCACAAATGCAGGGAATATGTCTTAGGGTCTATCGCCCCAATTAACCTCTTGTAAGATCGAAGGCTCGTCTTTGTACTAATGGGCCTTGATAGAGACATATCATCGTAAGTAGGGTTGTCTTGGGAACCTTTGAACGACCATGTTAACTTTCTCTTTGTAATCCTTAGGCTCCATGTAGCTTGATCATTGAAAAGAGTTGGATGTACATGAGGCCCTTTTTGGGTTGTGAGAATAATGTGTAACGCTGCTTGTAATGTGTGCTTCTTTATTTATAAATGAAATGTAGCTCGTGTTTTTAGTGTGCTCTCGTGCTTATGGTTATTGAGTGGTAATAAGAACTATTTCAACATATATGTTTATTGTGTGAATTGGAATTATAATGTATTGTGTGGCTGTAAGTAGTATGCTAGCAATGGAGATTTAGGAATAAAAACAAAAATTGTGGAAATTGTTGAATGGATGTTTGTAATGTCCCCAAATGGGACAATTAGAACAAGTTGGGGTTTCCCGACAAACCCTTAGGCAAAACTGAAAATTATCTGAATTTTGCCTCTGAAAACCAACAAACCCTAGCTACAATAGATGTCCAAATTCCAAGCAATAGCACTCTACAATAACCCCAATAATTAATGAATATATAATGAAATCTCTTTTTGTGGCAAGATGGAATAGCGATGTAGCTAAAATTTCTTTGCAATAATTCTAGTTTTTAAGATGTCGATATAGTTGTGTTTTCCCCTTTCAATCAGCCTTGAAACCCTTGCACAAACTCACAATAAATATGCTAAAAATCCATGCAATTTATTAGGGCTTCCAAAAAACAAATTAGGGCTGGTATAGTCAATTTAGCCTCTCCAAACAAGTCGCCACACTTAGAAAAATAGGAAAAACAAATCTGAAAGTCAACCCCTTGTTCTATCCCTGCAACAAGGTCTCCAAGCTCCCCAAATCAATTCGCCCCACTTCAGAATGTAAAATAAATTATTCCCTTCAATATTTGAGCCCAAAAACACTCTAACCTGCCCAAGTGAATCTGTCCACTAAGGAAAATTATACAAATAATTTTTTAAAATAATTACCTTATTTTCAGCGTTTAATAATTTGTTATATGCCTCAAGCAGCTGAAATTTCAGAAATTTGTATCTTCCAAAATATTTAGAATTTCAATGCAAAGGTCAGCTCAAAATGATCACAAAAATAGTAGCTATCAAGCAAAATTAAAATCAAAATTTTTCCTCCATAAGAAGTCCCCCAAAAGTTGTCCCAAAGTTCCAAAAACCCTGCTTACAGCCCTTGGTTCCTTCAAACCTCAAAATAGAGCTCACTTGTAATGTCCCCATTTCCGATTCTCAAGTAAACAGATATTGAAGACCTTTAGTCTACCTTTCCCCATAGACTAAGGGATAACTTTTGGGGATTTTATTATATTAATTGGTTAAGATTGCTCAAATAGTGATTTTGATCATTTCACCATATAAAGCAATTTTAGTTAGTTAATAAAATATTATTAAAAAGTGGTTTTTACCACTAAAGCATTTTATAAAAGTGGTTTTAACAACTATTGCACTTGAGGATTCAAATAATATTGGGAGAATGTATTTTAATTAATTGTTTGCCCAGAAGTGATTTAATCACTCTTGTAAATTGCGTAAATTAATTAATTAATTATTAAATTATTGTCTTAGAGTAATTTTAATTACTAAATCTATTTTGGCAATTAATTGAATATGATAAGTGGAAAAAAGAGTAAATGTCGGCTAGGAGAGAAAATAAAAGAAATATTTTGAAAAGTGGTTAAATGATTTTTAAAAAGTTTTTTTGCCTCCAAAAGCAGGCGCCTCACTTTGAAGACTATATATGGACATGAGGGCTTCTATTTTAGACATGTTGAATTTATATATTGAATCTTCATGCTTGAAGAATGATTGGGATATATGTTCAATAATTGCTACCGCATTTTGAGTTGAATTATCTTCAAAAAGATGTTTTGGAACACCACCTTTGCACAAAGGAATATTTTGTCTTGCCCTTGGAGTGAGGCGATTTGCCTTGAGAGTCTTTGGAGAGCGTTTTGAGGTTAATTGGAGGTCCAATTGATCAAATCAATATTCTGGAATTTATTGCTAATTTTCTGAATTGTGGCGTTGAGATTTGTGAAGGCTTGGCAAGGGTTTTAAAGCCCTAATTTGTTGAAAAAATAAATAATAATTTTCTGAATTATTATTTAATTATTTGACAGGGTTTACGGTCAAGTTTGACTCTTGAAGTGTTGATTTATGCCAAATAATTATTCTGCAATTTTTTCTAACATTTGCAATTTGTGTATCCAAGCTTTGGAGGTCATTGAGAGTGCCCTAGGCCCTAGTTCGGGAATTGTATTTTTTCTAAATTTATTGCAACTTGTTTGACTTGGGCGACTTATCTTGGAAGGCATTTTGATCACCTTGGATGCCCTAAAAGGTTGTTGGAATTATTCCTATATTTTTGGCATATTTCGTATGGTGTTTGCCAGAGTTTGAAGAAGTATTTGAGGAAGGAACTACTATTTTTTGAAATAAAAATCAGATATTTCAGCAAGTCTAAATCAGAATTTAAATCTCCTTCCGTGGTAAAAAGGTACATTTTTCTTATTTTTAGTTTGTTGCTCATATTTGCCGACATTGTGGTGATTATTGGTTGATTGCCCACATTGTAGTGATTATTGATTGGAGTGATTGCTGGAAATTGCCTACATATTTCTTGCACTTTGGCACCAAGGGTTTGGTGGTGTTTGGTATGTGTTTGGAGCATTAACTTCAACTAGGGTTCGCAAGGTTTTTTTTAAATACAAATTTCAAAAATTATTTGCAAACATTGTGGATTTTAGAGAAAACCCTTATTTGGTCTTTTGGCCCAAAAGGAGGACATTACAGTGGTATCAAAGCACTGATCTAGTGCCCCTGTGAGATCTTATGTGTGCAGATTTAGATGCAAGCAATTAAAAAGATTTTGTGTTATCAAAGAAGAGGAAAAACCATGGATGATCAAGGGTTTACTTCAGAACAAGTAAAATTTTTGCAGTGTTTGATCAAGAAGAGCCAAAGTGATCTTCAGTATACATTGAATATGCAATTTGCAGCCATGTTGAAGACTACACTAGATCCAAGCAAGAGCCATCACCCCAAGAGAGAAGGAAGCTCAAATAGTGGTGAGAGGGTTTCTACCAACCCCCCTCAAAAATTCTTCAAGGGCACATTTTTTTGTAAAGAACCAGTTGTTGAGGATGAGCCACTGATGTGTGATCCTCTTGATACACGTCAACAAGAGTATGTAGCTCTAAGATTTGACACGCAAGCACTCTTGTCATTTCGTGATTATTGTGAGATGAAAGATGGATCAAAACCAAGAGTACTAAGCATGCGACCCCATAGACACTTGCAACAAAGGTTGGGTAAGATTTTTCTTCCTATTTTTGATGGTACTGATACACTTCCAGTGAGATCATGGTTGCAGAAATTAAAGACCTATTTATCACTCAACCCCATGTTTGAGGATGAGGCTCTCAAATTTGTTACACTTCACTTGGAGGGTACTGCTCATGAATGGTGGTTTCATGGCATGATCACACAAGGCCATAGATATATTACTACCTTAGAAGAATTTAGTGTTGACGCAGTGGATTGCACCCTTGACAGGAGGCTAAGCTCCTGCCTTCCACATGTCACAATAGAAACTCCCCTCTTGCCTGCGGACCTGGCAAAACTGGGGGGAGAGTCTCTAGATAAGGGCTAGCTCCCTTTGATGTATCTCTGAGGTCCTGATTTCCTACTGCTAACAAATAAATAAAAAAAGGTGGGGGTGAAAAGAGAGAAGGATGCTAAAACAGAACCTAAACTAAACGGTGATACACCAAAAAAGTGGATCTACTTAGCTTGAACCTACACTTTCGATCAAGAACAAGCTGGCATACACTTCATTTGACATGAGAAATTCTTCTACATTAGTGAGCTAGGGGTCCGTGGAGATACAGGGAGGAAGAACTACCAGAAGTGTTCTAAGACACTCTATGGCAGCCTATTCACATGCGCCTATATTCCTATTGTAGACACTTCTGGCAGACCTGCAAAAGAAGAAACTTCACAATGCACTAGACATGCTGGAATCATTCTGTGAAAGCATAAGGAAAATGACTTAACACAAAACGAAAACATAGACATATGCGTGAGTGCAAGTTCAAATGGAGGTAAAAAATTGCTAAGTCTTGATTCAAGGTAAAATCCGCAAAAGTTCTACCTTACAAACCAAGAGATTTATGGGCAGAGTTTTGCCTTACAGGCTAAGAGATCCCTTCTCAAAATGAGAAGTTTACGTTATATAGAAAGAGAAGAAGTAAAGGCGCCCCTTTGGAAAAGACTTTGGCGCCCTTTTACTAGTTGGCCCATGTGCGTTTGAGAGCATCGAAAAGAGGAAGTCGTTGTTGCTGATATCATCCTTCTAAAAGAGGCCTGCTAGAACCATGTTGTGTAATCGCCGGTCTTGACTTTGGCATTCAAACATTAATGTGAAAGCACAGGCCGCGCCTCTTTTTCTGCAAACAAAATTGTTCCTTTCAGATAATCACGCGGTCTGTCTGCTCATAAATGCAAAGTGGAGAAAACAGGTCGCGTCATTCACTGTTTGCGCTCCTTGATGACCACTTGGTGGACACTGTGTCAACCGCTGGAATAACTCACCTCCCCTTTGCCACCTGGGTTGTTTCGTCCATTTCTGCGCTTGGCTCTTTTGTCTCTTCCTGGCTTTGTCTTTTCTGTCTCCTTCGGCCCTCGAGGGCTATCTTCTCGGCGGGTCGCTGAGTTCACTCGCGGCCTATCCTTAAGCTTTTCAAAATCAACGGCTATTTCACCACCTTAAATTTGACCTCTGTGCACCCGTCACTAGCCGTTTGAACTTCCAACGGCTAGTTCGTCGTGCTTTATTTTGACGTCTTCGGGCCCATCACCCCTTGGAATTTCTTCGGCCTTTTCCTTTCCTTCAGCTTTCTGCTCTGGTCGGGCTTTTGTCTTAGTCGGGTCCTCATTGTTTTGACAGCCGAATTTCTTCGGACTTTTGTCTGAAGGATATCTTTCCTTCTATTTTGCCTTTGTTCGGGCTTCTCCTTTTGGCTATTTTCCCGCGGACAAAATGTCCGCAAGAATTGACCTTCGGAATTTCTTCGTGTTTTTTCCCGCGGCTTTTCCCGAACTTCTTCGGACAATTCCTTCGGACAAAAGTTCGAAAGAAATCATTTTATGCCTTAGTCTTTTTTATTTCGCGGGATTTTCCTCCGAAGGATTTCTTCGGACAAAATGTCCGAAGGAATTCTGTCCGCAAGAATTGACCTTCGAAATTTCTTCGTGTTTTTTCCCGCGGCTTTTCCCGAACTTCTTCAGACAATTCCTTCGGACAAAAGTTCGAAAGAAATCATTTTATGCCTTAGTCTTTTTTATTTCGCGGGATTTTCTTCCGAAGGATTTCTTCGGACAAAATGTCCGAAGGAATTCCTTCGGACATTTTGTCCGAAGAAATTCTCCTCCTTTGCCTTGTACAAATTTTCGAAGAAAACTTACCCTTTCGGCTGTCTCCTTGATCCATTTGCAAGCGTTCCCTGCCCTCCGCAAGGGCACTTGTCCTTCGGGAGACTTTCTTGAACCTTCTGATTGAACCATTTCTCGAACCATCCCTTTGAACCAAACGTTGAACCAACTCATTGAACCAATTGTTGAACCAAGCCAATGAACCGAAAAGTTGAACCGAGCCGTTGAACCAACTGCTTGAACCAAACCAATTGAACCAAAAATTGTTCAAAGTTCAAGTTCAAAGTTCTTGGAAAGCTCATGGCATTGGACCCCAACATTGAACCACTTTTCCAACCTTAAGGAAAAGTGTCTTGAATCATTTTTCGCTCTCTTTCCTTGTGAATTTCCTAGGACAAGAGTCCGAAGAAGATTTGTAAATGCCCTTTCATTCTTTGAACTGGTTCATCTTCTGTCGAAAGACTTGTGCAACCCGAATTCAACTGGCTCAGAACAGCAAGGGAAGAAGGCGACCGATTTTGGCCTGCTGGACCAAAAATGGTCAACAAATTGGCGACTCCCAGGTGAAGCATGCCTGCTATGCTTAGAAACCAGTTGCCTTAAAGTCCGTTGGGCACGGAGTCGAGATGCATCTTTAAAAGAGTTAGCAACCGCCTTGAGATATCCAAGAATCAATCACACAGGGTTTTACCCCAAACACAAAGGAAAACACACACAAGGCTAAAAAACACTACTTGTGCAAACAGCACTTAGGGAAAACAGGGAAAGAAAACTGAAAGCAAACTATTATGTACAGCGAACCAGGTATATTTGCCTCCCTCCTGGATCAAAGGGAAAATTTCTTAAGTCTCCTTCTTGGCAAGAAAACTTATGATGCCAGACAAGTGGCTGAATGGAATGGAGATTCGGTGACTTGCTCCTTTTGCTTACCAACTCGATTGGCTTGCATCCGAGTGGATCAGAGTCAAACATGCTCCCAACATATATGTACTCTTCTTGTTCTTGGAAGCTTGTCGAATGTTGGCTCTTCATGATGGCGTGTTTTACCAAGAAATCGTTGGCTATTGGCTCATCACCATAAGCCCTTTGATATGCATAGCTCCTTTGACATGCATCATGGTTTGACCCGTTCCCTTCTGCTTTATTGAAGACCCTGTCAAACTCACCTTCTGCTCCTTCATGGCTTTTTTGAAGAAGGGTGTTTGTTGTGATGTCTGAAATGGAATCACAGACTGATTGCTCAACCCACAGAACATCACCTTCTTGTTCAAGAATATCTTCTTCAAAGCTGTTCTCAAGATAGACAGGCTTCTCCTTTTCCTGTTCAAGGATCAGAGTCTCTAGTTGTCCAAAGACATCCACCTGATCCTCCTCCAACTCAGGCTCCATGGCATGGTCATCTTTCTCATCAAAGCAACAAGGAAGTTCATCAAACAAGGGAGGAGAGAGCTCACCATGCTTACGCTCCTCTTCATATTGCTGGAACATCCGCATGTATGCATGACCTGTGTCTTCTCCATTGTTGATGATGTCTTCAAAAGGAGCATCCATGAGGATTCCTTCCTCATTGACATCCATGAGAGCTTCTTGATCAACAGCAAATTGGATCCTCTCTTCTTCACTTGCCTCTTTCAAAACAGGTTTCTCCTTGATGACTTCGAAAATATCATCTTTAGATTCACCAACCTCTTGAAAGGATAAATCCGAAAGCTTGCAGCCCTTTTGCATACTTATTTGAGTCCCAATGCTACCTTCTCCACCCTTAGTCAGCTCATAGCCTCCTCGAAGAGGAGTGCAACCTGCCCCAATGACTTCAAACGAATCATTCAAAACATGAAGAGATTGTCCATGCTCCTCCATGACATCTATGGTGATCTCCTTCTCATCTGTACTCATGGGGTCTCCCTGATCAGTCATGAACTGAGTATACTCCTCTTTAAGACTCGCCCCTTTCAAAACAGGTTCCTCCAAGGGTGAAGTGGAAGGCTGACAGACGAACTCATGTGGAAGAGGAGGCAGTCCTTGAGCTAGAATTGAATGATTCTCCTCCTTCCATTTGGCCAGCACTTCATCTATATCAGATGTGGCTTGATAACTCTCTTAAAGGGGTGTAGATGGGGTGTGTTCAAATATAGGATCTTCTGCTTGATCTGAACCGTCCATCACACTTTGGCTGAGGAACCTCATTCTGGATTCCAATTCTGCAATTTTCCTGGCTATATTCTCTTGGAAGAGCCTTTCTTGGAGGTCACAAGCATCATCATGATGAGTAGGAGCAGCTTTGTCTTCTTCAAGGTTTTGAGCAAAAACTTGCTTTTCCTCCTTGCCCCATCATTCCACTGTTTGCTTCCAACTCATGACCTTGGGATTGGGACTTTCTCCTTATGAACAGGCAGCAACTTTATCCTCTTCAAGGCCTTGAGCTGGTTCATGATATTCCCTCTTCCAACTTGGAATCTTGACAACATGTTGAGAGACTTGAGGAAGTTGAGGAAGACTAGGAAGGGTCTGCTCATGCACAGGACGAAATTCCCGAAGAAAGATGTGTTCGTTCATGGTATTTCCTTCAAAGGAGGATTCACAATCTAAGGAATTGAGAAGGTTCATCTCCATGGAGGGTTGCTCTAGTTCCCTTTGATGCTGAAAAGCTAGGTGCAAGGGATTAAAAGCAGAATTGATTAATGCATCAAATGAGCTAGAGTGAGCAAGTGCTATCTGGTAGAAAGGATTTGGTGCACAAGAGGGAGCTTTCTTTAGAATAGAAGGGGGCACACAAGTCTGACTGCCTTGAGTGAATGGACTCTTCCATTTTGCTACCACCTCCTCCATGGATTGCAAGACCTGAGCCTGCCTAAACAAACACTCCTTGTACATAAGCTCTGGCTGATATCTATACTGCTCATCCAATCTGTCTATCTCCATCACTTGCTTCTCAAACTCCAGCGTTACTTCCCTTATTGTTGAAGGGCAACTAGGAGAGCTGCTTGAGGTAATTTCATGAACACCCTGAGCTTGATCATAGTTAAATGAAGGAATAAAAGGCCCATTATGCTGAGCAGTGGGATTATACATACAAAAAATGTGATTTCTTGATGGCACCAGAACTGCTTAACCAGATGATTCAACTCGGAGTCGCCATTGGTGTTGATAAAAAAGCCTCCAAAGGCTGGTTGGTTGAAGGACACACCAAAATTCTTCAACTCTTTGGACAATACTTGTCCCACAATCCCCTGATTAAAAGTCAGATGTTGTATTAATGGTTCGTTCTGCTGTAACAGGACCAGCACCAATCCTGGGACTTTTCTGAGTGTTAAAACGTGGTCCCATTGGGCGTGCCAAAAACTTTTGACACAGTGAATTGCACCCTTGACAGGAGGTTGAGCTCCTGCCATCCACACGTCACAATGGAAACTCCCCTCTTGCCTATGGGCCTGGCAAAACTGAGGGGAGAGTCTCTAGATAAGGGCTAGCTCCCTTTGATGTATCTCTAAGGTCCTGGATTTCCTACTGCTAACAAATAAATGAAAAAATGGGGGGGGTGAAAAGAGAGAAGGATGCTAAAACAGAACCTAAACTAAACGGTGATACGCCAAAAAAGTGGATCTACTTAGCTTAGACCTACACTTTCTATCAAGAACAAGCTGGCATACACTTCATTTGACATGAGAAGTTCTTCTACATTAGTGAGCTAGGGGTCCATGGAGATATAGGGAGGAAGAACTACCAGAGGTGTTCTAAGACACTCTATGGCAGCCTATTCACATGCGCCTATATTTCTGTCGTAGACACTTCTGGCAAACCTGCAAAAGAAGAAACTTCACAATGCACTAGACATACTGGAATCATTCTGTGAAAGCATAAGGAAAATGACTTAACACAAAACGAAAACATAGACATGCGTGAGTGCAAGTTCAAATGGAGGTAAAAAATTGCTAAGTCTTGATTCAAGGTAAAATCCGGCAAAGTTCTGCCTTACAAACCAAGAGATTTTTGGGCAGAGCTTTGCCTTACAAGCTGAGAGATTCCTTCTCAAAATGAGAAGTTTACAATATATAGAAAGAGAAGAAGTAAAGGCGCCCCTTTGGAAAAGACTTTGGCGCCTTTCTACAAGTTGGCCCATGTGCGTTTGAGAGCATCGGGAAGAGGAAGTCGCTGTTGTTGATATCATACTTCTAGAAGAGGCCTGCTAAAACCATGTTGTGTAATCGCCGGTCTTGACTTTAGCGTTCAAACATTAAAGTGAAAGCACGGCCACGCCTCTTTTTCTGCAAACAAAACTGCTCCTTTCAGATATTCACGCGGTCTATTTCCTCATAAATGCAAAGTGGAGAAAAAAGGTCACGTCGTTCACTGTTTGCGCTCCTTGATGACCACTTGGCGGACACTGTGTCAACCGTTGGAATAACTCACCTCCCTTTTGCCTCCTGGGTTGTTTCGTCCATTTCTACGCTTGGCTCTTTTGTCTCTTCCCGGCTTTGTCTTTTCTGTCTCCTTCGGCCCTCGAGGGCTATCTTCTCGGCGGGTCATTGAGTTCACTCACGGCCTGTCCTTAAGCTTTTCAAAATCAACGGCTATTTCACCGCCTTAAATTTGACGTCTGTGCACCCGGCACTGGGCGTTTGAACTTCCAATGACTAGTTCGTCATGCTTGATTTTGACGTCTTCGGGCCCGTCACCCCTTGGAATTTCTTCGACCTTTTCCTTTCATTCGGCTTTCTGCTCTGGGCGGGCTTTTGTCTTAGTCGGGTCCTCATTGTTTTGGCGGCCGAATTTCTTCGGACTTTTGTCCGAAGGAAATCCTTCGGACAAAAAGTCCGAAGGATATCTTTCCTTCTGTTTTGCCTTCGTTCGGGCTTCTCCTTTTGGCTATTTTCCCGCGGACAAAATGTCCGCAAGAATTGACCTTCGGAATTTCTTCGGGTTTTTTCCCACGGCTTTTCCCGAATTTCTTCGGACAAAAGTCCGAAAGAAATCATTTTATGCCTTAGTCTTTTTTATTTCGCGGGATTTTCTTTCGAAGGATTTCTTCGGACAAAATGTCCGAAGGAATTCCTTCAGACAAAATGTCCGAAGGAATTCCTTCGGACATTTTGTTCAAAGAAATTCTCCTCCTTTGCCTTGTACAAATTTTCAAAGAAAACTTACCCTTTCGGCTTTCTCCTTGATCTCTTTGCAAGTGTTCCCTACCCTCCGCAAGGGCACTTGTCCTTTGGGAGACTTTCTTGAACCTTCTGATTGAACTATTTCTCAAACCATCCCTTTGAACCAACTCATTGAACCGATTGTTGAACCGAGCCAATGAACCGAAACGTTGAACCGAGCCGTTGAACCGACTACTTAAACCAAACCAATTGAACCAAAAATTGTTCAAAGTTCAAGTTCAAAGTTCTTGGAAAGCTCATGGCATTGGACCCCAACGTTGAACCACTTTTCCAACATTAGGGAAAAGTGTCTTGAATCATTTTTCTCTCTTTCCTTGTGAATTTTTTCGGACAAGAGTCCGAAGAAGCTTTGTAAACACCCTTTCAATCTTTGAACTGGTTCATCTTTTGTTGAAAGACTTGTGCAACCCGAATTCAACTGGCTCAAAACAGCAAGGGAAGAAGGGGACCGATTTTGGCCTGCTGCACCAAAAATGGTCAACAAATTGGCGACTCCCAAGGGAAGCATCCCTGCTATGCTTAAAAACCAGTTGCCTTAAAGTCCATTGGGCACGGAGTCGAGATGCAGCTTTAAAAGAGTTAGCAACCACCTTGAGATATCCAAGAATCAATCACACAGGTTTTTACCCCAAACACAAAGGAAAACACACACAAGGCTAAAAAACACTACTTGTGCAAACAGCATTTAGGGAAAGCAGGGAAAGAAAACTGAAAGCAAACTATTATGTACAGCTAACCAGGTATATTTGCCTCCCTCCTGGATCAAAGAAAAAATTTCTTAAGTCTCCTTCCTGGCAAGAAAACTTATGATGCCAGACAAGTGGCTAAATGGAATGGAGATTCGGTGACCTGCTCTTTTTGCCTGCCACCTCCATGGCTTGCATTCGAGTGTATCAGAGTCAAACATGCTCCTAACATATATGTACTCTTCTTGTTCTTGGAAGCTTGTCGAATGCTGGCTCTTAATGCTGGCATGTTTTACCAAGAAATCGTTGGCTAATGGCTCATCACCATAAGCCCTTTGATATGCATAGCTCCTTTGACATGCATCATGGTTTGACCCGTTCACTACTACTTTATTGAAGACCCTGTCAAACTCACCTTCTGCTCCTTCGTGGCTTTCTTGAAGAAGAGTGATTGTTGTGATGTCTAAAATGGAATCACGGACTGATTGCTCATCGCACAAAACATCACCTTCTTGTTCAAGGCTTTCTTCTTCAAAGCTGTTCTCAAAATAGACAGGCTTCTCCTTTTCCTGCTCAAGGATCAGAGTTTCTAGTTGTCCAAAGACATCCACCTGATCCTCCTCCAACTCAGGCTCCATGGCATGGTCATCCTCCTCATCAAAGCAACAAAGAAGTTCATCAAACAAGGGAGGAGAGAGCTCACCATGCTTACATTCCTCTTCATATTGATGGAACATCCGCATGTATGCATGACCTGTGTCTTCTCCATTGTTGATGATGTCTTCAAAAGGAGCATCCATGAGAATTCCTTCCTCATTGACATCCATGAGAGCTTCTTGATCAGCTGCAAATTGGATCCTCTCTTCTTCACTTGCCTCTTTCAAAACAGGGTCTTCCTTGATGACTTTGAAAATATCATCTTTAGATTCACCAACCTCTTGAAAGGATAAATCTGAAAGCTTGCAGCGCTTTTGCATACTTATTTGAGTCCCAATGCTGCCTTCTCCACCCTTAGTCAACTCATAGCCTCCTCGAAGAGGAGTGCACCCTGCCCCAATGACTTCAAACGAATCATTCAAAACATGAGGAGATTGTCCATGCTCCTCCATGACATATATGGTGATCTCCTTCTCATCTGTACACATGGGGTCTCCCTGATCAGTCATGAACTAAGTATACTCCTCTTTAAGACTCGCCCCTTTCAAAACAGGTTCCTCCTTGAGAAGGGGTGAAGTGGAATGCTGACGGACGAACTCATGTGGAAGAGGAGGCAGACCTTGAGCTAGAATTGAATGATTCTCCTCCTTCCATTTGACCAGCACTTCATCTATATCAGATGTGGCTTGATAACTCTCTTGGAGGGGTGTAGATGGGGTGTGTTCAAATGTAGGATCTTCTGCTTGATCTGAACCGTCCATCACACTTTGGCTGAGGAACCTCATTCTGGATTCCAATTCTGCAATTTTCCTGGCTATATTCTCTTAGAAGAGCCTTTCTTGGAGGTCACAAGCATCATCATGATGAGTAGGAGCAGCTTCGTCTTCTTCAAGGTTTTGATCAAAAACTTGTTTTTCCTCCTTGCCCCATGATTCCACTGTTTGCTTCCAACTCATGACCTTGGGATTGGGACTTTCTCCTTGTGAACAGGGAGCAACTTTATCCTCTTCAATGCCCTCAGCTGGTTCATGATATTCCCTCTTCCAACTTGGAATTTTCACATCATGTTGAGAGACCTAAGGAAGTTGAGGAAGACTAGAAAGGGTCTGCTCATGCATAGGAAGAAATTCCTGAAGAGAGGTGTGCTGGTTCATGGTATTTCCTTCAAAAGAGGATTCACAATCTAAGGAATTGCGAAGGTTCATCTCCATGGGGGGTTGCTCTAGTTCCCTTTGATGCTGAAAAACTAGGTGCAAGAGATTAAGCGCAGGATTGATTAATGCATCAGATGAGCTAGAGTGAGCAAGTGCTATCTGGTAGAAAGGATTTGGTGCACAAGAGGAGGCTTTCTTTAGAATAGGAGGGGGCACACAAGGCTGACTGCCTTGAATGAATGGACTCTTCCATTTTGCTACCTCCTCCTCCATGGATTGCAAGACCTGAGCCTGCCTAAACACACACTCCTTGTACATAAGCTCTTGCTGATATCTAAACTGCTCATCCAATCTGTCTATCTCCATCACTTGCTTCTCAAACTCCAGCGTTACTTCCCTTATTGTTGAAGGGCAACTAGGAGAGCTCCTTGAGGTGATTCCATGAACAACCTGAGCTTGATCATAGTTAAATGAAGGAATAAACGGCCCATTATACTGAGCAGTGGGATTATACATACAAAAAATGTGATTTCTTGATGGCACCAGAACTGCTTAACCAGATGATTCAACTCGGAGTCGCCATTGGTGTTGGTAAAAAAGCCTCCAAGGCTGGTTGGTTGAAGGACACACCAAAATTCTTCAACTCTTTGGACAACACTTGTCTCACAATCCCCTGATTAAAGGTCAGATGCTGTATTAATGGTTCGTTCTGCTGTAACCAGACCAACACCAATCCTAGAACTTTTCTGAGTGTTAGAACGTGGTCCCACCGAGCGTGCCAAATATTGTTGATGCAGTGGATTGCACCCTTGACAGGAGGCTGAGCTCCTGCCTTCCACACGTCACAATGGAAACTCCCCTCTTGCCTGTGGGCCTGAAAAAATTGGGGGAAAAGTCTCTAGATAAGGGCTAGCTCCCTTTGATGTATCTCTGAAGCCCTGGATTTCCTACTACTAACAAATAAATGAAAAAAGGGGGGGTGAAAAGAGAGAAGGATGCTAAAACAGAACCTAAACTAAACGGTAATACACCAAAAAAGTGGATCTACTTAGCTTGAACCTACACTTTTTATTAAGAACAAGCTGGCATACACTTCATTTGACATGAGAAATTCTTCTACATTAGTGAGCTAGAGGTCCGTGGAGATACAGGAGGAAGAACTACCAAAGGTGTTCTAAGACACTCTATGGCACCCTGTTCACATGCGCCTATATTCCTGCTGTAGACACTTCTGGCAAACCTGCAAAAGAAGAAACTTCACAATGCACTAGACATGCTGGAATCGTTTTGTGAACACATAAGGAAAATGACTTAACACAAAACAAAAACATAGACATATGCGTGAGTGCAAGTTCAAATGGAGGTAAAAAGTTGCTAAGTCTTGATTCAAGGTAAAATCCGGCAAAATTCCGCCTTACAAACCAAGAGATTTTTGGGCAGAGCTTTGCCTTACAGGCTAAGAGATCCCTTCTCAAAATGAGAAGTTTACAGTATATAGAAAGAGAAGAAGTAAAGGCGCCCCTTTGAAAAAGACTTTGGCACCCTTTTACAAGTTGGCCCATGTGCGTTTGAGAGCATTGGGAAGAGGAAGTCGTTGCTGATATCATCCTTCTAGAAGAGAACTGCTAGAACCATGCAGTGTAATCGCCGGTCTTGACTTTAGCGTTCAAACATTAATGTGAAAGCACGGGCCGCGCCTCTTTTTCTGCAAACAAAACTGCTCCTTTCAAATATTCACGCGGTTTGTCTGCTCATAAAAGAAAAGTGGAGAAAACAAGTCACGCTGTTCACTGTTTGCACTCCTTGATGACCACTTGGTGGACACTGTGTCAACCGCTGGAATAACTCACCTCCCCTTTGCCACCTAGGTTGTTTCGTCCATTTCTGTGCTTGGCTCTTTTGTCTCTTCCTGGCTTTGTCTTTTCTGTCTCCTTCGGCCCTCGAGGGCTATCTTCTCGGCGGGTCGCTGAGTTCACTCGCGGCCTGTCCTTAAGATTTTCAAAATCAACGGCTATTTCACCGCCTTAAATTTGACGTCTGTGCACTCGTCACTAGGTGTTTGAACTTCCAACGACTAGTTCGTCGTGCTTGATTTTGACATCTGCGGGCCAGTCACCCCTTGGAATTTCTTCGGCCTTTTCCTTTCATTCGGCTTTCTGCTCTGGTCGAGCTTTTGTCTTAGTCGGGTCCTCATTGTTTTGGCAGCCGAATTTCTTTGGACGTTTGTCCAAAGGAAATCCTTCGGACAAAAAGTCCGAAGGATATCTTTCCTTCTGTTTTGCCTTCGTTCGGGCTTTTCCTTTTGGCTATTTCCCGCGGACAAAATGTCTGCAAGAATTGACCTTCGGATTTTCTTCAAGTTTTTTCCCGCGGCTTTTCCCAAATTTCTTCAGACTTTTTGTCTGAAGGAATTCCTTCGAACAAAAGTCCGAAAGAAATCATTTTATGCCTTAGTCTTTTTTATTTCGCGGGATTTTCTTTCGAAGAATTTCTTCGGACAAAATGTCCGAAGGAATTCCTTCGGACATTTTGTCCGAAGAAATTCTCCTCCTTTGCCTTGTACAAATTTTCAAAGAAAACTTACCCTTTCGGCTTTCTCCTTGATCTCTTTGCAAGTGTTCCCTACCCTCCGCAAGGGCACTTGTCCTTTGGGAGACTTTCTTGAACCTTCTGATTGAACCATTTCTCGAACCATCCCTTTGAACCAAACGTTGAACCAACTCATTGAACCGATTGTTGAACCGAAACGTTGAACCGAGCCGTTGAACCGACTGCTTGAACCAAACCAATTGAACCAAAAATGGTTCAAAGTTCAAGTTCAAAGTTCTTGGAAAGCTCATGGCATTGGACCCCAATGTTGAACCACTTTTCCAGCCTTAAGGAAAAGTGTCTTGAATCATTTTTCGCTCTCTTTCCTTGTGAATTTCCTCGAACAAGAGTCTGAAGAAGCTTTGTAAACGCCCTTTCATTCTTTGAACTGGTTCATCTTCTGTTGAAAGACTTGTGCAACCTGAATTCAATTGGCTCAGAACAGCAAGGGAAGAAGGGAACCGATTTTGGCCTGCTGGACCAAAAATTGTCAACATTTAGCAAGAGGGTGATTAAGACATTTGATAGAAGAGATACAGAGATCCATTCCCGTGAGTTGGCACAACTCAAACAAAATCATGATGTTGAGAGGTATGTTGCTGATTTTCAAAGGATATCAGTCAATATTCTAGATGTAAGTGAAAGAAGGTTGGTTGTTCTCTTTACTGAGGGTTTGATTGAGCCTTTAAGAGATTTGGTAAAAGCTTTTAACCCTCTTTCTTTGCAAAATGCAATTACTAAAGCTTTGGATCTAAAGTGTTCGAGATACAAGGGCAATTAGTGGCCAAAATGACAGCAAGGGGCAGCCACTCTTTCGATGTCAAAAGTGGGAAATACCGAGCAGCCAAGGTTGGATTTTAGTGGGCAGCCGAAAGCACCCAATGGGCAGCCTACGACAGCACCTAATGAGCCACTAAAGAAACCCTTTTCAACCTTATGTTCCATCACATAAAGCATTGCCTTATAACAGCAACATGAAGGATTCAAGAGATGAATTGAGGAGAGGTTTGTGTTTCACTTGCAAAGATCCATGAACTAGAGGCCATCATTGCATGGGCAAAGGACAAGTCCATTACATTGAGGTAATTGATGATGATTCAGATTTTGATGTTGTTGATACTAATGTTAAGCAAAATGAAAATATTGTTGATAAGCATGTACATGAGGACACAAACGAAATGGGCAGCACACTTGCTTCTCTTTCGGGAGCTCCCAAGTATCATGCATTCAGGGTAAATGGCACATTAAGATGACGAAGAGTAACTACCATGGTTGATAGTGGAGCCACTCATAACTTCATTGATGAGGACTTGGAAAAAAGATGGCATTGGAAACCACAAATTGCAAGGGCTTCAATGTGACTATGGCGGATGGTTTCACCATTACATGTTCCAAAAAAATTCAACAACTTCAGCTCACTCTCGAGAAACACAAGGTAATAGATGATTTTTAAGTTGTTGGCATTGGTGAGATTGATGTTGTGTTGGGTGTTCAATGGTTGCATTCCTTAGGTGAATTCACTCAAAATTATAAGACTATGGAGTTAAAATTCTTGAAAGAAGGCAAGGAAGTGGTCCTCAAGGGTCTAGCTAATGGTGCTCCACAAGAAGTGTCCGTGAAGAGGATGGAAAGAGCTTTTAAGAGAGGTCAGATTACCTGGGCCGCAAGGTACCTTATCACAGTAAAATCAGAAAAAACAAGACAGCAGCCCCCTCATAGTAAGTTACAAGCTATTTTAGACAAGCATGTTCATGTTTTTAATGATTTGCCTTATTGGTTGCCACCGGATAGAGATTTTAAGCATAACATTGAGTTGGAAGTGGGTACCAAACCAGTTATTGTCACTCCATATCGTCATCCAAGAGCATTCAAAGAGAAAATTGAAAAGACCATCAAAGAGTTACTTGAAATGGGACACATAAAGCCTAGCTCAAGCCCTTTTACTTCTTCAGTTGTTCTAGTAAAGAAAAGATGGCACTATGAGGATGTGCATTGATTACAGGTTGTTGAATAAGAAGACCATCAAAAATAGGTATCCAATCTCTAAGATTGATGAATTGATTGATGAGTTGCATGGTGCTACCTACTTTTCCAAGATTGATTTGAGATCCGATTACCACCAAATCAAGGTAAAAGAAGAGGATGTTCATAAGATTGCTTTTAGATGTTATTTTAGACATTTTGAGTTTTTGGTTATGCACTTTGAATTGACAAATGCTCCAGCTGCTTTTTAGTCATGTATGAACATGTTTAACAAATATCTAAAAAAGTTTGTGTTAATTTTCTTTGATGACATTCTTGTGTATAGCAAAACTGTGGAGGAGCACTTGAAACACTTGGATATGGTTTTGGGCACTTTGGGGCAGCATTCTTTCTTTGCAAAAAGATCTCTAAATGTGAGTTTGGTTTGACATAAATTTTGTATTTGGGGCAAATCATAAATATTCAAAGTATGCAAGTTGATAAACAAAAAATTGAAGCAATCATGGATTGGCCTACTCCCAATACACTCACACAATTGAGAGGTTTTTGTGGTCTCTGTAGCTACTACAAAAAATTTGTGAAAGGTTTCTCACAACTGGTTGCCCCCTTGACTGATTTGACTAAGAAAAGAGCCTTCAAATGGTCCAAAACAACCCAAATAGCATTTGAAAAACTCAAGGAGGTAATGTGTTCTTGTCCTGTACTTGCTGTCCCAGATTTTTTTGCTCCTTTTGTGGTTAAATGTGATGCTTCAGGTGAAAGAATAGGGGTTGTCTTAATGCAAAATAAACACCCTATTGCTTTTGAGAGTAGAAAACTCAAAGATTCTAAAAAAGGGTATTCAATTTATGACAGAGATTTTGGCAATAATGCATGCTTTGAGTAATTTTAGGCAATATTTGGTGTAGCAAATTTGTGATGAAATCTGATCATAACAATTTGAGGTTCTTTCTTAGTCAAAAGAAATTAAATGACTAGCAACAAAAATGGGTAAGCAAAGTACAAGCTTATGATTTTGACATTGAATATGTGAAAGGTAAAAACAATGTGGTAACGTATGCACTATCCAGGAAGCCAAACGATTATGTGGAAGAAAAGAATCAGCCTTGTTTGGAATTGCTTGAGGGCAAACAATTTTGAGAAGGGAGGACTATAATGTTCCAATGTTCGGTTCACAAGTAAATAGGGATTAAAGACTTTTAGTCTACTTTTCTCCATAGACTAAGAGATAATTTTTGAGGATTTTATTTTATAATTGGTTAAGAATGCCCGAATAGTGATTTTGATCATTTGACCATATAAGGCAATTTTAGTTAGTTAATAAAATATTATTAAAAAGTGGTTTTTACCATTAAAGCATTTTATGAAAATAATTTTAACCACTATTGCACTTGAGAGTTCAAATAATATTGGGATAAGGTATTTTAATTAATTGTTTGCCCAAAAGTGATTTAATCACTCTTGTAAATTGGGTAAATTAATTAATTATTTATTAAATTATTGTCTTAGAGTAATTTTAATTACTAAATCTATTTTGGCAATTAATTTAACATTATAAGTGGAAAAAAGAGTAAATGTTGACCAGAAAGAAAAATAAAAGAAAAAATATTTTGAAAAGTGGTTAAGTGATTTTTAAAAAGGTATTTTGCCTCCAAGAGTGGGTCACCTCACTTTGAAGTCTATATATGGACATGAGGGCTTCTATTTTGGACATGTTGAATTTATATATTGAATCTTCATGCTTGAAGAATGATTGGGATGTATGCCCAATAATTGTTACCATGGTTTGAGCTGAATTATCTTCAAAAAGGTGTTTTGGAACACCACTTGTGCACAAAAGAATATTTTATCTTGCCCTTGGAGTGGGGCGATTTGCTTTAGGAGTGTTTAGAGAGTGTTTTGAGTTCAATTGGAGGTTCAATTGATCAAATCAATATTCTATAGTTTATTGCTAATTTTTTGAATTGTTACGTTGAGATTTGTGAAGGCTTGGTGAGAGTTTTAAGGCCTTAATTTGCTAGAAAAATAAATAATAATTTTCTGAATTATTATTTAATTATTTGACAGGGTTTATAGTCAAGTTTGACTCTTGAAATGTTGATTTATGCCAAATAAATATTCTGCAATTTTTTCTAACATTGACGACTTGTGCATGGAAGCTTGGAGATCATTGAGGGTGCCCTAGGGCCTAGTTCGGGAATTGTATTTTTCTTGAATTTATTGCAGCCTTGTTTGACTTGGGCGACTTCTCTTGGCAGGCATTTTGATCACCTTGGATGCCCTAAATGGTTGCTAGAATTATTCTTATATTTTTGGCATATTTCGTATGGTGTTTGCTAGGGTTTGAAGAAGTATTTGAGAAAAAAACCGCTGTTGTTTTCTAAGATAAAAATCAAATATTTCCAGCAAGTCTAAATCAGAATTTAATCCTCCTGTCGTGGTAAAAAGGTACATTTTTCTTATTTTCATTTTGTTGCTCATATTTTCCCACATTATGGTGATTATTGGTTGAAATGATTGTTGGAAATTGCCTACATATTTCTTGCACTTTGGCGCCAAGGGTTTGGTGGTGTTTGTTATGTATTTGGAGCATTTATTCCAACTAGGGTTTGTTGGGTTTGTTTTTTTAAATTCAGAATTCGAAAATTATTTGCAAACATTGTGGATTTTAGGGAAAACCCTTATTTGGTCTTTTGGACCAAAAATGGGACATTACATCAATTGTGCAACTAAACAATGAGAAATCAATGCAAATAGCTCTCCAAGGTATTCACTTTGCCATTGAACAAGATGGTGTTATAAAACACCTTTGTAGGTTCAATTGCATGCAACCATGCAAATCTAAAGCACATTTGTAGCCCTTGAATAAAGCTGCCCTAAATGTAAGAATGGTAGTTTTCGTCTCCGAACCCTTGGCGCACTTGAAGGTTTTCGTCCTCAAGTTGTGATGAACAAGCTTGACATACTTGATCAATAAATCAATATTCCAAATATTGTTACCAAGTTTGAAAATCCGAATGCATTCAAGAGGCCAAAAAAATACAAAATGCGGAATTCTTTAAAAAGTTTGAAAAAAAATCGGGTAAAATCCGGTTCGAAAAATATATATATATATAGGTATAGGTATATATATGTATATGTATATATGTATGTAAAATATTTTAATGTACTAAGGAATGAATATTAATTTAACACTTGCAATATTGAGAAATGCATAAGAGTTTCAAACTTGAATTACATTAAAAGATAGCAAAATGTCCATAGTTTAGAGCCTAAGCTCAAATTGATACAAAACTTAAATTTCAAACATTTTCAACATCAAACCCGATTTCAAAATCAAAACTACCACTAGCACTAGCACCATCAGCAAATCCTCTAACAAGATCATCAACACTATCAATATTTTCTTCAACACCTTCAAAGGATGGTTCTACTTCTCCAAGATGAAGATTGTCATCTTCTTTTTCAAGATTGTGCTCAAGCAATCTTAAATTTCTATGAACAAACACAAGATGAAAGCTTTTTGGCTCCTAGTCGGTCTCTCTTGTTAGTATGGATCAAATCATGTGTGCTCCAATTTCTTTCACATGCAGAAGCACTGGCACATTAACTGTGGACATGCACGACAAGCTTTTGTAACTCTAGAGTAAAAGAACCATACGTTTGCCACCATAAATGGAGATCCATACTAACAATGTCTTCTTGTGCTTCCTTGAGGGAAAGCAAGCCTTCTTGGTTCTTGAATGTAGTCAGTTGCCTTCTCACCTTAGCCTTCTCATTTTCATCTTGAACCAACCTGTTTATTGTTGCTAATACACCATTCTTTACCTCCTCATTTGCATCATGATCCACCTCTATCAACTTTGGACTCAAATAGCAACCTGCTGCATGTATAGGTCAATGTAACATGTTCCATCGGATGTCCACAATGTCTCAAATACGTTGAACTTCATCACCTTCATCTGCCAATATTTTTTGATCTGTTTTTTTCCTTGCTTCATGCCCTCATACACAAAACTAATATAAGATTTCATGCCATCATCCAATCTCAACAATTGAACTAGTGGCTCAAAAACCTTTAAAGTCTTCTCAATGCCCTTCCAAAATGAACTACTTAAAATAATTCTTTCAATGTCCTTTGCAATGTTTTCCTTAGAAAGCTTAGATTGTGTCCATTCTTCACTAACTACAACTCTTCTCAATATTGTCCTCTCCTCCACCTCCCTTTACAAAGTGATAAAATTAGATGCAAATCTTGTTTCGGCTGGAGAGAGAAGTTCATGCTTTGCAAATGAGCGATACAAGCTCAAAGTCAAGCGGTGATTAAGTATAAACTTTGAAATTTGTTTCCCTTCTCTAACAATATTATTTACCCACTCCAACTTTGCAAGATCTTCAACCAAAAGATCTAAAACATGAGTTGCACATGGAGTCCAAAACAAATGAGGAAACTTGTCCATTAGAAGTTTCCCTGCTGCTTTACAATTTGCTGCATTATCTGTAATAACTTGGACAACATATTCCTCTCCAATCTCTAGAATAACAGATTCAATGCATTTGAAAATGAAATCTGCAGTCTTCACATCATTGCTTGTATCAACTGATTTGATAAACATAGAACCTTTAAGGCATTGAGTCAATATATTGAGGGGTCTTCGCTTTGTGTCAGGCCACCCGTCATTTATTACAGTGCAACCTGATTTTTTCCATTGTTTTTTCATTTTATCTAGTTCACTAGATATAGATGTCACCTCCTCTTCCAGCGAAACAGTTCTTAGGCTTTCAAAAAATTGCATTGTGTACCCTTTTCCAAAATTAGCGATCCCCTCTACCATTGTTTTCGTATGTATATTTTGAACAGCATTGAAGGGGATGGCATTTGCATAAAAAAAATGGGGCACCAATCTGTCTACCTCATGTTTTTCCTACGGCTTCCACATAAGCTTTCAAAGAAGACTGGGATTGGGACATTTGATGCGCACTTTCGCTAGCTCGAGTAGACATTGGAGAATGCGTTGAGCTAGAAAATGAACCAAACTGTGTCAAATTGCGTTGAATTTTAGACCTCTTTGAAGCTTCAGACACTGATGCAATTGTTTTTATTTCATATTTGCTTGGGATTTAACTTACAAATGTTGCATACATGGGTATCTACGACACTATTAAACAAATCTTCACATCTAGGCCTCCAATATAATGGTTCTGAACCCTTGTTGTAGTCCCTATGATATTTGAGCTGCAAAGAGTGCATTGCATGTTTATAAAATTCTCATCTCGCTGAATAATGTATTTCTTCTCAAGCGGTTGACTTGCCATGATGATAGGTTGTCTTTTGCAGCTTACCCTACAAAAGCTTTATAAACATTTTTTATTACACATTTTAAAAACTATAAATTTTTTATTTTAAATTTAACTAACATATTTAAAATAAAATTATAAAACTATAAAAAAATAATAAAAAATTAAAACATATTAAATTTAATTTTAAATGACCTATAAAAAATAAAATGACATAACTTTAAAAAATAAAATATATTAGAAAAATATTATTTCTAATATATCAGAGAATAAAATCTAAATGTATTTATATTTAATTTCTAATGTTTATTTTATATATTTATAATTTTTTATATTTATTTATAAATTTAAATTTTATTTTAATTTTATGCAAATAATGTTTATAAATTTAAAAAAATCAAATTGTTAATAGATTTAATTTCATTTTATAATTATAATATTTATTTTAAATATTTTTATTTTTTTATATTTGTTTTTAAATATAAATTTATTTTAAATTTTTTTATTTGTTTTTAAATTTACATTTTACTTTAATTTTACATAGATAATAAAATTATAAATATATTATTTTAATATTTGATATTATACTTATATTTATTTTTCCAATAGAATTTATTTTATTTTCTATTTATATTTGTTAAGGTAAAATTATTTTATATTTTAATCATTATTTATTTTTTATGATATTTGTTTTAAATATTTTTCATTTTTTTATATTTTTTGTTAAATTTAAATTTTATTATACATTTGTTTTACATAAAATTAAAATAAAATGTAAATTTAAAAACAAGTAAAAAAAATAAAAATATATAAAATACTAAACTATATCATATTATATATAAAGTTCCTAACATATATCTAAACCTAAGTTACAAAATTAAAAAAATGGAGAACCGAAGCAGAAGAACCTCCTTGTTGTTGCATCCCCTGTCATCCGTCCAACGTTGACCACCGATTTGTTGCCTATTCCCTGCATCGTCGGCGTCGCTACCAGTCGTCATGCCTTGGCCCTTCACACAGTTGTCGTGCCTTGGCCCTTCACACAGTCGTTGTGCCTTCACACTCGTAGTTGCCGGCAAATTACTCAGTCCCCAGACTCGCAGTCACTTCTAGAATACTCAGTCACCCCTAGATTACTCAGATCATCAGATGATTCACATTGAGTTTCATTTTTGCTTACTCATGGCATATAAATAAAGTTTTTTAGGGTTCTCGCACTAACGACAATCTTTTTTAGGGTTCCCACGCTAAACGACAAGCATTTTTTAGGGTTTTTGCTTTTTTTAATGTTTTAAATTTTTAATAATAAAAAAAAGTCCGAACCTGAAAGCATTAATCCGGGAGCCGAAAAAAATGTGTATTTTTTCGCATTTGACCTAAATGCGATCGAACCTAGTAACTATGATTCCAAATTAGCATAATCTTCGAATAAACAACTCACCTTCCGTTTATATCCATGCCCCAAGTGTGGCGCCCAAAATAGGAGGGAAACTCTCTTTTTTAAAATATTGAAAGAACCTCCTTATAATTTCACTTTAGGCCTTAAGTGCCCATGACCCTTAAAAAGGCCCCAACTTAAGTGGAAATTAGATTATTATTACTTTATTTTAAGAATTTAAAAATGCTTTTTATTTTAGTAATAATATTATTTGAATTTCAAAATGGGGAAATTACAATGCGCTCTCTCTCTCTCTCTCTCTCATATAGATCTTGCTAAAGAGTTCTAAAATCTTTCCTTCAAAGATTGCCTATCTCGGGATATTCACCTAGATTGCAAACTTCACAAATTATATTTAGAGATTATTGATAATGTTTGTTGTACTTAAAGGAATTGTTTAACTAGTTGTAGGTGATGAGGTAAAATTATGGGCATGAAATGATTTTTCTGAAGGTTTAAATTGTGTTGTTCTTTCGCTGTTAATTGGTTGGAAAAAAATCATACCATTTTTACTTAGTTTTTTCATGTAATATTATGGGCATGAAATGATTTTTCTGAAGGTTTACATGAATAGGTGGCTCATCCGTATGTAGGGACAAAAACCCTGCAATCTTGTGGAAATTAAAACATGGTTTGCTTTGAAATTTAGCAAGGATGAAGAAAGTTGTTCATAGTTAATTTCGAAGTAAAACTGGAATTGATTTTATCGCCATAAATAATATTTTTAGACTGATTACCAGATCTGCCCTAGATGTCCCCCATGTGGGAAAATGCATAATTTGTTTATGAATTAAGTAATTGTTTTGATTGTTTTGTTGAAGATTGAAAATTAGAATACAATATTATTTAGATTTTAAGTGAATCGTTGAAAGTTGTTGAATGACAAAAACTGATTTTTCCTCATCCCTATGGTATGCCTAGGAGAGAGAAAAATAGTAATTTAATAATATATTAAATGTTTTCAATGTGAAATCAACCCTATTGAATAATAAGGGAGGGTAATTGTTTTTTGATAGGAAGACTATCTGAAATGATATTCAGTTAACTCACTTTCCAAAAAAGGGTAATTCTCATTAGTTTTATTTGGTCGAAACCTTTGTCTAACAACCAGAAAATTTTAAGGACCTTGTAATGTAAAAGGTAATAAAAAATGTGTGCTTCCATGTATGAATACATAAATTTATAAGCTAAATAGACCTGTAAAACTTACCTTGCGGTCATTTATTTAATATGGTTTATTATGTTAATCTAATGTTTTTAGTTTGTAGTCGCTAAATAACAACTTGTAAACTTAATTAACAAAAGTTGCAAAATGAGTCTCACAATATTGTTAGTGTAGAACCGATAGTAAGAAAATATGACTTTTGAGACTAAAACAAGGAAAATGATCTATAGTGGAAAACATGTTACCGTAACGTAGTTTCCCTAAAACATTGTATATGGAAAACTTAGGGTGTAGTTGACCACCTTAAGACTTGAAAAATAAGTAGTCTAGGCTCTAGTGACTATGGTACTTGGCATGGCCCTGAGCCCTATCAGCTTTCACAACACTAAGAGAAATAAGCAAGACCGTAGGGGGTATAGGTTGAGCTAATAACTCATAACCAACAAGAATCTACAATTTCCTTGATTTACACCAATATGTAAGACTTATGACCCAATATTTGATATGCATATCAAATTGCCAAGTGAATAGTAAGCCTCTGCGAGGTCACACCAAAGAGTAAGACTCCGTGGAGGAACAGTTGGGGAATAGTGCTTTGTGTTTGTACCAAGATGCTTGTCTTTTATAAACAATTAAGCAGTGTTAAGGTTGGCTAGATATACATTGGAGGAGTCGGCAAAGTTAGCTATTCTGGGACTGATTATGACATTACTAGAAGCTAATAAATGTAGTGGGTCGTTGACCAATAGTTACACATAAATATTGGGAAAACTAAAGAGTGACCCTAGATATTATGTATGGCAATACAATATGTGACCAATTATCTGTATGGGTGGGTTACGTGGGCATCATGTTAAAGGTAAACGTATGAACTTTGTGGAAAAGACTCCTGGAGCTAGGCATAGCACTATGTCATCATACTTGCAAAAGCTTATTAATATAGTAATGCACTATAGAGGCATTGGCAATATTACATTTGGTAATTACCCGTATGGGTGGGATCAATTGCCACAATGTTAATGGTAAATGTGCTAACCTTGGTCAACAAGAAGTGGCGCTATGTCATGTCATTTGTCGCACACTTAAAACAAGAACTTGAAAGTGCAAGTTATGAACACAACTTGTCATCTAGTGCTAAAGTCTACATCGAAGATATTAAGGTTGCTACTTTTAAGGTAAAGAACACCATATGGTATGAATGTGGAATCTAGTACTTGTGCAATAAATGATGATGTTTCCAACATTATCCCTTCACCTTAGTATGAACTGATACTCCAAAAGAAAATGATACTCTACTTTGATGAGTAAATTATTTATGAAAATCTAAATGATATGACCATTAAACCACCTAAAAATATGAGTTGGGTTGATATGCTTATGATTATGTTCTTGTGGAAATAACTCTTTGTTTATATTACAATGCCATGTGTGATTGGTAGTGGAAATGATGTATTCCTTTAAATTATGTTGTTATCGCACATTGTGTGGAAAAGATCCTTGTATGTATACATGCTTGAGTGTTGTGTGTTCATGTGCATTTATATGTTTTATATTTTTTGTGATGCTTGTTGACATCTCATGATCCCATGCAATTTGGAGAGCCTTCTAACTTCACGTGTCTATCATTGATTGAGTTGGGGTGGATAGGGTTTATGTTCACCATTAAGGTTGGAATCATCTTGCCACATTCCTTCCTCTTGACAGCAAGCTCCAACAAAGAACCAAAAGAAGCTTCAAGACATTATCTCCTATCTTTTATCTTCTATCTTGTAATTGTAATTCTTATGAGAAAGATTGATGTAAATTGTAATTACTCTTATGATCGACCTGCAAGTCAAATGAAGTACTAAGTTTTTATATTTCGCACTTGAAACTTGGACTTTATAATTATATGATATATGTGAGTAATTTGGTTAGCAGATGGTTGAATGAACGTGTTGTCAAAAAAAAAATTAGTTCACGTTTTGGTTGAACGCCACAAATCGATTCCCTACTTCTAACAATTCTCATCCTCTAAGGTCTCTTATAGTCAAAGGAAGGATCAACGCTCAACAATTTTCACTCTTCTTCCTCACTTTGACTTTCACAGGGTGTTTCCAAAAACCTCGCTCTAATATCACTATTGTCACCCATCTCTCAATACCTAAAATAGATAAGTGCAAGGAGAGTATACATAAAGATCAAAGCAATTCAACCCAATATGCTATATGAATTTGATCCTAACGAAAACATCAAAGAATGCAATATCCAAGTATTTTTACAGTAATCGTCCTTCCAATCATTTTCAATAAATAGAAAGACAAAGCATCAATAAACTTTTCAATGAAGAAGAATATCAGGATAACCATCGGCACACAACGCCCCCCAAATGTCTGTAGCATTTGACGCTCATTGACACCCTAAATGAAATGGATCACATTTTGCCTCTACAAACTTTGTGTTTTCTCTAGCAGTGCACGACATTGCTGTACACCATAAGGCCTCCCGAGAGTTCCAACTAAGAGAATATCTCTGCTCAATACCAAATGGTTCTAGCCTCTCTCCAAACCTTAACTAGAATTTCCTTTGTTATGCAAACAATTATCTATAATATCAAGGGTTAAGGGCTGTTACACCATGCAATGATTGGCCTTCTTGTAGTTGTTGTAATTGTCAAAGTCATATGTCTAAAAAAGATGTGTGATGAAGCAAAGCTTCAAAAGAGTTGACATTGATATATGGAATTTAGTCCATATAATAATCCACTTGGAAGTATGGCTCATTAGAAGAGATAACTACCACTTTGTCATCTAGCATTCTCATAGAGAGCTTAGACTCTATAATCCCAACAAGGGAAGTCCTACAGGCAAGGAGCCAAATCTTCCATGTAGAGATAACTAAACTCTATCACAGAGATGGATCATCTGTAGCAAATTTACAGAATACATGCTCAGGGAAGATATATTAAAAAACAACACTATAATGCCTGACGAAAAAATACATTTTCCACTCAATAATGATGCTTTCATTCTATTTTTTTGATATCCACTTAATTTGAGTTATATCATTTCTGCATAACTCTGATAACTGCATACTGTTGTTGATATATACATATTGTTGTTCTACCACTACACTCTGATAACTGCATGTCCTGCCAAGAAACCTTTGAGGTGTATAAATCGCCCTGGAACAATTTGGTGGCAAAGTCTAAGGAACAGAAAATTATATGGCCCCCATTGATCTGGGCTGCTATCAGAGTATTTTACTTCAGAATGATGAGAGATACAAAGTTCCAAACCTCATTAGTACAGAATCCAGATGCAGATACCATGTGGAAATAAAAGAAGCATGGAGATGGAAAAAAAATACTTGTTTCGGTATTCCATGTATAAAAGAAAGCACATCTAAATAATGAGGTATAAAATGCAGACCTTATCACGAGGTTGAGATTTGAGCCATGTTCCAATAAATTGATCTGTCCTCCCTTGTGTTTCCCTGTTCATTGGAATTGGATACTGAAAAATTTTACAATTCTAATATCAGAACATGTGTTATTGGGGAACAAGAACATAAATTACAAGTAAGTTTATCTTTTAAGCTTTAAACACAAAGGCATTTCAACTTTAGTGAAAATCAAGTCTCGATGAAGTAAGCATACACTCATTGATCAAAAAAAAAGTCCATCGATTAACTTTCTTGAAGGCTCTACAAATAAAAGGTTCCGTGAAAAAGCGGTAATGGTGTATTGGTCCAATACCAAGGTGTGCATAAATGTGTGACCAACAAGTGTTTTCATTCCTCCTAAAACAGTTGTTTTGGTTAAACCACATAACTTCCACAAATCAAAGTTGTGTGTACAAATAGGAACAAAAAAATCTATGTACGTCAAAAAGAAACCAAAACCTCATGTACACTTCCAAGTTCAAGAACATCAGCAACAAGGGAGTGCATTAGACATCATCAACATATGTTCAATTGTATCATTTATCTATCAAGATATAAAGAAACAACAATTTCAAAATTTGTATATGCTTAGCCACAATGTTGCATAGCTGCAACCTGGTTGAACATATCTCACATATCAACCATCTATGACTTAAAACAATGATTGACCTTCTCTATTCTCTTCCAGAATTTCATTCTATGTTCTCTAATGTATGTTCTATACACTTAGTACCAGGATACGTGCATACAGGTACGGGCATGGGGATGGAATATGCAAACAAGGAATCATATTCAGAATCAAGGTACAAGGATACATGGCTACAAAGTACATCTGAAACACACAAGAATTTCAAAAACCTAAAAATTAAAAAAAATCGTCATAAACATTGAATCATAAATAAATTGAGTACATTTAGTACCAGGATACGTGCATACAGGTACGGGCATGGGGATGGAATATGCAAACAAGGAATCATATTCAGAATCAAGGTACAAGGATACATGGCTACAAAGTACATCTGAAACACACAAGAATTTCAAAAACCTAAAAATTAAAAAAAATCGTCATAAACATTGAATCATAAATAAATTGAGGTTGTTCCACTCAGCTGCTATATTTTGTCTGATAATATTCCTTCAAAAATTATGCTGCCCAAACAAGCAGTTTTTTATAATCTTGCTTTCCTCTTTCTTCAAAACGCTGCTGATATGTTTTGCATGCTCTTCAAATCTCTTGCTAATTTCTTCATCTGAATGAGAGTGAAATGGGTGGCTTAGGGTGTTTCATTTACATTTTTCTTTTTGCATTTCTTTTGTTATTGCGGCAGGAGCCATCCACTAATGCGTCAAGATGTCAAGGGACATCACCTGCCTGCTAGAGTTGTCTCTTGGAGTGGGGAGACAATGCTTGTAGATCTCCCGTCTCCAAAATGTGTACCCTACCCCAAGGTACGTGTCTCCAAGTTTCAGTTTGTCCATACTAACATATATTGTAACCCCTTAGTGGCTTCAAAGGATCTATTAATACGGAAATACATCCAATCTCTAGTTCATGCATTAACATCTACACGTTTATATGGGTATCTCCAATAGGTCTTAACATGGATAGCATAATTGGCGAGTAACTGCTGGTTACTCAATTTCTCATTGGTAAATCACGATGACGAATAACCACGAATATTAAAAAAAATTGCAAATTTTTTAACTGGCGAGTAACAGCCAATTACTCGCGAGTAACTGCCAAGTAACTGGCGGTTACTCGCTAGTTTTCTATGTACGCTGACTGTATGCAAAATTTCCAACATAACATAGGAAATACGCGGGAATGGTGCCAAACGCCGCAAATACGCGGAATTTTGTCTTATAAATTGCCACACACCCCCTCTCATTTCATTCACACAAGATTTGGAGCATTCAGAGCGGATTGGAAGGAGAATTCAGTAATGCAATTTTCAGGTTAGTACCATTTTTTCCCCCCCAATCATGTAAAAGAATTGTAATTTATTTATAAACATGTTTGATAAAATGTTTTAAATTTTCATATTCAAATTTGATACATTCCGTTCAAATTTCGTGCATTTTGTTAAATTTTAGTGTTTAGTATTTACAATTATGCCCGGTTTTTTATTAAAAATATTGTCCTGGGTAAGTTTTTAGAGGCCCCAGGGCAATGATTCTAAAGAAATGGGTCAGAAAGGTGGGTTGCTTGATGGTCCCATTAAAATCCGCCTTTGTTGAGCATCCTTCACCATATGTTCAAGCAATTCAAAATAGTCCTCAGGAAGGAGAGGCTTTGGCGGCAGAGGAAGGGTTGTGCAATGGAGAAGCAAGGCAACCTTCTATCCCGATTCTAGAAGAGGAAGAGTCTTTTAAAAAGACTAGGACAGAGAGTTTGGACATAGATTCACCCTTAGCAGATTGCTCACAGCGGAAGGTAGTCTCAATAGAGGAAGAGGAAGGTTGGAAGGAAGAAGGAGAAGAGCTGGTTAGTAAGGTTTTTTTGTCTATTTCTCAGCAACCTTGTGAGCTAAAGACTCCTAACTTCGGCAAGAAAGGGAAAAGAGGCAGGAAGACGGAAGCGGAAAGATTACAACTTGATGCAATGAATTCCATTAATGGCGGTACTCAATGGACGATGGAATCCTTGTTCTCCAATAGGGGAAGGCATGAACAGACAACAAAAGGTTGAGACGAAGTTTGGGTTTACTTTGCTATAAGAGAAATGCTGATTGGTTTCTAGACTAATCTTGTAGTAGGCTTGGCTGTTTTCGTTAGGTTTGGGCTGTAATTTTGCTAGCTTTGGATCATCTCCATTTTTATAGGGCTCTTTAGCTTACTATAGTATCTAATTGTTGTCTGGGTAAACATTTTTGGGAGACTGAGGCTCCTGTTGTGCCCCAGAACCGGTTTAGGCTCCGATCAAAAGTTGATATCTAGCAAAAAAAATATATGTATATATGGTTGGATTTTAACAACTAAAAAAGAGTAACCCAAAAATCCATAGTAACTTTATGGAACTCTTGTAGGTTTCATACATTGTGATTAGCAAAAAGAAGTATAGTTAAGGGGTGGCATGTTGCTCGATAAGTGAAATTTAATCAAAGACAACTATAGATGCTCTATAACTAGCCTACTTTCTCATTCAACAAAAGAACTTTGACTCTTTCTCTCTAACGCACATCTCTTTTTTGCGGTCCAAATTGCATTTATTGTACTATACCTTTTATTTATGAATATGAAGGACTAACTTCCACTTATTCAAGGTGAATTGGTGTTTATGGCAAGAAAGAAAGAGAAATTATATTGATGTTGATGAATGACCAGAATTAGGTCAATAGGACTCAAAAATACATCCAATTATAAAAGGAAGTGCTAGAGTAAAAGGACCCTAGGATAAACAACTAACTAAATAAAAGAAGAAGAACAAAAGCATTGAAAATAAATAAGGGATAAAACCAATGCAGTAAAGCCCCAACCCACACATTTAGGGTACCAATATAAATAGCCATGACAAGGAGGGAGTAATAACCCCCAAAGAGCAAGGATTGATTAAAGTCATAAAGACTGGATATTAGTCCCATCAAACAACTTTGACCCTGCTTGGGACAAAGGAATCATTTAAGGCATCATCTATCATTGTGAAAGAGCCAATGCAGGATCTATAATGCTCATCGAGGAGTGTCTAGGGCTGAGGGGGCCAAGTTGGGTAATTCTAAGAAGAAGCAAAGCACTCCCCCTAAAACCTCTCCTAACATCCAAGCCTGAAGAAATTCTTGTGGAAGTGAAGAAACTTGTAAAGTTTGCTTGTCCCTACAACCCGAGAAGCAGTTGTGAAAGAGCAAATCCATGACAATGAGGAACATATCCATGACATTGAGCCAAGGTGGATTCCCGTCGCCGAGAGCTAATATGTTGGGATAACTTAGTAGTAGTGTTGAGTAGAGATGAATACTGCCTCACTAACCTACCCCCTTAATGCTACCAACCTCCGAGATGGGCAAAAAGAAAGAGGTGATTAGACTAGGGGCTCTTGGGGCTCCTTGCAAGGGCATGCATCAAAGGGTGACAACGTACCGATGAAAAAATGCTAGGCATCTTTGGTCTAGGTACTGAATGAAAGTGGATAAAGAGTTGTCTGAGTCTCTGTAAAAACAATGGTATCTCCTCAGATCTCATAATAAATAGGGCATCTAAAAATGAGGTGCTCCTTAGTCTACACCTCATAGAGGAAGCCAAGATGACAAATCTAGTCCCCACGTGGAATATGATGATCAATCTCAACCCACAACTAGTGTGAGCACAACCTCAACTAGCCAAGGGGAAACCTCAAGCTGTGAGACAAATAACATTGGAGATAGTTAGGGCAATGAATGACACCATCCACCACCCACAAGAAATGTTCAGCATAAAAGGTAAGCTTGGGGTTGAGTGGTTGAGGAGGAGAGGTCCAAGTGACCAAGATGTACTCCCTATAAATATTATCTCTAACAGTGCTAATAGTGACCTCCTTCGAGGGAAGAGACCAATGAGGGGCATTCAAAGAGTCCTGAAGGGAGGTAACCTATCAATAGAGATGCTGATAGACTGGAGGAGCAATCTAGTCTCTAAATACCAACAACGTCGACATCTTTTGAGGCGCAAATATATAATCCCATCTAAAGAACATAGGGCTGAGTATTGATACCTCCCACAACCTGAAACTAAATCCCCCATGGTTTTGAGTCTATGAATTTAGAAAGTAACCCCTGAGGATAGTCTCAAGGTGCAGAGGCTGGCAGCAAGCAAACTCAGCTTGGACAATGCACGAGGGACAGTCTATTTGCAAAGGATCATAGGCTTAATCATGAGAGTCTGGAACCTCTCAATACGAGCCCAATCAACAAACCCACACTAAGTCCCAAAACCTCGGACCCACACAAAACCGTAGACTTGATGACTGCATTGAAGAGGTGCATCTTCGAATGGATATCCTAGAAGTGGATCTGAAAACATTTTGGACACTGTTGCGGGCACAAGCAGAGTTGATTGAATGGTTGCACTGCGCTTGTGGTATGCAAAATATAGTTAATTGTTGTTGTTTTGTCATGATTATTTTGTTGAAACTTGCGATTGCAGTCAAATTCTTACTTGTGCCCATGAAATGAAATAATAAAGATCCCACTTCAATTCCTAATGCTGAAAAGAAGGACAACATTGTCCTCTTCATCCAATTTCCAAATATTCATCGAGGTTTCGGACCTTGAGAGTAGAATTAATTAATGCATTTTATAGAGCAGATTTTAAGCCCTCAAGCCGTAACCCAAATAAAGTTTTAAGGAACATAACACAAAAGCAGAACAAGAAAACATCAACTTTTAGAAACTTACGCCCTCAGCAGTGTCCAAAATGTTGATTCCTTGGTCGAATGCATAGCCGAGTTGTTGGTGAGCTTCTTTCTCAGTGTTTTGATTCCCCCAGGTCATCTGTCATCATTTTGCAAATATCATAAACTATCAGATTTAGATATTTATTTGATAAAGAAACGATAGGGGCGGTGAGTACGGTTCCAAGTGTAATTTCACTGATAAGCAGGTCCGAGTCTCCGAGCTTTTTGTAGTCGAGGGATGTTTTAGACATCACACCTGCTCTGACTTGCACCCTCCTCCTGCTCTTCTTTTGCACTTGAACCGAAGGAATGCATTCGATTTTGAAGTTTTGACTGCCATGCCCATATCCATTTCTCAAAGACTGATCAGTGCTGCTGCTTGCTAAACTCAAAATGCCATTGGCATTGGAATTGAAGGAAACGCATGATGCAGCCATGGCCATTGTCGAATATAAAAGAAAGATTTTAGTGACGTCCGTCCATAAAGCCAAGCAATGTGTGGGAACAATGGTATTCCATGCAGGTGCCGCCCGATCACGTTTGGGCAATATCCATTCCTTGTTGATGCATGTGAGCCAATGGTTATAATTTGAAAGGATTTGCTGCCTTTGCCTCTCTATAAAATGGAATGGTTTTAATTATTTCCATATGATAGTGAATGGTTTATGGGATCATCAATTGCATCCAATGTTTTAATCGGTTAAAGATCGCTAGGCCCTGAGGTATCTTTTAAAATGTTGTTCCAGTTTTTGTTGAACTGAGTTAGCATTTCTCTTAATTTTTTTAAATATATTTTTTTCAAATACATTTATCATGCAGTGAACTTTTAAATTTTTGACATATTTGGTTTGTATGTCTATGTACATATGACACTCAAGAATGAAGTGCTCTTCCATTTCAACTGCGCCTGTAATATAAAAGATACAAACCTTCTCATCCCACTACTTCTTGGGGGTTGTCCATCTCCCTGTGTCACATCTAAGTCTATGAGAACCAATGTTTAATTGAGTAATGAGGATATTTTCCCTCCAACTAATTTCAGCACCTATATATGCTTTTTCATTATGCTCATAGTTCAGATTGTGTTGTCTTTTTTTGTTTGTCCCTTCCCTCCACATTACCATTTTGAACTTTTTATTCACATAATTTTTTATGTCTTTGTTACAATTTGGGCATTCAGTTAGGTTGATATCTCATATATTCATCCACATGTGGTTTTGCCTCATCCAAGTGTTCTTCCTCCTATGCAACTCTTCTTCTCTCGATACCCTAGGTTATTTGTTAGTCTTCATGCTTTCTATTTTTTTCAATTAACACAATAACCTGGTCATAGCAGTTGCCTCTAGAAGGAAAGTGTCTACTTCATCAAGAATGATTTTTGATTCTGAAATTTGTTGTGATTAGTCGCTTTTGAATCTTTTCTATTTGCCTCCATTTCAAACTCGTTGTGCCATTAGCCCACACCTTGCAACCATATAATACCATTAGCATAACAAGTAACTCAAATAAGACCCTGGTGGTTTTCTAGTCCCATAACTTCGCATTCTTGCATTTGTTTTGAAGTGCATAGAAAGCTCTCCATCTGCTTTGTATTTTTTTTCATCTTGCAAGTGTCCCATATAAGTTTGTTGTGAAAGTCGAGGCTGAGATACTTGTATTCTAACACCACTTCAAGAGACCCTCCTACAAACTAAAAATCAGGGTGTCATGCCTTCTTTTTCGCGGAAAAAATTATAAATTTGGTTTTCTCGGTGTTTACCTGCATCCCTACTTCTTTATAGAAGAGCTCTAGAGCTTGGAGATGATCTCTTAAATCTTGGATTGTCGCTGCCATTAGGATTAAGTCATCGGCATAGACAAGAAGTTTTACCACATAGTTAGTCAGGTAGACCCCCTCCGCTCCAAATTTGTTTACCCAATCCTCTAGATTATCAATATAAAGCCCAAATAAAGTTGGGGATAAAGAGCAGCCTTGTTTGACATCGATGTCACTCTAACAGGGAATTTAAGGACGCTTTATTCAAGGTCAAAACTTTATATTTGACAGAGTTATCTATTTGATCAAGATATATATAGATTTTATTAACGTTTATTAGGTACGGGTTCCATATTGGAGCTCCCTAATTATTTTTAAGGGGTATTGTTAAGAAATTATATGAGTTTTTTTCTTCAAATTTTGTGCAATATATACACTTGAGAAAAAATAGTAGTATTTTGTTAAAAAAAATAGAATAAATTTGATTAGATACAAATGTATAGTTAGTAACCCAAAAAATAATAGTGATGCAAATCTTTAGCACCCTAATACTTCCCACCTTCCAAAAGTTTCTTCTTGAACAATAGCTACTCCTTATTTTAACATGTATATATTATTTTAATGGTGCTTAAACTTGTGATAGTGCATAGGACTGCTCCGAGCAAAATTATAGAGGTAGTATCCCCTAACATGGGACCCCTTTGATAGAGAGGGTGTAGTTATAGGACTTCAAATATTAAATTTTAATAGAAGTTATGTAATGGTATCTTTGTCATGCTTTGGTACATTTGGTATATTTATTTATTTTAGGTTTTTATTAGTATACTTTTTCTTCATTTTGAAATTTTTAATCTTATGTCATATGTATTTGATCATAAACACCTTTAAATCTAATAGTTGTCTACCTCGAGATTTACCTAATTGTCTTATAATTCATCTTGATCTTTGTTTCATGGGTTTTTTGTCTGGACCTTTTTAAAAGTGTCTTGGAACTAGTCTTGACCCCTTTCAGAGTAGTGTGAAAGTAGTCAAATGTTTTGTGGGTCCTCTGTGCCACCATGCAATGTTTTCTCATGCATTGATGGTCAGATTTCATGTCTTTCCATGGTCAAACTACGAGTGAATGTGTTCCAATTTTATCTGTAAAATGTTAATATATACATATGTGCCTTTAGCCATCTTCTACATTGAAATTCATTAATTATATCCATCACACTCTTGTTATTGAGCTTGCACATTCTACTGTTATTCCACTCTCTATCTACTAAAGTCTCATAGTTGCATACTTGTACCAAAAGAGGAACTACATTAAAGTATACAACATTATTGATTATCATAGGGAAAGGAGGTGGAGTCTTCTCTCATGTTTAGATGGGTCACTCATATGCATAGAACTACATAAACCATGATTCTCAACATGCATATTATGTAGACTAACCCCCACTTAAGGGTCCAGGGCCACTAATTATGTATGTTTCCTTTAGTCTTAGATGTAATGCTAGATTGGGGATGGATTAGGATTAAATAAAAAGATAGATGATTATGATATTTTCATGCATCATTATTCTCATCAGAGAGAGAATTCTAGACATATGTTGGTAATGAAGGGTTTTTAAAAAAAATTGAACCCTAGCAATCTATAGAGCCATTTTCAAACTTACTTGACCACTTTTGGCCATGTTTGCCTCTTTCACATTCTATTTCTCATCACTGCATTTTAAAAATCAATATAAAACTAGTCATTATCGCATATCACTATTTAGATCACCTTAATCACAAAACAAGTAACACATTTTAGTGAACTTGATCATTGACATGAGCACAAAAAGCCTTAGGTTTTTACCATAATTTTTTTTAATTATATAAGCTTTCAAATGTATCTTCCATTAGGGATGGATTTTTAGATTTGATTTCTAATTTTCTTTTAGTAGGTGTTTATTTTAGAGGATTAATTTTTGGTATACAATCTTTACAAACCCTATAGTTATATGTTTTCCCTTATCATAAGAGAAGGTCTTGTGATTGTGTCCTTATCATTTTAGGGTTTGGCAATTTTTCCATGCATATGTATCCTTCAAATGTCTCATCATATGGAGTCCTTGTTTTCTACCCATGTTGTGCCTTGTGATTATACCAATTAGTGGACAAATTTGGATGTCGATACTCATGTTTGTGTGACTAATGATAATGCTATGTGAATAATGATCATTCTTATGTGAATGAGAGTAATTATTAGGTTGAGGATTGGTATGCTAGCGATGTATCTTTGTACAATGGTAGTGAAGGAAAAGTAGTTCAAATTAATGTTATCATCCAAGATATTAGTTATCCTTCCCCTTCCATACACCTTTCCACGAGTTGTGAGGTGGAACAAGAAGAAAGTAAAAAATAATTACCTGATATAATTCTTGATACTACTATAGACACTTTTATTTGGTCATAGGTAATTGATAGTGTTAGTTCTTGAAATATCTTAAACCACTTGAATTACACCCAAATACATGACTCTTATTTGCCATTCATATAAGCCATTTATCAATATGCAAGCTTGACCCCTCTATTTTCTGTCACTACTACATAGGGATTCTAAAATCATTTTTCAAACATATTTATATCAATTTCAAATTTCTTTTAACCTCAAGATAGTTGTCTCTACTTTTCTAGGATAGGTTTATGCTAGGTAGTTAGGTCGTTATCATGGACCTATCTACCTAGTGTGGCCTTATACCCGCATCATTTAACAAATCATTTCCAAAATAAAAAATATTCATATAGGTCATCACACATATTTATCAAGTCAGCTAAAAGAATTTATTTAAAAGATCACTATATAAGCAAATCAATAACTCATTTCAAAGGGACTTGATTTCTATTTGGCATCTAGATTTTGCACTACTTCATATTGAGTAAAGCTACCCTATTCTTTCCAAATTCAATATCAATCACTAGGATTAGTCTTAAATCAAGTATGAAGCATCTCAAATCAAGTCAAGAGATAACATTGTCAAGTACCAAAGTCAAATTTCTAGTTGCATGCATATAGTTAAGGATCACAATTGCACAATCACTCTATGTGGAAGAACTATGTGTGGCTTGATTCCCTCCTTGGATTATTTTGGTATATAGCTAGTAATCAATCATAAAAGGGGTGATTGGGGTCAACTCAACTCATTACACTTCCTCTCTCTTTTTACAGGTTTCTAGCTCTCACAAGAATCCCTAGGGTTTCCAAAATAAAGAGGATAAAAATAGTGATTTTTGTGTGACAACTATAGAATCTAAATATCCTAATGCTCTCGATACACATAGGCATATGCGATAGAATAATCACAAAATTTTCATATTCAAAGCAGAGAAGTCCATAGTTAATGGATATGACCGACCTACATTATTTTCTAAAGAGCACAAACTTGTCTAAACACAATCAAAAAAATTATTCCTAAATATGGGTTGTCAATATCATTTAATCCTAATTTCCATTATAAGGCATTAGTTACAGTCAAATATAAATCAAGAAAACTAAGTATCTTTGATTTGGTTGTATTTACTATTTTTTACATATTTCATTTGTTTATTTCAATTTCAATCAATCAATTATGCTTTACATTCAAATTTATGCTTAAATGTTGTATATTATAATTTGAGTAGATCTATCAAGTTTAATACCTACTAATCAAAATTCATTTGTTAAATCAAAAATAAGGTAAAACAAATTGGTGAACCTAAAATAGTCACACTTGTATTGGTGAATCCATACAATTTTTGAATATTGATTTCTTATTTTTGTTTTAGGGTTTCAGCTGAATTTGTAATAACCAATCCCTAAAGAGAAATATGATCATCTTTTATTGGATTTGATTGAGTGTTGCTCTAGTATTTCTCTTTAACCTATGGGTTTCAGATCGAGTTCCTGATTTCATTGCACAAAGAATTCTTTTTCTTGCTTTATATAATTGTGTTCCATCAATTGTATAACTCATATGAACTATGATTCTGGACAAAGTTATCATTTTCACTTGAGTCATGGTGTGAGGGGTACTACTCCAATATTGAAGTCATTAGACAACACTATATACATGATTTGGTTTCCATGTACCTCATGGTATATCCAAATTGCACAGTGTTTTATTTTTTCAATCGTGGGAAGTCTCTTGGTTGTTTGGTTATGCAGTGCACCAGTAAGCAATTAGTCTCAAGAAGTTACTCTCACCATACCTCAAACATGGGATAGTATGCATATGAGATGGTGGAATCTTCTATAGTTGGTTCTCCTTTGGGCCTTGTTCACTATTTACACCTAGGATTATTATATATGAGAGCTTACAAATTAACACACCATGCCTAGTTACAACCCTAATCCCATTTAAAAGAATCAAAGTTTTAAAATCAAATCATGGTAATAATGAATTAATTTTTATAATATCTTTTGATCTAGCTAATAAAGTTCAACATCACATTTTATGTTACTTTTCAAGGTGTTAATTGGATTCATTACATATTTGCATTAATCAAACTCAAATATCAAAAAAGGCTAAAATGAATAATGTATAATCTCAAGCCTTCCTCAACTCACATTGTTTTAATATTATATCAGTCCATGATTTTCCTAAGATATAAGCATTGTTAAGGATTTTTTTAAAATCAAGTATGACTTTGGAACAAGAAAACATGTACATTTTGAATCTTAAAAAGCATACTACACACCCTATTGATGGACTTATCATGGATATGGAGACTAAAACAACTAATATAGAACATTCAAATGAAATTAATGACAAAGAATTTATTGAATATCTGTAGACAATATTTATGGATTATATAGCACATCAGTCTTATACACTTGACAAATTCAAACCTTAGCTATTTCTCTTAGTTATGGACCTTTCCCACTTCTACAAGTCTCACATCTGCTCTATCTTGTGCCCCTTGACCTATATTTCTTAGTTTAACCAGTCTTATGTTGATGACCCAGGTCTTCTATCTTACCCAAAATGAATAAATGTACTTATCTTTCATATCTATAAGTTTTGAACATGTACCTACTTTACTGCTCCCTAGACATCAACGTGTGGGATAGAAACTACTATTAACGTTAGTGTCCTAACCTGATGCAAGTGTCTAGTGACCTAAAGTCATCCAATATATAAATGAAAATATTAATGGTTGTCCTAAGTGATTTAATACGAGTTATTAATCCAAAGGGATTGATATAAATATAATAACAACCTTCATTCAATCATCCTAGCAACATAGGAACAATACCAAGTATTCTCACCAAAGAGCATTCAAATAGCATTCAATCAAACAAAGCTTCCCTATTTCCATACTAGTCATAGATACAACACATCTACAAGTCTGAAGTACTAAAGGAGTAAGCTAAGAGCTAGATTTGCCAAGTTACTAGCTAGGTCACTATTGTACTTTGCATAATATTATATGATTCACACACAAGCCAACACATATAGGAGAACTACATGAGTCTGAGGCCCTCTTTTGGAGTATTGGTTATGTAGGTAACACCCACTGATATTAATGTCTTTGGGGTTAGCTCGACATTGTGTGCTCGCTAACCCATTTTTTTCAAGGTCACCATGATGATAAAGAACTAGGGTTTTATAAATTCAGATGAGAGATAGTCCATGACCTAGATCTAAATGCACTAGAGCAAAGACAAATTCAAACACATAAGCATCTAGGTGGTCACATCCCTTTTTAGTAAGTATTTCATACAAGACACTTGTGTCAAACCTAGACAGTAGAGTTGATGTAACCGTCCCAAGCTAATGTTAGTGTCTAAAGCACCAGAATTGTCAGATTCAAAATATGACGACTATTCCAAAACCATCTCTCATCATTTTTCCTACCTATTCTAGATATATCATTGTGTTAGCATTCAAACCAACTAAGTATATTACTTTGTCATTTATAGACATAACTAAACTTTAATTTCTATATTTAGCTTGTATTTAGCATAATAAATTTAGTGTATGATTATATCTGAGTTTATAACCCAATTGGCCTGTTGTATATTTGATTATCATCTTTGTTCATTATAATTTATATATTCTTGACCCTTACATCAAAAAGGATGAGATAACCCCCCTTATCCAATTAGGGTTAAACATTTGGTTAACCTAGTCTTTGAACGTCAAACCCTAGTACAATCAGGTTTTTCTAATTTTTCAATGGTTGATTACTCCTTAACATTTGTAAGCTTTTCTTATGTAGTTCTCATATAAATTTTTAGAACATTTCAAATGGATACAAAGGATCTACTTGCTCCTCCTAACCCTAAGGAGGGTGATAACTCTCATCCCTCTAACCAAGGCCAGGTTATCACTTATCCAAGAGGTAAGGTGTCCAACCCTATAGTTTCAAATGAAGATAATTAATCTTAAATACTTAGGGTTTTTACTTGTGAAACCTTAAAGGAACAAATTAGTGCTATGACCAAGTTAATACATGTGTTACAAAAGTAAAATTAGTCTCTAAATTCAAAGATCACTTTATTGTAAAATCAAATTTCATATACAAAGAATCCACATTATGCTAATATGAACCATGTGTTTTCATCTTTGCATACCAATATGTACCTAATTAAAATCAATATTAGAATCCAAAACCAAAGTCCTTTGATGACAATTATTTTAAAAGTGAACAAAAGCCTACCAAGAGGTCAAGTGAGATTCTAAGGGAGATGCTTAGAAATAATGTGATAAAATTACCTTCTATGCATCCTATACAAAAATTTAAATATTATTGTGCATATCATAGAATGCATGGTTACCATACTAATTGTTGTGTTGCATTGAAAAGAAATATACAAAAGATAAGTTCTCCCAAAGCAAAGATGCCAAATGAACAAAAATGGGTACCAAAATATCCTCCAAAATAAAAGGAAAAACCTTTACCAAATCTACCTCAAGATTCAAATGATACATCATTAAAGTTGGATGATCCTTAACATGGTTTGCATTATTTCATTGTTACAAATTGTCCAAAATATATACCAGATATTTCAAACCAGTATCTAAAGCAAGAAATTTTGAAAGAACAATCCCAAACGGTAATGCTACAAAATGACCAAAATGAATCTTTTTACAATGAACAAGAGAATATGTGCAATGTTTTCCTAATTTATATCCCACAAGTTGATAATATGAAAATAAACAATAAAAATCTATTTATAAGAATGAAGCTCCAACCTATGGTGCAGTTGTTTTTTCATACACATATATTGAAATTGTCAAACCATTTATTCAAAACAAACCACCACTGGTCTTGACATTATCCTCTAATATTGGTTACATATTGGAACTAATGATGGTACACATTAGAGTGGCCATTATAGGCCTTGATGTGATCACATTGTTTTATGTGATTCAATGCTATATCTACCTAGACATGTTCTTTCTACATGTTACATGGTTTCATTCATAGATTATACAATTGTCTTATCATATTGAGGTGAAGTAAATACTCATTATTATCTTTCTCTCACCTCAAAATAGGGGGCATGTCTGTAGGGTCATGTAACATGGGCATGGCTTCCACACATTCATAGTTTTTAGATTTAGTGGTGGCGTGCTTTAGAAGCATGTTCTCTACACTTGTTTAGTATTCAACATCTCCAGATTATAGTGGGGGCATGTTTTGGAAACATGCCCTTCACATTGGTACTTATTTTAGTTTTTATATTTCTCCACATATAGTGGGGGCACTAGGTTATAAGTATCATTGGGTTACACAGTTGAGCTAATCTCAACTACTATTTTTCCTAATCTTAGTTTCATAGCCTTATAATGATACATTTTTTTCAAATCATCTTGCCAATAGGCAAGACGATTACATCGACACGCAGGTGTATTCCTAAACTTGTTCTTTCAATTTCAATAATTTTTAAGTGATTTCAATCCCAAATTATATGCATCAATTATATATTGTAACATGCTCTTAGTTGTAGGTCAGTCACTAGCAAAGCACTCAAGTTGGACACACACAAAGACAAGGTGTGTTATATACACCCAGATACACATTCTTTTCCTTTAAAATAAAAATTTCATTACTAGATCAAAGAAGTGGAAATGTAGATTATATTTATGGATTATATAACACCTCAGTCGTGTACACTTGGAAAACTTAGACTTTGGCTATTCCTCTTAGTTTTGGACCTTTCCTACTTCTGCAAGTCTTGCATCTACTCTATCTTGTGCCCCTTGACCTATATATCTTAGCCTAACCAATCTTATGTTGATGACCAGTTCTTATATCTTTCCCATAATTCTTAAAAAGTAATTATCTTTCATACTTATAAGTTTTGAACCTGTACCTACTTTTCTACTCCTTGGACACTAACATTTGAGATAGACACTAGCATCGGTGTTTGTGTCCTAACACAAGGCAAGTGTTCAGTACCCTAAAGTCATCTAATTTATAAATGAAACATATCATAATTGTTTGCCTAAGTGATTTAATGTGATTATTACCCCAAAGGGATTGATATAAATACAAGATCAACCCTCATTCATTCCTCACTCAGGAAAAACCTAGCAATACCTAGTGACACAAGAACAATACCAAGTATTCTTATCAAAGAGCATTAAATTGACTAAAACTTCCCTATTTACATACTAATCATAGGTACAACACATCTACAAGTTTGAAGTACTAAAGGAGCATACCAAGAGCTTGATTTTGTAAGTTACAAACTAGATCATTGTTGTACTTACTTTGCACAGTATTGTATGATTCACACATAAGCCAACATGTAGGGGAGAAATACATGAGTTGGGGCCCTCTTTTGGATTATTGGATAGGTAGGCACACCCACTGACAATGAGTTCTTTGGGGTTATATCAACACTATGTGTCCAGTAACCCATATTTCCCCAAGGTCACCATGATGATGAAAAACTAGGGTTTTGTAAATTCATGAGTGATGGTCCATGACCTAGATCTAAATGCACTAGAGCAAAAGAAAATTCAAACCCATAAGCATCTAGGTGGTTTCATCCCTTTTTAGTAAGTATTATGTATAGGACACTTGTGTCAAACCCACATAGTAGTGTTGATAAAACTGTCCCAGGCTGATGTTAGTGTCTAGAGTGCCAGAAGGGTCAGATCTAGAATCTGACTACTATTTTAGAACCGTCTCCCAACCTATTTCCTACATGTTCCAGATCTAATAATATGTTAGCATCAGAACCATCTAAGTATATTATTTATTTGTCATTTCCATGCATAACTTAGCTGTACTTTCTATATTTTGCCTATACTCAGCATAATAAATTCAATGTATGCTTATATTTGAGTTTAGCACCTAATTGGTCTATTGTAGATCTAATTATCATCCTTGTTCATTGTCATTTATATATTATTAACCCTTACACCATAAAGGATATGATAAATTCCCTTTATCCAATTTTATGGTTAAACAATATCTTAATGATAATCCATAAAAAATGATGCATTATTATACATTGCAAGAGATGAAAAAAGAAATTGACTCAAGCTTCTACATCAGATGAAAAAAATGATCACGTCCATGGTCAAGTTAATACTTCCACTTTAGATGATCTCATTACTACTATTGCTCCTATTTTAATATCAACACCTCTACTTTGATATGTGCCATCATCCCTAGGTATGGGAACATCACAAGTTTTCCAACAAATTAATATGCCTAATTCTACATAAGCATTATACACCCATCCTTCGATTACTATGCACAGTCCATCACCAACCTCACCTAATACACACTTATTTTGAGCTTATTATTATAAAATTTCATGCTAAAGTATTGCAATTATATCAAGGTGTCTATAGAGCTACTCATTCAATGAATTCCCACACTTGGATGCATAATCCTTTGGTACTAGAGATAACATCTTACCCATTACCATCAGGGTTTTTAGCTCCTAAACTACCACTCAATGAAGGTAAAGGAGATCCCAAATAGCATCTTATATAATTTCATGCAACATGCTTGGATTATACATAAATGAAAAAATATTAACCAAGCTATTTACATGAAGCCTGCTATGCTTTATAATGGTTTTATGATCTTCCACTCTAATAAATTAAAGCATTCAACCCTTTGGTAAATCAAATTTTAGCATAATTTTATATTGACAGTAGTGAAAAACTATATTATGCATGAATTTATAAACTCAAGCAAGGTTCCAACGAGCTAATCAATGAATATTTTGCTTGATACAAAACTATGATAGCTAAGATGATAAAATATATGTCAAACAATGAGTTACAAGATATATTCACATAAATTTTGTTAACAACACTCCATGGGTCTATCATGTTCAAAAAATTCAAATTTTTCGATGAGTTATTCCATAGAGTTGTAGACACTCAAATTTAACTATTAAGTACTTTACAATGTTTGATCTTGACATCCTTACCTTGTTTGACTTATTCATCATTCTATTAACTTGTGATCTCTATGAGAGCCTACATTATTTTACACATTATCTTGAAATTATTTAAAAGGTCATTTAAACATCTCTATTCTCCTTGCAGATTCATGTTACCCAAAGTTCTAATAGTCTCTATCTTTTTAGGACAAGACCACACTAGGTTAGACAGGGTTGCAACCTGGCCATTTCCACTAGTGCAACCTTGTCTTTAATGTTATAATGGTTGATTTTAAAATTTGAGATGTTTCATGTTGACCCTCCCATGCTCTTATCAAAATTGGTTAACAAAAAATATTTCAAATCTACCACTGTATAAACACATCAAGGCCACTTAAGGCATTGCTAATCAACTTGACTATTTTACAGAAGTGTTCTTTGTATAAGCTACCACACATTTGAACAAAAAAGAGCCATATTATTCCTAATTCAAGTTATTATTTATTCCAACTATCATAGGCTAAGCCTGAATCTATTTTACTATAGGTTAAGGGTATTCATTTCAAGCATTCAAGTAAATTTACTAGTTGCATCCATATAGTGTAATTATCAAAATTCACACACTTAATCTAGGAGGGAGAAATATGTAGAACTAAGGCCCTTTGGGCTATGTAGGAAACACTCAAATTATGAAGGGTTTTATTAGGATAGCTTGACTATTCCCCTTACCTAATCCCCCTCCTTTGCATTTGATGCATATTCAATTTATGTGCAAGAACTAGGGTTTCAACATTTTAGTTAATTTCACGCAATAACTCAACACCTATAGATAATCAATAGATCACCTATGACAAGTGCAAGTGGAGGTAGCTAAGCATAAAAAACACCCACATAGTCAACTCAAATGTAACTGCATTCAAATAGACAAGGCTACAATGTGCCCTTATCTACCCTAGCATGAAATTATTCCAATGTAGTATAGTATTAAGTTTTCAATTGCGACACACTTTAGATATACTTTCAGTTAGTTTCACATCAATGATCTACCTACATAGTCAACATAAGTTATATTTGAGCTAGGTTTACATATTTTTATTAAAAGTTACTATTTATAGCTCATTTCAATTTCTGTAATTTATTGTATTTTACATTCATATTTAAAAAATAATAATAAAATTAAATCAAATTCAAATAGTTTAATGTTTATTACATTTATTGTATTGAATCAAAATAAAACATTAAACATTTTGGTGAAGTCGTAATTTTTTATTATAACACTATTTGCTAATTGCTTGATTTTTGTCCTAGGGTTTCATACAGATTTCTATGAATTCATATCACTAAAAGAAAACCTTCAACTTTGGATATAAATCCAACACCACGATCAAATATTATTACACCTTAGATCTTAATCTGACACTGAAGAAATTGTCTTGTCACCTTGGCTAACATTTGATACTAAAGCATTTCTTTCAATGTTGGGTCAAAACTTGTTGATCTATATACATAAAAATCTTTTGACTTCTCTTTTCTCTTTATTTTCTATTATTTATTTATTGTTTTTAGCAATTTTGTTTTTATAGTTGTAAAATTACACAAGGATCTATCATTTTTGGCTAACTGGTTGTGAACAAGGAATCATAGAGGGGAGGTTAGTATAATGTTAGTCTAATAAAACCAAATTAAAATAACACATTAAACACTAAAACCTCTAGCCTAGACACTAAGGAGAGTATAGGTAACAAGCATACAATTAAAGCACAACTAAAAAACAAAATAAATCATCCTTTTACCTTTTTTGTAGCTCTAAAATGTCTTGTTAAAGTGGCTTGCTCAGCTTTGTGCATCAAGAAATCTTTATAAATAAAGCTCCTTTTGCTCCACCTTTCCTTGGCACCTTAAATTGGCTAGTTGGTTATGAATTTGGTATGGTAACACTAATTGAAAGGCTTGTCTATCAACAAATAAGCATTATAACTTTGGCTTATGAGAGCTTAGAGATCAATAGGTAAGGCCTTGTATTTATAGCCTCCAAAGTTAACTCTCACTCAAAGTGAGTTAAGGTTGAGTTTAAACATGGAATGAGTTAAAAATAACCCTAGGTGAGCTAAGGCTAACTCTATCTGATTTAAAAGGTGTCATGTAATTGTGATTTTCAATTAATAGGCATGGTTCTCAAATTAGATATTTTGGGAGAGCTTGACAACTCATAAAGGTAATGATGAAAAGGCTTGATATTTTGTATTTTTGAATTTCTATTTTTAGCTATTCATTAATTGAAAATGGAAAATTTAGATAAGCATATAATATTGTTTAATTAGTTGATTCATTTTGATTAGCATTTTAGCTCTTTTAATAATTATTCAAGTGCCCCACTTAATGGGTTCACAGGCCAAATTATTAGTTGTTAGGTCACAAGTTGATTGAAGATGAATCCATGAGAGGTTATTATTGTGTACAGTATAATACCCCAAATAGGGATGCCTTGACATGACTTTGAGCACTAATGAATGATGTGTAACCAAAATTGGGATGTTCAGTGATTCCTAAGCTTAATTTGCAATATTTTGTAGAAATCAATATGAAATCTAGTCAAAAGCTAGTTGTTTCTGAAAGGGGGTGCCTATAGTTTGCCCCTATTTGGGAAGGCATTACAAAATATAGGCACAATAATGAATTCTCAAATAATGAAAAGGTAATGTATGCCTAATGCCCTAATAGGTAATGGATGAGCCCTAGATACCCCCTAGAAGGAGTGATCGATAAAGAAGGTCAGCGATTGGTCTTTTGAAAGAAAGAAAACAATTGGACCAAAAGGTAAAGGGGGATAGGAAAATTGATCTATTTAGAGGTGATTATAATCATTAGCATAATAAGATTCTCTAGTTGGGCAAATAAAAAGTATGACTTGCCTAAAGGTAGTTATAATCATTGACATGGTGAGATGCCCAAGTTGGGAAAAGAAAAATGATGATTTGACCAAAGGCAATTATAATCATTAGGACAATGAAAACATGCCCCAATTGGGCAGATAGAGATAATGATTTACCCAAATGCAATTATAATCATTAACATCCGAATAGAGTGAAACAGAATAATTTTTCCAAAGGTGGTTATAATCATTGGTATGACAGTTTGGGATAATATGGCAAATTGGTAAAAGGGGCTTACAAACTAAATCCGTACTCACATATTAAGAGTAAGCCAGTACAAAGGAAAAAGTTGTGTTTGAGAAATGAGCTAGTATGGAGATGCACATCCTAACTAGAAAGGATTAAAATTCATTCATGATTGAATTACTCTGTATTTGGGAAATGATTTGGATAGATCAAGAATTTTACAAGTGACCAAGGAAAAGTACTATGACATCATTGCTTGTAAGATTTCTCGAGTTGATTTTTGTTTTAGTACATGATGGTATGCACCATGATATAAAACACCATGATAACTTAGCTAAAATATGCATAAGGATTAACACGTAATCCAATAAATAATAAAAAATAATGAACTAATGATAAAAACCATGATGACAATGTTGACGTATGAATATGGATGGAGTTAAGTATACTACACAAGAAATCACCCATGAACGCATGTATACTAAGTCAAGGCATAATAATGGAAGCAAAAAAATAGGTAAACAAACAAACAAAAAAATAAAAAGACAAAAACACCAATAAACTAAAAGCATAATAAAGCACCAAGAAACAAAAAGAAAGACACAATAAAACAAAACAACAAGAACAAAATGAACAAACATAAATAATGGTTAATCACAATGTTAGTGAAAATAGAAAACAAATTATTTGTGCATGTGTAATATAGGTGTTACTTGTGGTGATAGGGTAACCCCAATGTTAGACAATAATGACACTAGTATAAAAATGAAAGAACAATGACTCAATGTTACCCCAAGGCTATAGGAAAATAATGACAAACAAGACAAAAAAACATTACCCCTAGGCTATAGGATACAATGAAACAAACAAATGAAATAGGGGGAATAGAAAAAAAGGAAGAGATAGCTGAGTTGAATATAAATGCACTAGTGTAGTCATGTAAAATGCAAAATTTGGTTACTTGAGTGTGGCTAATGACACCCAATCCGTAGGTCTTCCTACTTTCTTTCATAACCCTCGTAGGCTTTTTTTTCATCGATTCCCAGTCATCCACAACCTTCCAAACTTAACCCTTATAGACCTAGGTAGCTCTTCTAGGCCTAGATCCATCCCCCCATGTCTCATTCCCTCTAGATAATAGTGCTCAACTTAGATAGGAGTGATAAAACCTAGGGTATCCTATTTTTGGCACTATTATCCAAGTGCAAATTTGGTTCAAATGATCATATTTTCTTGAATGCTTATCTTAATTCATGTCGGCCTAAGATGAATTCATTTAACCCACGATTATTAGGTTCCCTATAAAATTCCATTCAAATTCCATTTAGAAGGGTTGACACTCATTTACAAGAGAAAATCAATAATACAAGCAAGTACACTCGAGCACTTCTCCCTATTCTTGAATACAGCCTTCCAATATTTTTCCAAGCCTATTCAAACCTTTACACCAATCCCTAGCCATCTAAAGTACACCCAGTTTTACATTTTGTTGCATTTTCATACACAATTACACCAAACACTTCAATGGGAGAACTTCATTAGCTTGATCCCTCAGAGTTTGGTATGTAAGCAATGTGCCCACACAGAGGGTGTGAAGTGTGTCTAGCGTATCCTTTACACACTAACCCCTTCTCTCTCTTTCCCAAAGTTTCCTTTCAAGTTAAAGCACAAAGAGATACTAGGGATTTTGAAGATTAAAATAGATGCACAATGAGCTCTACAGACTTCTGGGCTTTGATATTTCATTAATAGGGTAACACAGACCTGCCAAGCAGAACCTATAAAACTCAGATCACCTGGATAATAGCACCCAAAAAAGACTAGAATGTCAAATAGTAGGGTGTCCCACTTTCAATGCTCCTATCCAATTATAAAATTAAGTTCAAGAACTTGTTTTTGACACTGTCCCACTCCTGTACCTAAATTTTTAGACCTTGTCTCAGACTAGACAGGTCAAACTAAGCTAAGTCATATTTTCTCTTATTTATTACTATTTTTAGAAAAATCAAAAGGAGAATCTATTTACATAAATTAGTGGCTTAATTATTACACATTCTTTACTAATTTACTTTATACCATACTTGTTTATTAGTTAGGAATAAAACTCCCTTATTCTGAAAAATGATAAAACATTTGGTGAACCCAATTTACTTCAAATTTTCACACAAAAACCCTATAAATTCTACGGTAAATTATTTGTAATTTTTTTACTATAATTTCTTGATTTTTCCTTTATTTAAAAATTATAAATCTACAAATTTATTGCAAAATTATCATATATTTTGTTAAAACCCTAATTTGTACATACTAGGTCCTTTTTGCATACAAACACATTCCAAACACTAGGAAAAATATATTGCTAATTTTAGAAATATTTTATGTTTTTTCAAGAAAAATTCTCAAAATTTTCTATAAATTAATATCAAATTTTAAAAAAATTACTACACTAACTTTAAATAAAAATTCATTCAAAATTCCTAGTTGCGTATACTAGCTCCTACTTGGCTTCTCGAGGTATCACCTTACATCTATAACCAATTTGCAAAAATGATACTCATTTATTTACAAACTTTTCTTACATTTCCTGCAAATAATAAGGAAACCATAATAGGCCCTATAATGTACATGAATGATGAAGTCTATCATATGTTAGTACAAAGCTTCATTATTTGCATTTCATGCTTATTTTTCATTATATGGTATGATGTTAAGAAAGTTATTCTTAAACATGTTAATACAAATTTTGCATCACCTCCCTTGAAGCCTCTACCCTATTTCGAGTCATGTTGCATGGTTCATTTTTCTCTTCCCTAGGTCAACACTCATCACCAAATAGCCCAGTTGACACCCTTTCTCCCTCCACCACCTTAACCTGTCGATTATCTTCACTCTCCTCCCTTAACTACTACTACTCCTATATGGATAATAGATTATGTGGTTAGATCTATTTCTCAATGTGCCTCTATGCCTCTTGAACCTACCCAATATCTCCATCACCCTACTATTCCAACCCATCCCAGGCCCAACCCACCTATACAAGCAGATTTGCATAAGGCATGTGACATTGTTGATCAATTAAGAAACACTCTAGCTAAAATTTCCATGTTGGAACTGCTTCAAAAAGCTAATGTATTCAAGGACATTCTTTATCATGTACTCACTTAGACTTTTATGCCTGTTGATTCAGAACCTTCTTATTTTGCATTCATGGTCAACACTTTAAAAACTATAGAAGCTGTAATTTATTTTGATAATGAGGATATGCCTTCTCAGATAGTTATTGATCAAAATTTTCCATTATTCATACATATATAAGTCAAAACCAGCACATTCAAGAGAGTTCTTGTTGATAGTGGTTATGGACTTAATATATGTAATATCACATTCTTACAGACCATGGGTGTAGATTTGGCATCAATGTAAAAATCATATAAGAACATTCGAGGGTTCGATGATATACCATGATAGACATTGGGCACTATTACTTTAGATATCATGGTGGGACCAAAAACCCTCCTTACATAATTCCAAGTCATCCCAGGTCCTCTCCATTAAAATCTTTTACTTGGATGACCCTGGATATATACTATGGGGGCCATTCCTTCCACTCTCCATCGATGTATTAATTTTTTCCATGAGGGATATCTATACACATGTCCAATAGACAACTAACTATTTAGATATTATTGAACTACAAAATAATCTTTTATTATTTCACCAGATGGGACACCATATCTCATATTACAACCACCACCTCATAGCATTTTTCTTGATCAGATACATACATATGAGGTTGGAGAGACTAACACTTCTCACACTACTCCACTTACAGTTGCACTGTCAGCACCAGCTATTTTGCTAGTCATAACAACATCAACCATTCTAGTTACTTCATTGGTCATAGGTTTGACACCTGTTACACATCCACCATCACCGATAGTAGTACCAATAGTTCTAGTTGATTCCATAGATACTCCACCATTTACAAATACCTTTGTAGCAACACTATCTTATATTATTATAGATGATGAGACTCTTACATAACATTTACCCCTTGTGGTAAATTCTAAGGTACCATATGTACATGATGCTGATACAAATTCAAAAGCTTTTTTAGATGATGATATGATACCCACACTCACAAATGACTATTTTTGAGGATTGAGATTTACACCAATTGGCCTAGGAGAGTACCGACATGACTCTAGAGCTCTCTTACCACATCCTACAACACTTTAGCATCTCACACTACACTCTTAGGATATACTCCACACTCACAACCATAATCAAACCACTTGGCACATATAATTCACATGGTTACCTCTATGGATATAGATCTAATTATTTAGATTCAGGCATGCAACACATAACATCAACCATAGTTTATGTTACAGATATTACTTGATCGTGGATTGATCACATTACCTACAATACGACATAGATCTATCAGTAGATTGTCACATTAGGATGGTCACCCATTTTATAATTTTCAAGAGATTACAGGCCATGATACAAACTCATGTACAAATTTATAGTAGATATTAGATAAACTACAAGATCGAGGAATTATTTAGATTATAGCACCACCAACTGGTGCTAACAGGACTAAACATCCCAGAGCAGAGTCAGCATCTCCACCACCAGAGCAACCTTCAGTTCACCTTCAACACAATGACACCATAAACACAAAATCTATAGTATATGATGATACTTATGATGATGATCTTGAGGCATTTGATGATTTTCGTGACCCTTTCCTCCATTTCCATCCCCAATAGGCTCCATCCTTGGATCCCTTCCCCCCACCAACCTAGTCTTTTATATTATCATGTACATATTGAATTACCTATATGCTTGTACATAGTTTCTTCTCAACATTGATTATACATAATCTCTCTTGATTGATTGTACATAGTTGAAATATTTTTAAAAAATACAAAAATAATACAAAATTTAAAAATATAAAAACATTCAAATAATTCAAAATAACAAAAACATTTTGATTGTATGCATCATCTATGATTTACATTACTACTATCATGCTAGGACTTACATTTGTTGTTTAATGCTATTATTCATCGATTATCTACATTACCATGCTTCAATTGATCTTCTTTGAGTGTGTGCAGTGACATCCAACTACTTGATTGCTTCACTCTACCCATTGAGGGGACATTCGTACTTCTACATTTAAGACACACATCAATATACATTCCCACTTGGGGCATCTTCTACATGACAACACCATCCAAGTTATGTCCATCCTACACTACACACTCTGAGTTATCATACTAATTTACGTTACTTACCATATTACATAGATTATTATATCGATATTTCACTAGTATCTAACACTTGTGTATCTCTTAACATATACCTAGTCTTGTACTAAATGTGTCTTGCATACTCTCACTATTGCTTTAATTAGTTAGATGTGATTATACCTTTCCAGTTTTTATATGCTTTCCTTTCTTACTTTATGTAGCTAGATGAGATGGCATTTCCAGTTCTAGTTTTGTTTCTTATTTGTGCTTTAGGACATCTGCCAATGTCCTTTGCTTTGACTCATGTGTGTGTACCTTTAGACATTTGCCAATGCCCCTTATCTTGTACTCTTTTTTGTCCTTGTGGCCCTCGTGTCAATCTTTGCTTGTTTCAAATTATATGTTTATGTGGAATTTGAACATGCCTTGTATGCTTGCTTTCTAGTTTGAGTGACATATGCCCATTCCCCTTGTTTGTGTGGCCCATTGGCTAACCTTATATGATTCTTACCTCTTACTTTATATGCTTGTTAATTGATTGCCTGTCCTTATTTGCAATGTCATGATCCATTCATGCATTTACCTTGCTTTCTTGGATGCCATGATGGACATCATACTCCATCCCTCTTTGACAACTAACAACTAACAACTAACATCTAACATTTCCAGTTCCAATTCAGTACATTGCACATGCTTTTACATTGTTATATCTATCTAGGTATACACCTATTGATCTAACAAATCTCTCAATATAAATATTGTTATATCTAGAGATATCTTATCAAATTTCATTGAAATATCATGTATCTATGTAACATAACACACTTTCAAGACTCTTTTCTTCTGAGGGTAGTCATTATAGGTTCAATCATTCCTACCCTTAGAAGGGGCCAACAAATAGAGGTTTTATCACAGAGATCAAAGCTCCTAATAGTTAAATTAGTGGCATTTAGATAACCTAATTTAGATTCTAAAGGTCAAACCAGTCATAATAAAATAAAAAATAGTTATAATTCTAGATTAACAACTAGTTTCAGCATAGGACAATAGTGCCAAAAATGGATAGTAGCGCTAAAAACAAGGGTTTCCTCATTTTGGTGCTCTTATCTAGATAGAAAAACACCCAGATTTTCTATTAATAGGAGAAAAGTTCAGCTTAACTATAGTTTTTGCACATCCAGATCAGTTAGAATCAACAATTTTAGTACAATTTTCTCAGGGAATCCAGATATAGGGGGTATCATACACGACATGATGAATCTCACATCTAATTTTAGATTAGGCAATTAATACAACTTCTAGATTAGAATCCATGTTCTAAACACCAATGATTGGGGGAAATGTGCATGACATATTGGTCTTCTTTTGTTTCCATATTTAGTTTATTACCCAGGTATTCTCAACATTTGCATGCCTTACTCTATCTATAGGTGGTTGGCATATTTTTCAAGTTGAACTTTCATACAAGTTTAAATTTTCGAGTACCCAAGTTCTTGAGTTGTATTTCACATAAGCCTAGTGCATTCATTTTAGAGTGTATTTCATACAAGCTGAACCTCTATCTTTTGAAATGACCAAGAGTGGTCTATTTTCTAGCATACATTTGGCTATCCATGCCATATTATCAGTTTTTTAGAGTATCCATGGGCTCCATGAGCCACCTCACATGACATCTATTCTATATCGGTATCACTTCATAGCTTCACTTCATCTGGAATGATGGAGCTGAAGGGATACCCTTTGTATTCTTGAGCCACCTATTCAGAGGGATTGGAGACACAGTCCAGACATCGATTATCACACACATGATCATCTAGCTTCATTCAACAGGCGACGATGGAGCCAAGGGCCAAATTTTGTATCCTTGAGCCACTTTCTAGGGAATTAAGCATTTAGCTTCATTCATGACATAACTTTTTGTACAATATCATCTAACATAATCTAACATCACTCAGCCTTACTCAAGATCACAATAGGTTTTGTATTGGTTTGCGTACCTAGTGAGGTGTATTAATTCCTTTCTCTTCCTTTTTATTTTATTCAACTTTTTTATGTGCTTGTTTTATATTACATACAATAACAACTGATCTACTCTTTGTTTTATTTAGCAAATTCACACTTGCATAATGTGCTCTTTATGCACTATCCAACATTACTCAACATCACATAAGCTTCATCCTAGTATTTTGCTTTGTTGTATCACATAAGCTTCATCCAGGTAAGTTCAGGTACACTTTCTATTTTTTTCCTTTATCCTAGTATTTTGCTTTGTTGTATTACTAGAATAAAAGGGGGCAAATGTAGTCATGTATAATGTAAAATTTGGTTACTTGAGTGTGGCTAATAACACCCAATCCATAGGTCTTCGTACTTGTTTGCACAACCCTCATAGGATTTTTTTCACTGATTTCCAATCATCTATAGCCTTTTGGACTTAACCCTTACAGACCCAAGCATATCTTTTAGGCCTAGATCGATCCCCCTAGGTCTCATTCCCTTTGGAAAATAATGCCTAACTTGCATAGGAGCACTGAAACCCAGGGTGTCTTATTTTTGGTGTTGTTGTCCAAGTATAAATTTGGTTCAAATGATCATATTTTATCTAATATTTATTTTAATTCATCTCATCCTAACATGAATTCATTTAACCCATGATCATTAGGTTCCCTATAAAATACCATTCAAAGTCCATTTAGAAGGGTTGGTACCCATTTACAATAGAGAAGTAAGAATACAAGCAAGTACACTCAAGCACTTTTCCCTATTCTTTGTATATAGCCTTCCAATATTATTCCAAGCCTATTCAAACCCTTCTACCAGTCCCTATCCATATAAAGTACACCTAGTTTTGCATCTAGTTACATTTTCATACATAATTACACCAAGCACTTCAATGGGAGAACTACATTAGCTTGATCCCTCCTCAAAGTATTGGTATGTAGGCAGCATGTCCACACACGAGGTGTGAAGTGCATCCAATATATCCTTTACACACTAACCCCTTCTCTCTCTTTCCCAAAATTTCCTTTCAAGTTCAAGCACAAAGAGATCATAGGTATTTTAAAGATTAAAATAGATGCATGATGAGCTTTGCAGACTTCTGAGTTTTGATATTTCACTGACAAGGTAACATAGACATGTCAAGTAGAACCCAAAAAAATTAGATCACCTAGATAACAACACCAAAAAAGGACTACAACACCGAAAATAAGGTATCCCACTTTTGACGCTCTTATCCAATTAGAAAACAAAGTTTAGGAACCTATTTCTAAGACTGTCCCTGTCCTGTACCTAAATTCTTAGACCTTGTCTCAGACCAGACAACTTAGAATAAGCTAAGTCATATTTTTTTCTTATTTATTACTATTTTTAGAAAAGGCAAAAATACAATCTATTTACATAAATTAGTGGCTTAATTATTGCACATTATTAACTGATTTACTTTATACCAGATCTATTTATTAGTTAGGAATAAAACTCCATTATTTTAAAAAAACAATAAAATAACTAGGCAAGTGGATATTGCCTACATAATTCCATAGACAAAAGATCCGATGTGAATTTCAGGCTAAATGTAGTTCTCCCAAGATATGGGATAGAAGAATGATGATCGTGAAAAACATGATTGTGTTGTAGAGGAAATATGGGAATGGTGACACAAAATAATGTGTAATAAATAAAGAATACTCACAAAATGGCAAGAACGTAAGATGAAGCCTAACATTCATTAATGTATCGATTTTGAATACATAATGCACACAATAAGATCTCATAAAATGGTAGGAGCATAAGGCATAAGGCTAGTAAGTATGGGGAAACTAAATGACAAGTGGCTACTCATGAGATAGGTAGGAGTCCTAGAATCCTTAAGACAAATAAGTGGTAAATAAGGTGTGATGAGCTAACCTAAGATACCCCAAGTATCTAAGTATTGCCTACTTAGTTTGGATAGACCTTAGGTTGATGTAGTTCTCCCAAAAATGGGAAGAAAAAGACCAAGGTGGTATGAATAAACAAGATGGCCCATCCCAATAATTTTGTTGGATTTATATCTCACATGGAAATTCTAAGCTAATTTTCATGAGTTTTTTATTTTTAGGATGTTCTAGGTCTTTGAAAAATGTTTTTGGAATTTTCTAAGCATCTCAACTCGATTGAGAACTACAAGATACTAAACGGTTCAAATCACAAAATGGTGAGAGCATTTAAACTTTCAATTGCTCACAAAATGGTGAGAATGTGGCAAAAGGTGACTAAACTGAGCTCAAAATGAATTGAGTGTTGCCTACATAGTCCTATTAGGACCTCAAGTCACTATAGTTCCACTTTACAATGAAGGAATCCAACTAGATAACAACAAGTTTTTGGATTAGACAAATGGAACAGTATGGAAATAGGAAGGGTAAGGTGATATGATAATGCATGATAATAGTGTTGTTCCTAATTTTACCATAGGTGGTTATAATTAAGAAAAATGGCATAGGTCAATGATAATAATTTACCCAAAGGTAGTTATAATTAGTAGCACAGAGTGGGATAATGATTTGCCCAAGGGAAATTATAATTAATAACACTCACAATGAAATGAAATAAGAAATCAATGATGTAACTACCAAACCGGTGTTACATTGGTTCAATATACTGCCCCTATCTAGAATACTAAATCAACTAATGAAATTCCAATAGAATCCCCTCGTTGAAGGTTCCCCAAAAACCAATGGAATGGAACTAAGGTCAAAGGGTTGGGTATGAAGGGTAAACACAACTTTGGTCAATAGGGATAATATGGTAGAATGATATATGATATGTTATAAAGAAGATGATGATATGGTAAAATGTGAATGTGCCTCATAGACAATACTTTAAGTCTCTCTCGAGTGAAATAATGATTGAGATGTATGATGTTCATCAGCTCATCAAGTTCATCTCCATTTGGTGTAGTGAGCCTGTATGCTCTAGAGCCATAATTTACAACAATGAAATTTGGGCCTATCCAATTGGGTTTGAAACTTGCCTTTCTTCTTCTTCTTGGCCCTGGTATTCTTTTATTTTTATTTGAGTACAAGATCACGAAGCTCAAACTCTCTATGTTTGACCCACTATTTATAGTGGCCATGGAATCTATTTTGGTTTGCTTGAAGTCTATTGACAATGACCATGCATTTTTCAATAAGTAACTCTAGCTCTTACAGGCGAGCTACTCTATAATATTCATTATCCAATACATGTTTCAATGAGATACGTAGAGAAGGTAACTCAACCTCAATGGAAAGATGGCCTCATTACTTTAGACTAGGGAATATGGAGTGGTTGTAGTTGGAGTACAATAATTAATATGGTATGCCTAGAGGGCACAAAAGATTTAGAGGTGCTAATCACAACCAACATCATTGAAAATCTCTTTAATGTTATTGATAATGGTTTTATTAGATGCTTCTGCTTGGCCATTACCTTATGGGTAATATGTGGTAAAAAATGTTGGGTGATATTATTCTCGATACAAAGCATTTTAACATCCTTATTCTTAAACAATCTGCCATTATCAAATATAATGTCAGATGGGATACTATAGCGGCATATGAGATGATTGAAGATGAATTTAGAAATCTATTTTCTAGTTACGTAAGTGAAGTATATAGCTTCAACCCACTTAGTGAAATCTTTGGTAGTGGTAAGTATGTGTTTATAGAAATTAGATGAGGTAGGGTTAATCTTCCCAATGAGGTCGAGTCCCCATGTTGCAAATAACTATGGTGTAAGCATCAATTTTAGTGTTTTACCCAAGGCATGTATCAAATTGGTATGCTTTTGACACTTATCTCACCTTTTGACATAAACAACTGCATTTACTTCCATAGTTAGCTAATAATAATCGATACGTAGGAGTTTTTTCGCTAGGACGGCCCCACTGGTGTGGGATCCATATACTCCATGAATTTTTTATAAAGCTAACGTTGCTTCTACCAAATTTAAATAATGAAGCAGAGTTACATTAAAGCTGTAATGGTAAAGGTTGGGCCAAGTAAGGTATAACATGAGGTTTTGTGGGTAAAGGCCTTTAATTATTTACAAGATAGGTCTGGTGGCATGATATGATCATGAAGGTAGTTAATTTTTTTTGAATACTATATAGAGTTGGGTCCAGTAATATCACACATCATTACAATCGTTGAAAGTTCATTCGAAGGTGATAGAATAATTTCAATGAGGAATTGATATTCTTTTACCTTGTCTATGTCAGATTAAAGAAACAATGGTGTCGATGGCATTTGTTGTCTTGTTATTAGCCCTAAGTATGTTTTCAAATTATATGTTGGCAATCTATTGTTTGAGAACGTTGACCATGGCCTTGTATGGCACCAACTTATCATCTTTGGTCTAAAAATGGTCTATAACTTGATTGATGATTAGCTGAGAATCACCATAAACTGTGAGGTATTGCATATTCTATTATACTACTAGATGAAGCCCTATAATAATTGCTTCATTTTCTACCATGTTGTTAGTACAAAGAAAGCTGATACAGAATGATTTAGGGATAAAATGCCCTTGTGGTGTAATGAATAATAGGCCTACCCCCGATCCATGTGATGTGAATGATCCATCAAAATACAACTTCCAGTGTTGCTCCTTAGGAGGTGTTTCTATGATGGTCATGATGGACTCATCTAGGAATTAAAGGGTGAGGGGATTGATATCTGTAAAGGGAGATTCAACAAGCTGATCTATAAGAACTTGTCCCTTTATAGCTTTCTGGTTGACATATTCGATCTCAAATTCATTCAAAAGCATGATCCATTTAGCTATTCGACCTTGTAAAGTTGTCTTGGATAATATATACTGGAGTGGATCTAATTTGGAAATAACTATGGTTTTGTTGTTAAGAATGTAATGTTATAGCTTCTACATTTCAAAGACCATAGCTAAACAAGGTTTTTCTAATAGTGTATAGTTATGTTCATAAGCAACTAATGTACAACTTAGATAATACATGTTATGTTCTTTTCCATTGTCATCATGCTGAGCTAGAAGTGCCCCTAGGGATTTGTCTTTGGCATATAATTAAAATATAAATGGATTTCCTCACATTGGTGGTAACAAAATAGGTGGATTGGAAAGATATTCCTTTAGATGTCAAAAAGCTTTTTGGAAAATCTTCATCCCAAAGAAATATGGCACCCTTCTTTAGTATGTAAATAGATGGCATTTATCAGCTAATTATGAGATGAAATGTTTGATAGACTAGATTTTGCCCTATAAATTATAGAACTACTTTAAATTAGAAGGTGGTGGCATCTTCGTAATGGTCTGTACTATGGTAGGGTCAACTTCAATGCCTTGGTGAAAGACAACAAAGCCTAATAATTTACCTGAAATGACACCAAAGATGCACTTATTAGGATTGAGTCTAACCTTGTATTCACAAAACCTCTCAAATATTCTTCATAGTGCAGTTGGGTGATCATTATAGGTATTTGACTTACCCAATATGTCGTCGACATAGTCTTCAATAATGCCATGCATCATATCATGAAATATGATGGTCATGGTTCTTTGGTATGTCACCCCAACAATCTTGAGGCTAAACAACATAATATGATAACAAAACATTACCCAAGGAGTGGTGAATGTTATCTTATGTTGGTCTTCTGGTGTGATTTTGATCTGATTATACCTTGAAAATTCATCCATAAGTGAAAGCATTTCATACCCCACTATGGATTTAACTATCATGTTGATATTTAGTGGAGGAAAGTTGTCCTTAAGGTATGACTTATTGATGTATCTAAAATTAGTGCAAATTTTGATTCTTTATAGTTTTTTACTGATAGGCATAACATTTGAGACCCATTCTGAATAGTCAAATGGTCAAATGCATCTTGCTTTTAAGAGTTTTTACAACTATTTATTTACTAGTACAACAATACGAGGATGCATCTTACACAATTTATACTTCACAGGTTTGGCATTAGGATGCACAACAAAGTGGTGTACGACCAAGGTAGGGTCCAAACTTGGCATGTCTAAATAGTCCCAAGCAAAGATGTCAACAAATTACCTTAAAAGCGCTGTAAGGATTTCATGTTCCTTCTCAGTGAGGGATGTACCTAATTTGATTCATTTTGGGTCATCTATAAATCTAATGTTGACTTCTATAGTATCTTATACTAAGAGAGTCGAGCCATCTTCTAAAATGGTTGGCAATGATGTGAATTAGACTGAAACTACAAATTTATCTAGTTGGACTAGTTCTTCAAGTTCTCTAAAACAAGATAAATCTTAATTACCTAATGGAAATGATGGCCAGGTCACAAACACTATAGGAAATTCCTGGGCAATTTAATCAAAGGCATGTTATTCTATTGAATTTAACTTGGACCCAAAGGCAAGATAGTCATTGATGGTCTCCTAAGATTTATTTGAGGAAAGGTGAACAACCCCATCTAATGGCACCTGAAACATGTTTTTACTAAAAGACTAGCCTTTATCTTTACTTTTACCTAGGTCCAAAAGTACCTCAAAGAGGTTTTCACTTTGGTACCTCAATGTTTTAATCTTTTATTTTTGGCTAAGGGTGTTCACCCACTCTCTGAAATAGGTTGCAGGATCTAGTTTATAGTTAACCCTTACTTGTGGTCTCCCAACAAAACTTTGTCTCTTAGGCCTATAAATTTACAAAAGGCCTCATCATTCTTAAACTCATCTATAGTCACTGTGTATTCTTGTTGCTCCCAAGCTATAAGTTGAGGGTGATAAAGAGGAAGCAGGTTATGTCAACTCACTTGGGTAATGATACAAATGGTATGGGGGTCAAATAGGTTGGTATTGGCAAGGTCTTCATAAATGTTATGATCAGACTCTTCTCATTATTGACATCATCATCACTAGATGTTGGTATTAGAACATGAATAAGATACATGGGGTCACCCCTAGGTGGTTTCATTCCAAGACCATAAGTTCCTTTATACCAAGTTATAAAAATTGGTTCTAGAGTTCCCTACTGATTTGGCCTGAGGCTTCCCCCTTCATAGGCTTGGTTTTCCATGATCCTATTAGGGATGGGATAGTTGGAATTTTTGTAGCAATCAACCAATTTGTCATTGTACAACTAGGATTCATCATTTGTCAGTGGGTCCTCTTCTTGGCCAGTACCTAGTGTGAAAATGATATGAGCTAGACAATGAAGTTTACCATTTCTTTCATTGTCATTCTATTCAAGGTGGCCTAGATTTAGGTCTTCTATAAGACTGGGGGTTCTCTGGAAGATTGGCAATGTGAAATGTGTCATGGGTCAAATATTATCCTAAGTCATTAACCAAGATGGTAAAATGATTATACATTTTAAGAGGCATGTGTGAATATGAGTCAAGGCTATTTGGGTCTATATAATTGGCCTCTAGTAATTTGACCAGTATTTCTTTATCTTTATCCTTTTTGGAAACCAGATCTAGGCCAAAGTGATAGTTGTAACTTTTGTACTCAGCCTTCAAATGTTTTTAATGTTCACGGCTGTAAGTCTCCATTGATAGTGACCTCCATACCTAAGTGCAAGAACTTGAGACATTGGTGCAATGTTGAAAGGATTGCATGAATTTCATGTATCTAATGTCTACCCAGGAGTAAATTTTAAGATAGGTGGAGGTCTAACACATGGTAAAATGTATATCGTGGGTCAAGGGCCCAATGATAATTGGTAAGTTTATGGTGCCTTATGATTCCCTCTCTTCATTGTAATAAGATTTGATAGTAGTTATTTCTAGATGTAGATCAGTTGTTATATATTCAAGATGATTGATGAGCTTCAAAGACATAATATTTAAGCCCAATCCATTATCTATGAGGACACATTTGACTTTATGCCATGTGATGACAACTTTAATATACAGGGGATTATTATGGAGAGAGCCAAGGGATGACATATCACTTTGGTCGAAGGTCATTTGTTAGACTGGGGCTAAATATCCAACCAAAGCTTTGAATTTATTTGGGCTTATGTTGTTGGGAACTTGGGATTGTCCTAGGAGCTCTGTTAGGATGTTCTTGTGGATAGTAGACATACACAACAAGTCGAAAACAAAGATTTGTGCATGCATCTTCTAAGGTTGTTCCACAATGTCATATGGTTTTTCCTTAACAATGGTATATGGTTTGTTCCTAGCCAACATATTGGGTTGTATTGGTTCATTGGTAGGAGGTTGTGGCCCTAAAATGGTAATATTAGACTACCAATTTGTGATTGCATAATTGGGATTGGATATAGGACCATTATAACTTGATGATTATGGAGATGGGCTAGATAGGATAAGTCTTGATTATCAGTACACTTGGTTGTGGTCATAGGGGAATGATGAGTTATCAGTATAATGTCCTGAAATAGTAATCCCTAGTTGCTATTACACTTGATTGTGGTCCCAAGTAAAAGAAGGATTACTGGCATATGTGGGTTGATTGGAATTATTTGGAAAAAGTCCTGGTCTATTAGCACTTGGTCTAGGTTTTATGGTGATGGTTGAAACGTGACCTCCCACAATATGACCTATAACTTTGGTGTAGTTATGTGCAATTACATGGTAAGTATTTTGGTTATTTGAATCATTTTAGCCTTGGTTCCTCCCATTTGGTTAACATTGTTTTTGTTGTTGTTATTGTTGATGATATGGTTGTTATTCTCATGGTAGTTATTGATACTATTGTGGTTATTGCTATGGCCTTCATTGTTGATGTTGTTGATTATTGTTGTTATGTTGCAAAAAAGGGTTTTGTTAGATATCCAATTTTTGACTAGATGTAGATGCTCTATTATCTAATGTAATCTCCCCATTTTTCAACATATTTATGATGAGGTATTTTATTTGCACACAATGATGTAGATTAAGTTCATGTACACAATGGTATTCACAGAACTCATTCTGTCTATACCAATCTGGATATAGAATACCCTCAGGATAATGCTTTGGAATTGGCCAACTAATCATGTTAGCTATGATTAGCTTTCTAAACACTACTTCGATTGGTTTACCAAGATTGCTGAAGGCTTGAAGAGTGGGTTTTTATCTCAAAGGAGGCGTTAGTAAAGGTGGTGGTTGCTACAATTTTGGAGCTGGTCTAGGTTGATATGAAGGCTAAACTTATTGAATGGGCTACTAATGAGGAGTAAGTTGCATTTGTGGCACAAGTTGGTTAGATGGTATTTGCACTATTTGGACATGACATGACTTAGTTACTCCATTTCCAACAACATTATTATTATAGTTGTATTACTTGGATTTTCTATATTTATTAGTCTGGGTTGGTACAAATATTTATGCTTGGACTTGGTTATGATTTTGATTTGGACCTGTGCCTTAATTTTGGTTTTGAATTTGACTCGATGAGGTTAACTTGATAATCCCTTTGTTATTAAGGGCCTTTTCAATTTGTAAACTTTTATCGATGAAGGTATGTGCACACTAAAGCTCTAGATGATAGGATACCTTGATGTGGAAATTTTTAGTAAACACAACAACCAATTATTTATCTGGTAAGTTGTGGGTGAAGTGACTAAAAAGTGATCTCCATCTCTATAGATAGCTTGCAAATCTCTCACTAGCCTTTTGCTTATCTTGAGTCAAGTCGACTAATGAAATCTCATGCTCGATATTATAGGAGAAATGCTACATAAATTTGTGTAAGAGGTCATCAAAATTAGATATTGAATTTTTTTTCAATTTGAGGAACCAATACAATGTTTATCCTACTAGATTTCGAGGAACCAAAAAGGGTAAATAAAGGTTGTTATAAGCCACTAGTTGACAAGTGATAAAGAACTTTATCAAATGGGATTTAGGTCTCATTTCACCTTGTATTTATCAAATTTTTGTGGTTCATAGCTTGGAGTAAATGGTATCTACAAATACTCCATGTTGAATGGGTATGAACACACGTCATCTAACTTGAATTTCTTAGTTTGTTTCCTTGCTTGATTGGTGATAGTCACATCATTTATTGCAGTTTTTGGGCCAATAAACTAGATGGTACATTTGGTGAGGTGGTGGATAGGTGATCAAAGGTTGATTACCTTGGCTAGGGTAAAATGGAGGTATTAGTTATTGTGGAATATTAGTTTGATGAGTAAACTGATCAAGAATATGCATCTGTAGATTGGGATAAGGTTATTGAAATTGCATGCATTGTTCTATTATATTCCTGTTTGGATTCAATAAAAACCCTTGGATTTAAGTGAATTGTGGTTGGGATGAAAGAATATGGATTTGGGTAAAATATTGTGCATGATTAGGTTGAGTAGGGACTTGCTACCAACTAGTCAAACAAGGATGAATAAGGGGAATTCATTGTGGACTAAGGCCCTACCATTAGATCTGCGATACGTGTTAAGCAAAAGGTAATTTCTACCTAATTGGTACTTGTTGGATAGTGGTGCCTCTTTGTTACACAAACACTTATTGTGAACTAGATGCTTGTTGGGTGTTCAACATTTATCTTTGACCAATAGATGCAAATTATTGATTAGACAATGTTCATGATTGTAAAGGTATATTGGTCTATGACTATTGAGGTACATTTGTCACTACTTATCAAGGTGGAACATTTGTTGCTCCCTATTGAGGTGATGTAGTGTTCAACCTTAACTACTATGTTAGACTAACCTGTTCTTATTGTTGTGGAATGTTAGTCATCACCTAGTGAGGTGGGATAACATTCATCACTTGTTATTGAGGCAAAGTACTAGTTGGTTCTTTATTACTTAATCCATGTGGTTGTGTGCTTGAAGAAGTAGTTGGTTGAGGATTAAAAGTAGCCTGATGTGGTTGGGATATATGAGTTCTTTCCTCTTTCTATTGTGAACCACTCGTGGTATTAACTAAAAAAACTTGTTGTTGTGGACTATTTATTGGTGTATTTAAACCACTTTGGCCTATATTGGAAGATACTTGCATGTTATCCACCATGTTTAACATATTGTTTTGTGACGAATCTATAGTCACCTCTCCAATAGATGGGACATTATACATGTCATCAACTAAAGTACTTTGTGTAAATGGGTCTATACCTTAATTATCTTGACTTGTCAACTCAATTAATACTCTTATTGAAGGAACTAGCTTTATGCGTGGAGTGCTTGATATGGCTATGGCATTAAAATTGCATGCTAGTTTCAAATAAGTTTGATATGCTTGTTGTATGTGTATAAATTGGTCCTCCATGAGGCCCTTTCATTCTAAAATAATATTTGGGTCTTGATATGATATTGGTATGAGCTCTTGAAGATGGATAGTAGAGGCTTGTTTAATAGTTTGGGTATAAGGCATGTTTAGAGGCATTCTAACTAAGCTAGGTAACTTTTCATGGGTGAAGTCTGCTAAAAACTTGGCCCCTACCTCTACAGATCTAACTAAAACCTTGTACTTATTTTCAAGAAAGTGATGATAAAAAAAATAAGGGTCATACATTGATGACATAGTAATGTAATATGATTGTTGTTGAACTTGTTCTACAATTGATGGTATGCTATCAAGGTATTGTGTAGTTTTTTCTTGATCGCACTCTGAATATGGAGGTGTGTTAACCAAATAATGAGATAAAATATCTTGACTTTGTTACCCAAATTGATCAGTGTAAGGAGGATAAGGATCCATCTCACAAACCACATCATCACCATAGGGGTCTTGAACAAAGTTATCATTTGTGACAACATTATCATAACCTGAATTGTACATGGTTTCACTACAAGTGTAATGAGACATATCCAAATCAATGATTAATGTTCCATGAAGATAAGCCTAGAGTTCTATAATTTATTAAAAATAAGGTCTAAAAGACAAATTGCCTAAACTTGGTATAGAAACTTGGTCTAGGGATGGAGATGTTTCTCCAAAATGGTCAATGATAAACTTGGTCGAAAATGTCCTTAAGGTCTAATGTCAAATGTCTTACACAAATGGTCAAGTGGATAAATAAAACTTAATGCCAAAGTTACGTAAAAAGTATTTCAAACAATTCTAATCTAGGTCTAAAAATGAAAAGGTTGTTAGGTCTTTGGGAACAAGGCACAAAGCTAGGCTCAAAACAACTATATCTAAAACAAAAAGGCAAGATACTAGGAATTTTGGAAACAAGGCACAAAAGTTACACTGGGCACAACACTAGGGCTAAAACAAAGGGGAATTGCTAGGTCTTTTGGAAACATGACACAAAATCTAGACTTTGAAACATAAACTAGGTCTAAGAGGTAAGGTAATTAATCTAACAGTTTTGAAACACTTTGACTCAAACTAGGCATTCAGATTCAAACATAAACTTGACCTTTGGAGAAAACATTGGACTTTAGGTGTTTAGAAGATAGACTACTTCCCAAATTTAGGCACAAAAATAGTCTTTAAATTGAGCAAAGAATTAGTCTAAGTTGCACAACCCAAAAGTGAGAGATAAATGTCTAAACTAAAATTAGACATTGGACTTTAGGCATATAGAAGATAGACTACTTCCCAAATTTAGGCACAAAAATAGTCTTTAAATTAAGCAAAGAATTAGTCTAAGTTGCATAACCCAAAGGTGAGAGATAAATGTCTAAGCTAAAATTATGTGAGGCATAGGCATAAACTAATTCATGTTTGAATCTGAATATATCAAGACCAATTTGGAACTCAATTTATAAGGCTTGGCTCCTTAAATGGATAACAAGCTAGATTAAAATAGATGGTGTAATGACACTAGGCATGAACCAACAAGGCACACATGGTTTTGAATTTGCAATTGGATATAAGGCAACAAGTGTTTGAAATAATGTGTGTAGTTTAATGACATTATCTTTCTCTTAAGGTATGATAAATGGTTTGTTTAAAAAACTCTAAGAAGTAAGACTTTGAATGAAATGGGTAGCGTAATGACACCCCTTTCAAATAAGTGACACATATACACAAAAGGTTTGACAAATGACTAAGGAAAAGTGTGGTGTCAAATGGACAACATAACACCTCTTTAGCAAAAGAGTGATGTGCAAACATGACTTGTTTTTAGACGTGTAATGATAGACAAATAGTTTTGACTTAAGACCATATAACTAAAAATGAAAAACAACAAAAACACCTAAGTGTATCGTCTTAACCATAAAAACTTACAAAGTGGCTTTATACTATAAAATTCTTTCTATATACTTGATCTTGATAGGAAATTATGTTGTTGATCCAGAAAAATTAAATTAACATGAAAAGTAGGGTGTTTAGACACCCTCTTATCTCAAAAGTTCATATGATGATCTATAACTTTGGGCTACTTGCCCTACATTGACAGTATATCTACAACAAGTGGGGTTGTCTAAACTATCAATTTTTGGATGTTCTAAATGGTCCTATATGTGTGGTTGACACTAGGGAACAACACATCATTTGGTTCTATATTATCCCACTTATTGTGAAAGGGTCTTATCCTTTTCATAACCATTACATCCATCAATTTCTTAGTGTAGTGCAATATCTAAGTTAAACATATGTTCTGAGGTAGTCTTTTACTAACAGATCTTGCTTCACCACTCAATTAAGCATCCTAATAATTTGACCTCAATTTATATAACTTTATCATGAAGTGGGTTTAATGTGATTCCAAGAGATAAATTCTTGGGTCAACACTTGCCTAGATAACCCATGGAGAGGTGATGAACTCCCACCCACAAGCCAAGATACATGAAAATAAAAATTGAGTAGAAAGACTTTAGGTTCATTTTGGGATCACCCAAAGCGCTTGGATTTTGGGGAGGGCCTTGGCAATTTTATTTCCATGTTTTTGGACAAAAGTGACAAATGAAAAAAGTGAAACATTCTTTATCGCCCAAGTTCCCTAAAGGGGATGAGGGAAGAGCATACATGGGACACTTGATTTGTGAAATAAAAACACTCAACAACAATCATAAACATGGAAACTCTTACAAACATTTAACTAGGGTGTGAGTTCATTTTTATAACACCAAATGAAATATGTCATGAAGTTTAGCCCCTTGGTGTTTTGTGGGAACTTTGAAAAAATGAAAATGACTTAAGTAAAATATTTTAAAACACTAAATGTAAATGTGAGTTTGAATTTTAATGTGTTTAAAACCATCTTTTTTTGTCCTTTGGGTCTTATAAAAGATGTTACGGGGTCCTTGTGCTTAGAAGCAAAAATCAAGTGATCAAATGACTTTTGAAATTTAGCTCTCAGGTTTCAAATTTTCTTTACACACTGAAAAATCATAGAAACATAGAGTAATACCACAATTTTTCTTACAAAACTACAATTAGTCAACACAAAACTACAACTTCTTACAGAGGACAAAGTTAGTGTAAAATTATGAGTCCATAAAGCAAAAATGCAAATCTATAGTATAATATTTCTAACCTATAGAGTAAAATCACAAATCACTAAGGAAATATCATGAGTCTTTAGGGCAATATCTCAAATTTAAAACATAATATCAAAACTCTCTTGCAACACAAATGATTAGTGGAAAATTGTGATGATTAAGGTAATATCGTGATAGTTAAGGCAATATAGCAATAGTTAAGTCAAAATCACAAATTTGTAGCATAATATCACAACTCCCCTACAATATAAATGGTTAGTGCCAAACCATGACAATTAAGGCAATATCACGACAGTTAAGGTAATATTGTGATTCTTTGGTGCACTACTGCAACTACAAAGAGCAAAATCACAACTACACAAATCAAAAGTGTGACCTTCTATAGAATATATGTGAGCTTCTAATTTCTACTTTTTTGGTCTACAAGTTAGGATTTTGACATCAATTTTTTTAGGATGAGGTCCTAAAATTCCATGTGAAGAAATTTTTGGGGTGCGTGTCCCACCAAGTGTGCCATCATGTGAACAAGGAATCCATAGAGGGGAGGTTAGTATAGTTTTAGTCCAATAAAACCAAATCAAAATAAGACATTAAACACTAACACCTCTAGCCTAGATGCTAGGGGGAACATAGGTAACACGAATACAATGAAAACACAATTAGAAAACAAAATAAATCATCATTTTACCTTCCTTGTATCTCCAAATTGGCTTGTTTGACTCTGTGCATCAAGAAATCTTTATCAATGAAGCTCCCTTTGATCCACCTTTCCTTGGCACCTTGGCTTGGCTCATTGGTTTATGATTTTGGCATGGTAACACTAATTGAAATGATTGTTTCTCAAAAAATGAGCATTATAACTTTGGATTATGAGAGTTTAGAGATCAATAGTAAGGCCTTGTATTTATATCCTTCAAAGTTAACTCTCACCCAAGGTGAGTAAAGGTTGAGTTTAAACATGGAATGAGTTCAAACTAGCCCTAGGTGAGTTGAGGCTAACTATAGTTGAGTTAAAATGTGTCATGTAATTATTATTTTAAATTAATAGGCATGGCTCTCAAATTATATATTTTTAGATAGTTTGGGAGAGCTTAAAAACTCATAAAGGCAATGATGAAAAGGTTTGATATTTTGGATTTTTGAGTTTCCATTTTTAGATATCCATTAATTGCAAATGGATAATTTAGATAAGTATTTAATATGGTTTAATTATTTGATTCATTTTGATTAACATTTTATCTCTTTTAATAATTGTTCAAGTGTAATGCTTAATGGGTCCATAGGCCAAACTGCCAGTTGTTAGGTCGCAAGGTGACTAAGGATGAAGCTATGAGAGGTTATTATTATGTATGGTATAATACCCCAAGTAGGGATGCATCAACATGATTATGAGCACTAATTAATGATGTGTGGCTTAAATTGGGATGTTTAGTAATTCCTAAGTTTAATTTTTAATGTTTTATAGAAATCAGTTTGAAGTCTGGTCAAAAACTAGTTATGGTCGGAATGGGGTGTCTAGATCGGTGACTTGATTTATTGACACCATGAAGTTAGAGATATTATACCAATATGCCATGCCCATTTTTTCCTCTAAAAATAATCACAACATAGCTAAATACATAAACAACCAAACACAAAGTAAGACCAAATAAAATAATTCTTGCCAAATATAACACACATATGCAATCCCTACAACTGACACCATTCCATAATTGGGTGCATGCCACCGATTAAGAGTTAAAAAGTATTATTCATTCAAACAAGCACTACAAAACCCATTCACTAGCTTGAATCAAATATTATTATGCTATGATGTTGAAATGGACATTGAAATTAACCTCAACCATTGTAGACACAATTAGCTTCATGTGGCTGCTTTAGGCCTACTCTAATCTAACCCACTAGGGGTCATGCTCATGACATGTCATAATTATGAGATGATAGGTCTAATGTGAATCACCCAACCCCCTAGGCTTTTGATCTTTAGGATTCTACCACTTGGTGATTCTTGAGGCCTTTAGGATAATAGAAGCTTAATCCCTCTAGGATTTTGATCTCCAAGATAGTGCCACTTGGCAACTCCTTGAGCTCTCTAAACCTCAAAGGATTTAGGGAATTATCCATAGTGGCTCAATCCTCTCATGGTTATAAGTTTTATAATGTTATCACTTATCATTTCAATATCAACTTAGGCTTCCTAACTACTTCACAAACTGCACATACTATTATCTCTATCGAGTTAACAAGATGTTGACATGTGGATAGCTCCCAGTGATCCACTCACTTGACATTGGTCATAAAATAACTTGAGATAATGTCACCCCTGGGTTAGTAGGATGGTGACATGTTGATAGTTCTTGGTGATCTTCTCACCTAATAACTATTGTACAAGTTATGTTGACATCACTCTTGGGTTAGTAGGATGTCAACATGTAGATGTCTCTCAACACTTCATTTACCTGACATCAATCATACAATAGATCCTAGTGACATCACTTTAAGGTTAATGGGATGATGATCTATGGAATGTTCTCATTAATCTACTTTCCTGGCATCCATTGTATAATAGACCAAGCTAACGTCACTCTTGGGTTAGTGGGATGATAACGCATGGCTTTCTCTAGCCAACTCATGGGAAGTGGAAAAATTGACGAAAGCAAAATTTAAAACAAAAGGCTAAAGTGATTAATTGGTTAAGGAAAAAAGGCCATGAAAAGACCTAATAAATAATTGGATAAGTCAAAATTTTGCACAAGGAAACTTTCCAAGTGGCTATGGAAAAATGTTGCACAAAGAAACTTGTCAAACAACTAAGGCAATAGAAATGCCTGCACAGGTTACTACTGACTGCATAATCCAAGCACAGTCTTCCTTAAAATTTATTCTACTAATCTAAGTATGCATCACATATATTACTGAATAATAAAGTGCCCTGGAAAAATACTCTTTCAACACTAAACCAATATTCTCATTTGTTAAGTCAATAACCAAAAACTCAATCATGATTTGCTCAAAACAAGGTTATCTTAGATTGGAAGGGTACTGCACAAACCAAGGATATGACTGAATTAATAAAATGATTCCTATGATTAAGAAATGGTCCTTAGGCCCATTCATTCCATTAAAGCTGAGAGAACAAATAAGACATTTACTAACAAGTAAAAACTCAACATTAAAGGGTTAGTCTATAAGACCTTCTTAAATCATTAAGCCTTAGTAAGAACCTTAGTCAAACCCAAATGATTCATGCCTTTATGTAAATACCATATTAGATCCAAGATATATCATATCTCTTCTTAATACAAGAGGTTTTGTTATTAGAAGGTTTCTAATAGGAAGCTCACTCAACTACTAACATTTTTGAAATTCCTTTCCCAAGGTATAATTTAAACCAAAAGACATCCATTTTTTGATTAAGCAAACAAGCTATATTTTTATTCTCAATAAAATTATTATAGCTATTTATTTAGGTTATACTCAATAAAATAAGTGTAATCCATTAAATCATATCAGATTTAGATCATAAAGAGAGACACAATGCTTAAATGATAAGCTTCTCACAACAAATATTTAAGCAATATAATTAATTTGTCTATATTTATTAAAGAGCCAAATAGGCTAAGGAATATTTCCTTTCATAACAAATCCTTCCTAAGGATATACATACAAAATAAATACCATTCAATTACATCTCAGTTTATCAATGAGGTTACATAGAAGGATAACATAAGTCTTTACCCATAACTAGGTCATTATACAAAAGATTGTCTTTTACAATAATAAAAAAAGCAGGTTGACTTCTAAAAACATTAATAGTTCATAAGATTTCATCCTTTTATTTACATAGCAAGAGGCACATCTCTGATCCTGATTAAATAACTAAGGACCAATCAGTCTTCAACACTGCTCCTTGTTTACTCCAAACATCTACTAGCCATTAGAAGGAAAACTCATTACTCATAAAATTACTGATCTAGACACCCTTGAGCTCAAGAATCCTAACTTTGAGGATGGTTACATCATTTGGTAAAGGCAAGGGTGGATATCTAAGTAATATTATATTAACACTAGAGAATGACCATGCACCACCTAAAGTCTTATTACTGGTTCTTACCCAAAGAGACTTCCAATCCCAATACAAAACAAAAAAGATTTCAAATATCATTCAAGTGAAGCTAAGCATTCATAAATATAAAACTAATAGGTAAGCTTTTAAAACATAATAAGGCCCATCATTTGATTGGATAACAAGATGATACCTCACTCTATTGCTTTCTTCTAATGCTAATGGGGGAGTCAAATGACCTATCACCATGCCCAACATAAGAGGACTTCAAAAAACCACCTTCATGACATTCATGGGAGGAACAAACAACCTACCACCATGCCTAACAAAGGAGGACTTTGACTAGCTTGCACCATGACGTTCATGGGAGGTCTAACAACCTACCACCATGAAAGTGTTGCTCACAGACTACAAACATAGAGTCACAACAACATTAATATAATCATACAGGAAAGCATATAACTTTTCATTCAAATAAGGAGGAAACAACCTCTCCAAGGACCTTAAATAGGAAAACACTACATGGCAACCAATGCACAACCATGGTTTAAGCAATTAAGTAGGCAAAATAAACCAAATGGTCTTATTCTCTTGGAAGTAAAAGATGATACAAAAAAACAAAACCATGTCTATCCAAGGAAATAACTAAAAACACAAGTTAATAAGAAGCCCACCTATAGATTCCAAGACCTCTTGGGTAGTCTCCTCTAGCTATCTAAGACTCAACTTTCCTAACCATCTCTTCCTACTACTACTACTTCTTCTCTTCTACTTAGTTTATTTTCTTTGACTTTTGGTAAAAGTTCACGTAAAAGTAAAAAAATCCTTAACCAAAGAAGATCGAATTTTACTTATAGATGACTTAGAATTAGCCAACCACCCTCCACTCACCAGCCCATGCCTCATTAAAGTATGTTCTTATCCATGTTTTATTAAATCACATGGAAGCTCTGTAGGCTTTTGTGGTTGCTTCCTAAGCTCACTTACCTTTTTCTCACTTGATTCTAGTTTAGGGAAATCAATGGGAGATCTATCGATTAACCACTAAAAATTCAAGATATTGGTTGCACAACATTTAGGTCAGACAACTACAAGTTTCAAAAACCAATCATAATAATTAAATGCCTAAATAATGTTGTTCCCACAATCCATCACTTGCTTTTGTGGATAACATACTGACCATTTTGGTCTTGCAGGCCAAAATGCTCTCTTTCTTTCTTTCAAAATGTTCTGAGCAGTTGAGTTTTTCAAATATTCAAGCCTTTTCAGCTAAAGAAGTCATAAGTTCAACAAAAGACTTAACGACGGGCTTCAAACAATTAGAATGAACCACTATGAACCATTGAACCATTGAACCCTACCTCTACAAGGTTCAAAGGTTCAACGAGTTCAAAGGTTCAATGACTTCAACAAACTTAAAGAAAAGAAGGCTTTGAAGAGTTAACATTGAATCATTAAACCATTGAACCTTGAACCAAAATGGTCCAAAGGTTCAAGGTTCAACGAGTTCAATAATTTTGAAAGACTTAAAGAAAAGAAGGAATCAAAGAGTGAAGATTGAACTATTGAATCATTAAACCTTGAACCAAAAAGAGTTCAAAGGTTCAAAAGACTTATATGGACTTAAAAAATCTAGAGAGTTCAAAGCTTCGAATAAATCAAAGAAATAAGATTGAATCGTTGAACCATTGAACCTTAAACCAAAATGGTTCAAAAGGTTCAAGGTTCAACAAGTTCAATAAGTTTGATAGACTTAGAGAATAAAAGGCTTCAAAGAAACAAAATGAACCGTTGAACTTGGAACTGAAATGGTTCAAAGGTTCAAAGGGTTCAAAGAGTTCAAAGTTCAAATGGAAGCTTTGAGTGAGTGGATGAAGCAAAGATTCCAGAAAGAAGTTCAAAGAAATGATTCAATTGAAGGAAAAAAAAAAAGTGAATGCAGTACTTCACAAAAGACATTGGACCATTGAACCATTAAACCTTTGAACCAAAAGAGTTCAAGGTTAAAGGTTCAAAGAGGTTCAAGGTGACTAGTGATGTCTCCACATATGTCAAATTCAAGGTAATGGAATAGCTGTTGATTTTCAAAAGACTTGAGAACAAGTTCAGTGACCAGCCCAGAAAGGAGCCGAAAGACTAGTAGAAAGCGAGAAGGTAGCCCCAAGAGCTCAGATCACCAAGGAAAGACAAAACATGGCAAGGAAGGGGGAATGACTATAAGAAATTTATAAATATCTATAGGGGAGTTATTTTTAGTAGGTAGAATAGTCCACCAAGTAGACATCAGGGAACACAAACATTCAAGGATGTAGCCTATTTTTCTTCGTTGAGTAAAGGAGAATGTATAGCCATGTAAGTAGCATTAAGAAGACCAGAAAACCCATGCCGAAGAAGGGACATTTGAGATAATTCAGAATGCCAAAGTCAAGGCTGATGACCTATTCTAGCATGGCCCTTTGATAGATATTTAAGGCATTCAATTCAACATGGGCCGTTTTCATGAAAAGAAGTGCCCAAAGTCTTTCTTGGAATGATATATATTATAAACTCCCATTTTGTATAAGGGGGATCTCTCAATTATCAGAAGCGAAGATCTACCCAAATTGAAAGGCAATTCTGAGACTTTGAGCTCAGACTGTTAATCATATTTTATTAAATGAATGAGAAAGCAAGTGACCTTTCAAACTTTATGTTGGAATAAGCTTGTGTCATCTAGGAAATTTTTCTTGTCTGTTTCCTAAATACAGTCTTGTCCATTTAATCAATCAAGTAGAACAAGTGAAAGTAAGCTGGAAGATGTTCTGAAGCTAACTATGGGAGACTTTGTGCTACCATAAGTGTCTTCAGTCTATGTTTTGTGTAAAGGATACTAGAGAGACTTTGAGCTCTCTTTATCCTTCATTATCCTTTACTTTGTTATACTTTTAGGTGCATACTTTGAGATGTGTTTAATCCTGTTGTGTTACTTTGTCCTAATCAGTAGGAGAGACAATGAAAGACTTTATGCTTTTGTTGGTTTCTTATGGTTTCAATTAGTACCCAAAAAGGATTCTTACTGTTTGCTAAATACCATTTCTGATAGAAGAGAAATGCCTTCAGTAATTACACCAAAATTCTCCTCTATTCTATGAACATCATCTCTAAAAAAATAGAGATGGATGATATGATTTCACCCTTGTGTGTATTTTCAACATATTTATAGTATACTATAGTTTATAAGGAACCTCCCCTTGATGAGAGGAGAGATTTGTCTCAATCTGGCTATGGCCACCACTTCCATTTTGCTGTATAAATCTCCTTATGTTGTGGTTGATGCACCTATTTTGCTGTCAGTTAGTTGGTGACAAAATATTCACCCTATAATTTTTTGTGACTCCACTGGGGAAGAATAAGAAATTTGAAGCCTCAAGCTTCAAATTAAAGTAGTTTCAGTTCTTTTCCTTATCCATTTTACACTCTAGCAGATCCACCATACACACGAAGCTAGAGAGCTCAAGGTATTGTTGACCCTATATTTAAGCTTGTGCAACAAAATAATTTTGATCTTTCCCCTCCACAAACTCACCTTCAGTGAACCAAGAGTTTTCCTGCTACAAACATCAGGTCCCCAATACCAGGAAAAACTTCTCTTTCCTCTGCTAGCAGAGATTTGTCCATACATATCCCACATAGATTTTTTATCCCTCATTTCAACAACCATATCATGGTAGCTCGAGGCCCCTGAGGTAATACTTTTGGCCCCTGAATCTAACCCCACCTCTACATGAGCTACCCCTTAGCTCAAGGAAATATTTTTCTAAGTTCTATGGTGATGGGAAGGTTCATCCTGATAAACATATAACAACATTTTGCATAGCCTATGGTGTAATAGGTGTTGAATATGAAGACATTGCAGTCAGACTATTTGTGGAGACATTACAAGGCACTACTGTAAACTAGTTTTATCATCTGTAAGCGCAAATAGTAACTGACTAGAACACTATCAAAGCCGAATTTGAGGCCAGGTTCAACCCTGTAGAAGATGTACATGCCCTATTAGCTCAGCTTACACAAATGAAGAAGGAGCCTCATGAACCCATGAGAGACTTCATTACCAAATTTGACAAGCTGAGGAATAGGATTCCCATAATTTCTCAGCTGATGTCTGAGAATATCAAATGCTTCTTCATCAATTCTCAACCTCCTAAAGTGAGTTTCTTGTTGAGGCAGGCTGGCCACATAGACCTTGCTGCTTCTCAAATTTTGGCCACTAAGGTTGAAGATGACCTTATCTTGGCAGGAAAGATATGAAGAGATCCTAACAGAGGTAAATCTTCTTCATCTTCTAAATATTCTTCTACAGGCACCACTGATCTAATGGTATAAAAGCTAACAAATGAATTGCTAGCTCTTAAAAGGCAAATGGCACAAGGGATGTCTAATCCTCCTTCTTATCAAGATATACCAAGGAGAACATTTCCCAACCAGTCGTATCAGGGTAATGGTGCCAGAAATCAAGGGCAACCCAACCACCTTCCTCCACCACCAGGGAAGCTTGCCATTGAGGCAGTACTAGCTAACTTAGCAGTTAGTTACCTTGAAACTGAATCTAATTTTTCTTTCCAACCTGAGTTGAACTAAGAATATGATGTTGATCTCTTTATAGAGAACCAAGAAGAATTAGTTGGTGACTCCAACATTAGTTTCCTGAATTACCAGGATGAACCTAGAAGTAAAGGTGAAGCATTTGATGGATCACACGCTATATTTACCAGGTCCCATAACTAGTCAGCTCAATAAGTAGATAAAAGAAAAATAGAGAAATAATCTCGACCAATAATTTCAATTGTTAAATGAGGAACTTTGCTGCCTTTCCAATCAAAGGACCCGATGATCACTAAAAAAGTATCTCAAATATTCCTTCACCTTCTACTTCAAATTCATAGACCAGTCCTACACCCTGCAAAAACCAAATTGATGGACTGCCTTCCTCTATTTATAATTCATTTTAGTCATTTGATATAATTTACCATGTTAAGAAGACCAAAATTTAAATGTCTGAGTTCAAATTTTTTCAATCCAACCTTAAGCAGTTGGATAAGTTAGTTCAATGCGTCAAGAATAAAACCATCCCTATAAGACAAGAAATTTTAAAAGTAACTTATGATCCCCCAAAAAACACACCTACTTGAAATAATCTTGTGATCACTCCTCTAACCACCCCTAAAAAGATAAAACAATTTTATGTCTCCCTGTTGATAAATGGTCATCAGTTGAACAATTGCATTAAAAATTCTGGTGCATCTGACAATGTCATGCTTGCCAAGGTGGTAGAATCTCTTGGTATCATGTTGACTAAGACCTTTGGGAGATGGTTTTCCATGAAAAACAAATAAGTGCCTATGCTGGGACAAATCAAAGATGCTCAATTTGCATTTATGACCTTCTCAAATAAGAGAATTAAAATGACAGTCTTGGTGGCCGATGTCCCAGCGTCCTACAACATTCTTTTTGGGCAAATTTTTTGCAAAGATGTTGGTAGAGAATTAAGCATGGAGCTATCTGAGGTGAGGATTCCTGTCAAGGGTGTCATGCAAAGGCTACTTCTTGTGAAGGAGGAAAAGTACATTGTCACCCAAACATCAACCCCTGAAGCTCAAATTTTATTTGAGTCTTTAGGCATGGGTAATTACTTTTTGACTACTGAAGGCATTTATATTTCAGTAGATGAGAGCTTACTAAGTGACAATCCAAAAAATTTAGATAAGACATGAGAAGAATTGGTAGGGCACAATACATATAAAAAAAGATCTTCCCTTCTTGATGAAGAAAAATCTGAAAGAAGATCAAAATTTGATGATGTCTAGATTCCAAAATTCAATGACATCAATGCTTCAACTGGTTCTGGAGCTAGAGTTATTTTAATATCTTTTCAAGGAGATATCTTCCCCTAAGCATACAACTTATAGTTCAACAACACCAACAACACTACTGAATATGAATCGCTGCTGCACAGATTAAAGGCTGCTCAGAATAAAAGTGTTAAAATCTTTCATGCCAAAGGAGACGCTGAGCTAGTGGTTTGTCAGGTGAAGAACCTATACCAAACCAAGAATGAAATATTATGACATTATCACAATCTAGTGTGGGACTACATTGAAAGTTTTGATGCTTTCAATATTTCTTCCTTGCCTAGAGAATTCAACAGTAGTGCAAATGCATTGGCCGTCTCCACAACTCTCTTGGTCCCTCACCAAGATTTCAAAGAAGACAAGTATACTATCAAGTTGGTATTTCAACCAAGTGCACCTAATAATGCTAACAATTGGTAGGTGTTCAATGGTGATAACCAAATCATTGCTTTTTTGGAACAAAGAGACAACTTTAAAAAGCTTCAATTCGAAGGCAGTGAATCTCCACTGTGAGAATCAACTCCTAAGACAAATTTAACAGTTGATGAAGAGTGCCTCCAGCTCAAAGGGAATAAAATTCCTAAAGGATTAGTTTCTTTTGAAAAACTTTTTGACAAGCATGATAGGTTTATCAAGGAACAATAAATGGATTCTAAATCCTCCAAGGATTTTGATCAAATAAATTTGAGTACAGAAGACAATCCAAAAATGGTCAACATTGGGAATTGTTGCACTCCTGATAAGAAAATCAAATTCATTACACTAACTCACCATTACATTAATGTTTTGGCTTATTAATATGATGATTTGAAACCTATTAGACTTTAAGAAATCAAGTATGAAATTTCTCTCAAGTTTGGGTCACTGCCTCACAAGCAGAAGTAAAGGCAGTACAACCCCAAGATATCAGGCACGATTTTGTCTGAGATACAGAAAGTGTTGAATGCAAAGATTATTTTCTTAATCCATCATTCCATTTAGATTGCAAATATAGTCTCTGTAAGAAAGAAGAATGGAAAAATTTGCCTGTGTGTTGATTTCAAAAATCTGAATCAGTCAGCTTTAAAGGATAACTATCCGCTGCTCATCATGGATCAGCTACTGCAGACAGTGACTGGCATTAAGATGTTACCAATGTTAGATGGCTTTTCAAGATATAATCAAGTGGAAGTTGGTGAATTAGACCAATATAAGACTGCCTTCACAATACCTTGGGACACCTTTGCATATCGCAGGATGCCTTTTGGCTTGATCAATGCTAGCGCCACCTTCCAAAGAGCAATGGATCTTGCTTTCAGAAATGAAATAGGTAAGTTCATTATGGTATACCTAGATGACTTGACAGTGTTTTATAAATATCATCCTAATCATGTGCATCATCTATAATAAGTGTTGGAGCGATGTAGGCAGAATGGTATTTCTCTTAATCCTAAAAAGTCAATTTTTGGGGTTACTGAAGGGAAACTTCTCAGTCACAATGTGTTTCGAGAAGGCATAAAGATCAACCCAAAAAAGGGTCAAATAAATTCAAGAGATTGCTCTTTTTATCAGTAAGACTATGATTCACTCTTTCTTTGGAAAGGTGAATTTTCTGTGAAGGTTCATTCCTGAATTCACAGAGAAGACTCGCCACATTATAAATATGATGAAGGGAAAAGCCACTTTTAACTAGACTGAAGAAGGAAAATCAACATATTGAGATATCAAGGAAGCTATCACCCATGCCCCAATTTTGATTTGTCCTGATTACACCAAAGACTTCATGATGTATAGCTATGCTTCTAAACATACACTTTCAACTATCTTGGTTCAGCAAAATAAAGAAGCTGTAGAATCTCCCATATCTTTCATGAGTTATCCTCTCAAAGCTCATGAGCTAAAGTATTCAATCATGGAGAAGCATGCCTATGTTGTGGTAAAGGCAGCAAAGCACTTCTATTTTGACATCTTGAACTCACACACTATTGCTCTTATTCCTGACACAACGGTCAAGTCCATACTAACTCAGCAGGAGTGTGGGACCAAAAGGGGAAATTGGATTGCCAAAATCTAGGAGTTTGATCTTGTTATCAAACTAGCAAAGATTGTGTAGGGAAGGGGCCTCTGTCAATTAATTGTTGATCACATACCAGAAGAAATAGAGTATGAAGAAATAGGAGTTGAAGACATGCCAACAATTCTCTTTGTCACCACTATGAATTAATGGTATTCAAATATTGCTCATTTCATTACCTATGGTGAGTGCCTGCTCACCTATCTCATAAAGAAAAGAGAACTGTTAAGTTGAAAGCTTATAATTTTATCTTGTGGGATAATGGTCTGTATAAGAGAAATATTGATGGGGTATTCCTTCGCTGCATGGATAAAGCATAATAGAACAATCTTTTGGAGTCCTTCCATAATTTGGCTTGTGGTGGACATTTTTCTACACCTGTGACTGCCCATAAGATTCTATGAGCTAGGTACCATTGGCCTACTTTTTTTTGAGATTCATACGCTTGAGTGCATAGATGCGAGCTGTGTCAATAGTTCATTAGCAAATCCAATTTTCTTGCATTACCTCTCAAGCATGTGGTGATAGAAGAGCCATTTCAACAATGGGGAATTTATTTTATTAGCACTGTAAATCTGTCCTCGAGTGCTGGACATGATTATGTCCTTACAACCACTGACTACTTTACCAAGTGGGTGGAAACCATTCCAATCAAGCATGCTACTTTAGAGGTGGTATGTAATTTCCTCAAAGAAAACATAATTTCTAGGTTTGGGGTCCCAACCAAGATCGTAACCAATAATGCAGCCTATTTCTCTTCTCATGAGATTACCCAGTTCTATTACTCTTATGGGATTATTCTTTCCCACTCTTCTGACTATTATCTGTAAGGAAATGGTCAAGTAAAATCAAGCAACAAGAACCTGGTTACCATTATTAAGAAGCTGGTAGATGATAATCAGAGAACCTAGCATAAACCATAGCTTGATGCTTTATGGGCAGATAGAATTACACCCAAGAGGGCAATTGATATGTCTCTATTTCAACTTCCTTATGGTCTCAATGTTGAGATACCAATCACCCTAGAATTACCAATGTTAAAGTTAGCAAAGATAGTGGAAGATTCAACTTTTGAAGGTTCCATCGATAAAAGCATCATGTGCTTGACTGAGCTTAATGAGCAATGAACTATAGTGGTGGACTGATTTTCTACGCATCAAAGTCTGGTGAAGAGACTCTTTGACCAGAAAGCAAAGATATGTGATTTTTAGATTGGAGATCAAGTCTTATTGTGGGACAAGAGGAGAGAACTAAAAGGTACGCATGGAAAATTTGATTCCTTATAGAGAGGCCTATTTGCCATGCATCATTTAAATGGTGAAAATATTTTCTTGCTATAATATCAAGATGAAACACCATTTACTTTGCCTCATAATGGACATCATCTGAAGCACTTTAATCCTTGAAGTATCAAATAAGTCTATTTGTAAATTTGTATAGTCTTTCTTTGTTTTGTATTTTTTGTTTGTTTTTGGTGCCATTGGTTTTTGACACCTTTCTTTTTGGGTAAGCATGACTCCATAGCCCAATGGCATAGATGAAGGCATTGAGATTCTAGTTTCTACTCCCTTCAATTACTTCAATTTTTAATTGATGGAAGTTCCCCAATTGGAGCCAACTGTTGTTGCCAAAATCCATCACTTGTTTTTATGGACAACGTACCAACCATTTTGGTCCTATAAGCAAAAATGATCTCTTTTTTTCTTTCAAAATGTTTTGAGCAGTTGAATTTTTTAAATATTCAAGCCTTTTCAGCTAAGAAAGTCACAGGTTCAACAAAAGACTTAATGGCGGGCTTTAAACAATTAGAATGAACCACTATGAACCATTGAACCCTGCCTCCACAAGGTTCAAAGGTTTAACGAGTTTAAAGGTTCAATGACTATCATAGACTTAAAGAAAAGAAGGATTCAAAGAGTTAATATTGAATCATTGAACCATTGAACCTTGAACCAAAATGGTCCAAAGGTTTAAGGTTCAACGAGTTCAATAAGTCTGAAAGACTTAAAGAAAAGAAGGAATCAAAGAGTGAAGATTGAACTATTGAACCATTGAACCTTGCACCAAAAAGAGTTCAAATGTTCAAAAGACTTAGATAGACTTAGAAAATCCAAAGAGTTCGAAGCTTCGAAGAAATCAAAGAAATAAGATTAAATCGTTAAACCATTGAACCTTGAACCAAAATGGTTCAAAAGGTTCAAGGTTCAATGAGTTTAATAAGTTCGATAGACTTAGAGAATAAAAGGCTTCAAAGAAAGAGAATGAACCATTGAACCGTTGAACTTGGAATTGAAATGATTCAAAGGTTTCAAAGAGTTCAAAGTTTGAACAGAAGCTTCGAGCGAGTGAATGAAGTGAAAGATTCTAGAAAGAAGTTCAAATAAATGATTCAACTGAAGAAGAAATAAAAAGAGAATGCGACACTTCACAAAAAACATTGGACCATTGAACCATTGAACCTTTGAACCAAAAGAGTTCAAGGTTAAAGGTTCAAAGAGGTTCAAGGTGACCAGTGACATCCCCGTGGACATCAAATTCAGGGTAATGGAATAGCTGTTGATTTTCAAAAAACTTGAGAACAAGTTCAGTGACCAGCCCAAAAAGGAGCTGAAAGACTAGCAGAATGTGAGAAAGTAGCCCCAAGAGCTCAGATCGCCAAGGAAATACAAAACATGGCAAGGAAGGGGAAACGACTATAGGAAATTTAGAAATATCTACAAGGGAGTTATTACCAGTAGGTGGAATAGTCCACTAGGTAGACATCAGGGAACACAAACATTTAAGGATGCGGCTTGTTTTTCTTCGTTGAGTAAAGGCAAATGGACAGCCATGTAAGTAGCATTAAGAAGACTAGACAACCCATGCTAAAGAAGGGACATTTGAGATAATTTAGAATTCCAAAGTCAAGGTTGATGACCTATTCCAACATGGCCCTTTGATAGATATTTAAGGCATTCAATTTAGCATGGGCCATTTTCATGAAAAGAAGTGCCCAAAGTCTTTCTTAGAATGCTATATATTGTAAACTCCCATTTTATATAAGGAGGATCTCTCGATTATCAGAAGTGAAGCTCTACCCAAATTGAAAGGTAATCCTGAGACTTTGAGCTTAGACTGTTAATCATATTTTGTTAAATGAATGAGAAAGCAAGTGACCATTCAAACCTTGTGTTGGAATAAACTTGTGTCATCTAAGAAATTGTTCTTATGTCTATTTCCTAAATATAGTCTTGTCCATTTAATCAAACAACTAGAACAAGTGGAAGTGAGCTGGAAGATGTCCTGAAGCCAACTGTGGGAGACTTTATGCTACCATAAGTGTCTTTAGTCTGTGTTTTGTGTAAAGGATACTAAAGAGACTTTGAGCTCTCTTTATCCTTCATTATCCTTTACTCTATTATAGTTTTAGGTGCAAAATTTGAGCTGTATTTAATCCTACTATGTTACTTTGTCATAATCAGTAGGAGAGTCAACAAAAGACTTTGTGCTTTTGTTGGTTTCTTGTGGTTTCTGTTACTACCCAGGAAGGATTCCTGCTATTTGTTGAATACCATTTCTGAAAGAAGATAAATGTCTTCAGTAATCACACCATAATTCTCCTCTATTTTGTGAACATCATCTCTGAAAAAAGAGAGATGGATGATATGATTTCATCCCTGTGTGTATTTTTAGCATATTTATAGTATACTATAGTTTATATGGAACCTCCGCTTGATGAGAGGAGAGATTTGTCTCAATTTGGCTGTGGCCACGACATCCATTTTGCTGTATAAATCTCCTTATGCTGTGCTTGATGCACCTATTTTGCCATCAGTCAATTGGTGACAAAATATTAACCTAAAAAATAACACACTACATCTAAAAATGGTATCTTAGGCAATTAATCACCTAACACATGTTTAAGAAGGTTTTAAGTGCTAAGGTTGTTTAGTGATATAACCATGCTTAACATAGTCTCATTCCTTCAGTGTCCCTTTCCTATTCCTACACACTCAATGCACACATAAAATTCTTATAACCTAATAGTAAAAGCTATAAAATTTTAATCAAATAGGGCACTCAATCAATTATAAGCAACCAATCATATCGAGAAATACAAGCATTAACTTATATAAGTTCACATAGAATAATACACATGTATTTGTCATTTCAAAAGCTTATAAACAATGATTTAAACATCATTAAGTCAATATATCACATGAATATATTCAATTTCATAATTGAAACATCACATAAGGAAATTCAAGCATTTATCTTTCAATATTAAATATTCATGACATGTTTGATAATATGTCTTTCTCATGGTTCCTAACACATGAAAAACTTTCATAAAATCCTTTCATGCCTCAATTGGATGTGATTTAACAACATATTTACACAATCAAAAGATTATAAGTCATAATATCATAGTCATCTAATGTCAAATATGAGAACTCTGCAAAATGGGGCCTTACACAATACCAAATCCCTAAAAATTATTACAAAGAGATTTTAGTTTCCCCATACCTCATAATATATTAGAAATCCCTAGGGTCCCTGTTTACACAATAAGAAACCTCTTTAGCCATTTTATTTGTGTTTCACCTAAAAGGGGTGTATCATCTAAGGAAGCTACTCTAACCATACCCTTGAAAAGGAGATAGTGGGTTATAGGCATGGTTTAGCCTCTATAGTTAGTGTTTTGAAACATTGAGCCAACACTAATCTAAAAATGAGCTAGTATATTTGAAAACTCACATAATCATTCAAAATCTTACCTATATCACCATTTATACCTTGAATTTTGTTTGTATGGTATCCATATTCATTAGCTTTTCTATATATGCAACATTATTTATTAGCTACAGTCATATAAAATTTCACTTGAGTGTAATGAGTGTCACTTAAGACCAATCATCCCTACCTTAGCCCTAAACCTATATTAGGGCCTCTTTCAACCCTTAACCAACTTTATTGTAGGTATTAAATAACCCTAGACATCCCAAAATAAATCCCAAACCTTCCCCTAGGGCCCTAGGTTTTGCCAGTAGGACATTGGTGACCCCCTTTGGACACTAGTGAATTGTGCTAATTACCAAGGGACACCGCTAGTGTTCCTTGTATGATTTCAACCCCAATGGATATATTTACTATTCTTAAGGCACCTAGGGTCAACCTATACCTATTTCACACTTTACATAAGCACTAGATTAGTATAAATACATGACTTTTAGCCCTTTACCTACTAGATGGAAATAAAATGTAAGATACAGAAACAAACTTAAAACATGTGGTGTACAATCAATGTCATTAATCCCTATTCTACCCTACTTCTACATATAGTCATCTAGAACCATCCTAAAGCTCAGATTACATAGATTTTTAGTCTCAAGCCTCGCTCAAAGCACTCATGTCAGTACTCATACTAGCTTTCACTTGCACTTGCACCAACACTTAGATTGGGAGAACTACATGGGGATTGATCCCATCTAGAGGTATTGGTATGTAGTAAACTCTCAACACAATAGGTTGTTGAGGATGTATACCCTACCCAACTAACATCACACTTTTTCTACTTGTGCCATTTAAATACCCTAATAACATGGAGATCTAGGGTTTACATATAAAATCAGTCCAAAATAGGTCATAGACAACAAAATGAGTTTAATTCACATAGGAACAAGCCTATCAGACTCAAATACAACTAATCTTATAGGTTCACATCAGTCCCTACACAAGGACACTAACATGGAATAAAGGACACTAATGTAGTGCACTATTATTCAAGAGGAATTCTACACCTAGATCCTATTTATGACACACTGATTAGCTTTTATGATAGATTTTAGCCTCTATATCATTTGTCTCAGTTAATTTTTAGGCAAGTACTTATTTATGTCATTCATTGCTATTTTTAACATATCATATTAAGTCAATTCTTATACAAATTAGTGGTTGTATTTATTACACATCTTTCCCCTAATTTATCATACTCAGACCCTTTAACAACCTAGGATTTACATACACTAAGTCCTAAACATTTAAATCATTTGGTGAACCTGACTTACTTTAAACATATTGCTTAAAACCCTAGTATACCGCTAGGGTTTCCCTTTTTATTTATAGCATTTGCTCAGTTTCTAGTTTTCATCCTTTCATCATGATTATCATCGTGGATGTCATTTTATACTTTTTGGTACAAAGTCTTATGGTTTGTCTTATATGCTTATTACCCACCATTTGTATAATGATTCACATATATGTCACTCTTTTTCATGGATCATGTTAGAACTCAAATTATTTCACACATTGTTCCACCTCACCTTGAACCCCCCTTATATGGATAACATTGTTGCATTGCCAATTTTGATTTACCTCTGGTCACTAATCTACAACAGAGAGCTGAAATGACTCCTCTTATTCCTCCTCCACCTAGACCCATCGACTATCTTTCCTCACATCGTACCTCTAGTAATCACCCTTGGTAAATAGTAAACCCTACAGTTCGAGCTATCACTAGATGAAATTAAATGCCTCCTTAGTCTATACAAGAGCAATGTAACCCCATGTTCCCTCCTCATCCCCAACATAATATAACAGGCCATACAAATTAACACAAAACAAATGATATTATGGGTCAATTGAGAAATACAGCATCTAGGATTTCTATATTGGAATTACTCCAAAAGGCAACTATTTTCAAAGATATTATTTTCCAAACACTCAATCATACATCTTTGCCTCATGATACAAACCCAACTTATTTTGACTATGCCATGAAAACTATCAAGGACATTAAGGATGTTATATCTTTTGCCAATGAAGATTTTCCCTCACAATTAGTTATTGCTCTAAAATTCCCACTCTTAATTAAGGTGCAATTTAAAACCACTATTATTAAATGAGTTCTAATTAATAGTGGTTCAAGAATTAACATATGCAACCTCACATTCTTATAGATTATGGTGGTTGACATAACATCCATTCAAAAGACATATAAGAACATTAGAGGTTTTGATGACATTCCTTAAAAGGCATTGGGTATTATTACATTGGGTATCATAGTTGGGCCAAAAACCCTAACCACATAGTTTCAAGGGATACCAAATCATTTAAATTATAATTTATTACTTGGGAGACCTTGCATGCAAGCCATGGAGGCCATACCATCTACCTTGCATAGATGTGTCAAGTTTTTACATGATGGATATTTATACACTTGTCTAGCTGATAACCAACCATTCATATATTATAAAGCCACAAAGACTACCACCCTAAGTACATGTTTAGATGGGACACATCATGTTCTCATAGAGTTCCCTCACAAGTTTCTAATAGAGCAAATGCATAAATATGAGGTCATAGATTCTAGTGCCACTATTCCTACACCCATTATAGATCCTCTTACAACACAATTACCTTCACCCATAAAGGAAAAATACACTCTTATAACATAGTTATCCCAACCCATGATAGATTATGGGATTCTCACAACATAATTACCATTACTTGTTAATTTAGAGGAAATATACATTAGAAACTCAGATACAAATTCCCTAGCCATCATAGGGAATTATCCAACACCCATTGACATTGATTATTATTTATGTAGATTGATATTCACACTAGTAGGCCTTAGAGAGCATAGAGATGATTCTAATACACTTATGCCTTTGCCTACACAGGCATCACCACCAGTTCATAGTTCCACAAATACATGCCAAGACACTCGATTGTAATTATAAGTAGATTATTCTATACATTCAGTACATATGGTTACATTTATGGATATTGACCCAGTTATTGGGATTCAAGTAAGCACTACATAGGATAAACCACAATAGATGTTACATATGTTACTTGATAGAGGATTGACGGTATTACCCATAATTCACCATAGATCTATTAATAAATTTACACATAAGGATGATAGAACATTTTGTCATTTTCACAATATTACTGGACATGATACATATACATGCTCAACACTACAACAAAAACTAAACAAATTCAAATCTCAGGGAACTATCTAGATTACACAACATCTACCTCCACCTGTACAAGCACCATGATAGACTCTTTACTATCATAGACATTTAAGGAATGATCAATTGATTATCTATATTTTTGTCAAGGACAAAGACATCCTTCATGTTGCTATAGATGAGGATTATAATCTTAATACTTGCACCTATGTATTCTTACAACACATAGGACATCAAGAGAGTGAACTACAACATGCTATACATTTTCAAGACTCCTTGGGACATATCACACTACTAGTTGCATGTGGCCCTAAGGTGGTCAACACACTCCTTTTTGTCATGAACATAGACACTCACAAACAAGTTACACTTGGAAATACATGGTTATAGGAATGGATGCCACAGTTGATCGAATAGATAGATGTTTGACATATAGTCATGAGGGACACACAATATGCATTCTACATGATGAAACATATGAGAACCATAGGTTTCACATAGATACCCTATGGTCCAATGTGGTTTACCTTAGGATAACACAATAGGCTTCTTACATAGTAGAGCATCATGCCATTCAAATGCATAAAATCTAGACTATATCCAAGGATAAGGCTATAATTTTACCAACAACATGGTATGATGATCATAGTGATGAATGATTGATTATAATTAGTATCCAAAATTGGATGATCTCCCATTAGAACCACTATTTGACTATCCACATCCTCTAGATGTGCTCTTAGGTCTCTAGAGGCACTACTTTGCATTTATACATACTCATATTTACTTACAAATTACTAACATATAATGTCTCTTACCTTGTTTCTTGTATATAATTTCATTTTCATGATTGCTTATACATATCTTATACTCAAAAAATATAAAAATAATATAATGTGTTCACAACACAAAAACATTTAAATATTACTCAAAAACACAAAATTTAGGTTGTTTGCATATCCATGATACATTCTTTATATACTTTCCAGGTATTACATATGCTAACTATGTTATTGTAATTAGTTTTATCATACATACATGATTCACTTATTATTTTTGAGTATTCATAGATTTTAATAGGACTCAGGTCCATCACATAGATCCAAAGTTGCTATTATCTACCCACTGGGGGCACATAGATAGATACATAGATTAAACATTGATGCATTTACCTATTGGGGACATCTTATACACAAATTCCACTTTACTAGTTTATATCATTATATACTACTTAGATTTTTTGCTGACTAATACTACTATAGACTTAGTTTATGCACATATTTTCTCTTATATAGATTTATGACACATGTTCATGCATACTTTCATTTCTAGCTTTCCTAGTTAGACTTGATATTGTTTTCCTATTTCTACATCTATTCGAGGGCATTTGAATATGCCATTGTTCTATGACTATACATAAATTATTATCATCATGTGTATGCTTTTGACATGTACCCATGTCCTTTTGTGTGCCTTTTTAATTATGTAGGAATTTGAACATGTCCATCCATGTGGCTTTAAGCCAATCTTGATTTTTGTATGTGTATGTGGACATTTAAACATGTCCTTGTATATTTTTATCTCTTACACTTAGTGATATGTGCCCATGTCCCTTATATCATGTTCCCTTAGCCTACTTTATGTGCCTCATTTGTTTGTATGTATGCTTTCATGTATGTGTCATGGCCATGACACTTTTCTCTTGCTTGTTACACTTACACTCAGTTTTCAATTCCATGAGGGACCTCATGCATCTCCTCTTCCTCCTTGGGTGCCTTGATGGACATCATTCCCCATCCCCCTAGGTAGTTACTTAGTTTGCACTCAAATTTTGGATTCATATACATGTTTACATTTTTATATCTATCTTAACAACCATGGGAATGCTAGATCTAACATACATCGTATATTAACAACTTATGCTCAGATTATCTTACATTCCAATGTCATGTATATACATTATATAGTTTATTATGTATATTTCATATGTGTTTTCAATCTAACACACATCATGGAAAGATTTTATTTCGAGGATAGTTGTTGCATAGGTACAATAATTCCCCTCAAAATAAGAGGCATTCATAGGGGTTAGTCACAGAGAGCAGGCCATATAAATGCACTCAGAGTATAGTTTTCAACATGTAGACACAAAATTATAGAGATTAGAATCAGGGAAACACATTGGAAAGCAGTCAGACAGAGATCATAGTCAGTTTGGTATAAAAACAACACATAAGACACTAGCAAGAAATAGATGACACTAGTATGATGTGCTACTATTTAAGGAACTCTGTTATATTCCAGTAACCCCAAAAATAAGAAAATATAGATTTAATAGAAGAAAATAATAGTTACAGTCTAGATTTAGATAGTTTTAGTCACATGTTATCAATTTTGATCAGTTTATGCTCAATTTTGCATAGAATCATACCATTTTTACTCAGATTAAGGGAATCATTTGTGGCATGACTACTCGCATTTTAATTTTAGATACACATAAACATGGATTACTACAACTAAATATAGAATCCATATGCATAGATATCAGAATTGGGGACATGTGCATGACACATTATTTCCACATGATCAATTTTGTACCAGCGCATCTCAGATAGAATGAAAAATCCATGCCATTCTCCATGTTGTATACTTGAGAAAATATTTACACCAAGTTTCATACTAGATTTATGCCTTATTTCATTTTCAGTAGTTGGTATTTTTGCATAGTCCCTGAGCTACATTCCCAAGTGTCTGATAGGCCCCTTGGCCATTTTACATTTTAGAGTTTTTGTGTGGCCCCAGAGCCATCCTACATAGTTTTAATTACATCATATAATATAAATCATAGATGCATCTACTACACATCAATAGGCAATGATGGAGTCATAACCTACTTGAGTTCCTGAGCCACCTATATTGGAGGGTTGGACAAGCCATCAGTCCAATCCAAGTTATTCATAGTGTACAATCCACCAAGTAGGATTGGGCAATCATGGAGTCAATACCAGATTGAGTTTTTGAGCCAACCATACATGGGGATTAAGCAAACCATTATCTCAATCTAAGCTATTCACTAATTTGATCACCATCTACATATAAACACATGATGTCACCAAGTTTTTTCATTGGTTTGCATACCCAACAAAGTGTATTCATTCCTTTCTTCTCTCTCTTATTTCTTTACTCATTTTTGTCTTTTATTTTGATATTTCTTAAGTAAGGACTGATTCATCCATATTTCATTTATAAGGTATATAATGGAGCACACTTGCATACTTAGACCCAAATTCAAGGGCTTCACCTCTTAGGTAAGTCTAGGTATGCTTCTTTTTTTTGTATCCTAGTCATTTCACTTTGCTACATTTATAGAATAAAAGGGGGAGGGATGTAGTCATATAAAATGTCACTTGAGTGTAATGAGTGTCACTTGAGACCACCCATCCCTAGCTTAGCCCTAGACCTATATTAGGGCCTCTTTAGACCCTTGTCAAACTTTTGTGTAGGTATTACACATCACTAGACATCCCAAAATCAGTCCCGAACCTCCCCCCAGGGATTCAAGCCCTTAGTGCCCTAGGTTTTGCCACTTGAACACTAGCACCCCCCCTTTGGACACTAGCACATTGCACTACTAACCAAGGGACTATTGAGGTGTGGTGTTCACATTATTAATGTAATAACATAAATATTATTTTTATAATAATATTACATTAATAGCTTATGGTTAGTTTTATTTAGTTTAATGAATATATTATTAGTCACAATATATTCATATATAATGGGTTAGTTGGGAGTTTGTTTGAGAGATATTGGTGGAGATTTGATCTTTCCAAATATAGGAAAGGCTCTTCCTATATAATATGTACTCCTATATGGTTTTTTTATGCAACAAAAGAAATAATATAGTAGATATATTATTGTGTGAGAATTATCTGTGTTTGGCTCCATTATTTTTCATATTTTATTTATGCATATCTGAATTAACTCTATTATCTGGTATCAAAGCAAACATTTTAAAAATAGATATGGACCTGTGAAGCATGTGATGGATAGTTGCTTGGTAGTTTGTCCATGTGGATTAAATATTAGATTTCTATTCTCGTATCATGTTCTGACGATATTTAGAGTATAATATATAAAAGAATAGTATCATGATAAATTTAATTATTTATGTGGGTTTAATTATTGTCCATATTCTTTCTATTTATGAGAGTTATGCAGTCTCATGCATATGTTTAAAAGCTCCACTTGAGTGTTCACGGTGTACCTTCTGATTAGTGTAATGTGTAGTAGTTTTTTCACTCATTAGATAACAATGGTTTTGATAAGTGAATCTAAACATGAATCCATAAGAAGAGCTATATAATTATAGTCTACTCTTTTACTTTACATCACTAAATTATTCTTCTTGGTGTCATTCTAATTTTACCTACTTAGGTCATGCCTCCATCAAATAGTTTACCACTACCCACCTTGGACGTATTTTGGTGGTGTTCATCTATAATCTAGGTTGCTCCTATTATCTTATATGCCATCACCCTTCTATTCTATGTATTGGATTGGTCCCAAGCATAAAGGCATAGATGTACTCTAAAAATCACTTTCAGTCTACACTTAAAAGCAATTTAGTGTTAATTAAAGATGGTTTTATCTTCAAAGCTCCTCGGTCCGTTAATTAGTGATATATGTGAGTTTCATTTTGTTTTATTTATTTTATTGATTTATTAATAGATGGATTTGATTCATTCTTTATTTATTAATAGTTGTCTCTTTTTTAATATTTAGAGTCAATAAATCATTTAATTTGTTATAAGCTTTTAGTTTTATTAGTTATTGGTTGTAATTTTTTATTGTTGTTTATTATTGAGTTTATTAGCGAGTCAAAGATTAGAATTATTTTGAAAATGTCAAAAGAAAATCTTAGAGTGTCATTGAGTCCCATTTTTTTACTTAAGTCATATTTTATGGTTATTAGAAAGTAATTAAATATTACTTTCTAGTTAAGAGGTATTTATATTTCTAGTTATCGGTTTGGGTTTATTGTCAAATTTAAAAATGAATCAAGAATTAAAGGTTGAGACCAATTTAGTGTATGTTCGTAAAAGTCATTATTGTAAAAAAGAGTCAAGTCAAAAAATTCAAAGTGTCCATATGTTGAAAATTTCAAAGTCATTTAGGCTTAGGTATCATATAGTGTCATTATCAAAGATTGTAAAATATAAAAATATATGCCTCATAGATGCATTTTCACTTGTACATGATGTCCAAATTGTGGGAGAATCTCCCTCAAAAAATCATGCATTTGAGCTTCATGACTTCATCAACTGAGTGAATAACTTCTTTTATTGGAGGATAGAAGAAACAAAGGCTAAAGGTTCCAAAGCCTCTCGTTAGTCACCAATGATGGGGCCCTAGAATGATTTGGTAACTTTTGTGTGGTGTGGTTTTTCATTTTTTAGTGTGGTGTGATTTGTGCCAAATCAACTAATGCCAAGGATAGTTTTTTAGTGGAAATGGAAACCATCTATGCTATTTTTTTTGGGTGGTAACAAACAATAATAGAAGCTACATCAAATGACAATGAGGAATTATTCCTCACGATATATATTTTTTGAGTTGTGTGTGTTTTCATTCCCCTACTTGTTTTGAACACCTTTGATATTTAGAGAAAAGGGAGAGTGTAGATATAATGGAATATGGTAAACAATTTTATAAGAGGGAAATTAACTATAGAAATCCTCTAACTACAAAGATCCTCTTATTGCCTTACTTTATTATGGATATGATTGGCTAGTGACACATCCATTGTAGTCACATGGAGTAAATACGAGATGCGTTCCTTCACATAGTAGCAGTCATGTGCAACAAGATCCAGACATCAAGATACATATAGTAGTATGCAAACCTAAAAGTATGCATTAGTATATGATTTTTTTTAGGCCAGTTCTTGAAGATTTATATTCTCCTCATGTTCACATTAAGGGGGTGTAGACTAGAATTAATAATGTTCACAAGGGGGTGAATGTTGAGGTGTAACATTCACATTATTAATGTAAGATCATAAATATTTTTGTTATAATAAAATTATGTTAATAGCTTTTGGTTAGTTTTATTTAGTTTAATTGATATATTATTAGTCATAATATATTCATATATAGTGATTTAGTTGGGAGTTAGTTTGTGAGAGATATTGGTGGAGCTTTGATCTCCCTAAATATAGGAAGACTCTTCCTATATAATATGTACTCTCGTATGGTTTTGTTATGTAGAAAAATAAATAATATAGCATATATATTATTATGTGAGAATTATCTATGTTCAACTCCATATTTTTCATATTTTATTTATATAGATTTGAACCAACTCTATAAGGGACCGTGCTAGTGTCCCTTGCCTAATTTCAACCCCAAAAAATATATTTTCAATTCCTAAGAGACCTAGGGTCAACCTAGACCTATTTCACACTTTGCACAAGCACCAAATTAGTATAAATACATGAATATTATCCCTTTACCCTCTAGATGGAAATCAAATGCAATATACATAAACAAGCTCAAAATAAGTGGTGTACAATCAAGTTCATCGATCCCTATTATGCATTAATTCTACATACAATAATTTACAACCATCCTAAGATCATATTATATAGATTTCTAGTCTCAAGCCTCATAAAATCACTCAAGTTGACACTCATACTAGCATTCATTTGCACTTTCACCATAACTTATATTGGGAGAACTATATTGGGCTTGATCCCATCTTGGAGCATTGGTATGTAGGTAACTCTCAACATAATGGGGTGTTGAGGAAGTCCAACCTACCCAATTAACATCACACTTTTACTACTTGTGCCACTCAAATACCCTAACAATATGGATATCTAAGGTTTGCATACAAAATTAATCTAAAATAGGTCAAAAATAATAAAACAAGTTTTATCTGCATAATAACAAGTCTATCAAACATAGACATAATATCTCCTATAAGTTCACATCAATCCATGTACAAGGACACTAACATGGAACAAAGGACAGTAACATAGTATACTATTATCTAGGGAATCATGCTACTATCTAGGAGGAGTTCTAACACTTGGATCTTATTTTTGACACCCTGATCAAATTTTATGCCACTTTTTAGCATCTAGATCATCTGTCTTAGTCAATTTCCAGCTAAGTACTTATTTGTGTCATTCATTTTTATTTTTAAAATATTAGATTAGGTCAATTCTTATACAATTTAGTGGTTTTATTTATTGTATATATCTCCCTCGATTTACTGTATGTAGACCCTTTAACAACCTAGGATTTACATACACCAAGCCCTAAAAAGTTAAATCATTAGTAATAAGCTTATTATTTATTGCATGTAATTTATTTAGATTCATTATATATATCAAGGTTAGTGAAAGGAAAAATATTGATAACATTTATCCTCTAGATTTCTTGTTATCTACTCATATTGTGCCTTTTACTTATAATAATGAATGGACAAATCAACAAAAGCTAAAACTTATGGAAGAAGCATATATCGATGATTATGATTTTGATGATATAATAATGAATAAACAATTTGATTTTGATAAAACTCAAGAATAAGAATTCATAGAAAAGAATATCCAACTTAACCTTGAGGAGCAAAACACACCTCTTCATTCATCCTAGATTCCCTGTTTGGATTCACCTCTACATCCCTCTTTGGATTTACCTCTATATTCCTCTTTCGATTCCTCTTTGGACCCATCTATATATTCTTTTATGTATTTAAATTTAAATTCCCCTCAGGATCATCCTTCACCTTATTTATTGAATGCTAATTTAGAGCACAAAGAGTATTATAAAATGAATATCTACTCTCTTAAATTTCCACCCACCATAATAGAGGATGAACCTTATCCTTGCATACCTAACTTCTGTTTCCACCTTGCTAATGTGTTTTATTGATTTCATTCCTATAAAATAAATACACATAAAATAATCATAAATAAGGATGATATTAATCATGAACAAAATCATATTTCCTTCCTTTGAAGTGCAAGTGATTACTACTACTACTAATGATGTTATCTCTTCTCCTTTACAAATAGTGGACATTGAGCCTACATGGAATATTAATAGATGCAATTGATATAATACATATTGAAAAAGAGATAAAAAATGTTGACACCACAATATGGGGTAGTTGGTTTTTCATACACAAATACAAAATATAATCGAAACAACATATCACAATTTCAAGAACAACCTAAGAAGTTGGTTCTATCCTATGATGATGATGATGATGATTATGATCATGATAATTATTATGTATTATATTTTGGAATGATTCAAATAATATACAAGATGAATATGGTAATATAATTTAGGGGTATAACACACATGCTATATTTATTGATACTAATACATGCACATCTAGCACAAATTATTCATAGGAAGTTACTCATTCATACTATGCAGTTGGGTATACCTATGTGCATCCTCTTGATAAGATCATTATATAGACACAAACTCCTACTTCCTCTCAACCCACTAGTTGGGCCTATTCTCTTAGTTATTTTGATATTTTCCTTTGTACACAGCTTCTTTGAATTTACCTCATTTCTACTTCTTCTATCAGTTATCTGAGCATTATTCTAGCCCTTGACTTTATTTTCACTTTGAGTACTTTCCTTTTCGATTTTAAAATTTATTTTAACAATAAAAAAAAAGTATCTTGAAATGCTTTCAATGCACATTCTTTATGGTAGTCCACTTACTTACTATGACATATCTATCATGCTATGGCTTCCATTCCACTTACATAATCACATCTTTCTACTTTTACACACTATATGAGCACACATAGCCTTTTTTATATTGGGGGGAATGTCCATTATTATCTATATCAATAATTTTTGCTACATTTTTATGACTCTTTTATACATACATTGGGGGCATTTTCCTTGCCTTCCTTCTAGCCACATTATGCTTTCATACCTTGTTGTGGATTGTTTAAATCCCTCAATTTTTTTAAATTTTTTGAAGCCTTTCTTCTTAGTACTTTTTAAATATTTAAAATTCTGATCTTAAAAAAATAAAAAAAAATAAAATATGCAAAAAATATAAAAAAATTAAAATATTTTCAAAAATCACATGTTTCTAATTTACATATGTTATTTATCTCATGTTAAGTATATAGCATATTTCATTTATTTTTCAATACATAGTGCTTTTCAGGGGTATGTGAGTGTGATACAATACATACTATTACATGGTTATTTGAAGTTGAGCTCCCCTTTTAGCTAACAACCTTGCTAAGATGGGGGTATCTTTGTTCTCTATGAAATTTTCAACAGGTTGTATATATCCACACCTTTTTACCATGTTGAGATATACATCATGGAAGTGTTTTTATATTCACTCATAATTTATATTATGTTACATGGATATACTTGATAGACAAAATAAACTCTCCATTTAAACTAATGCAGTCCAATCACTCATGTACAACTCAACAAAGGTATTCCATGGGTCAACCACTACGTTTATCAATTAAACTAATTTCACTAATTGTTAACACATGGTACATATACTTGGTAAGATGTTAACATTGTATGTGAAAAACTAATATTGTTCAAAGGTTGAGGTGATTATAGGCAACATATGAAAACATTGTTGCGTATAGTAAACTTCCTGAAGGTAAATTATTGGAAATGAAATCACACTTGCACTAAGTAAATTTATGAAAAGGAAATGAGTTATTAATTTGAGGTTCACAAGCTTCCCACATAATATTAAAATTACTTACATGGAATTTAAAGATACACACTCAAAGGTGAATTGAATATGTGTGTGTGTATATATATATATATATATATATATATATATATATATATATATATATATATATATATATATATATATATATATATATATTATTAAAGATAAATAACACATACCTGAACGAAATTACAGGAAGAAAATTATTCACTCAACATAAAGGAAACTAATTTAATGAATGAGAATATTCACCACAACGCCTCACGAGTGGGACCTACCTTGGTTGGACTTGCTCTTTGATACCTTCCTTAATATGAATGAATTACTTCAAATCAAATCCATTTTATTAATAATTACACAACAATTTACTACGTAAAACTTAAAAATTACAAGATTACAATTTGACTATTGTTTTCTCTATTCTAACTTCTTCTGATACTCAACTATTACTTCTTTACAATGTGCATCCACTTTTATTAAATAGAGATGGCATAACTTATTTAGATTTCCTAATATCTAGGTGGTTACAACCACAAATATAAATTGTGCAAACAATAATACAAGTTACAACCTTCAACCATATTTGGGAGAGTTACAACAATATAGCCACAATAGTAGATCTTTAAAATTAAAGAATATTTAGTTGCCCCTTCAAATAGTTATTCAATTCCCTCAAATCATCAATAGAGTAAATCTAGGAATACCATGGAGTAATATATTCAACTCCAAAATGGTGGAATATGAATTAAATAATAATTATTCTCCTAAATAATTATTTAATTCCCAATAATGTGGGGGTAATAGAAATTCATGATAAAAAATTATTATAGATGCTCTGTGAATGATCCATCCATGTTATGGGTTAGAAACAACTGCTACAATTATTGCTATGGTTTGGAGACAACCGTTATAAAAATTGCTATGAGTTGGAAACAACCACTACTGCCACTGTTATGTGTTGGAGATGACTGTTTAAGTTGATAGGGGCTGCACATAAACGTATCATGTGTTGAAGAACAAAATCTATATGTTACACATCAACTACTAAAATATTTATAACAAATGTTAATGGTTGAAACATAGATGCTATAGGGTGAAACATAGATGTTACAAGGTGTACCTAGTTTCTAAAAATTGTTTCTTCAATGATTCTCTTTCTCTTTTATACTTAAAAGTATCTTAAACATTCTACATTTCAACATTAGTAGAACCATATGATGAAATCATTAAATCATACTTATTTATTTAGATATTGGAGACTTTATATCACAACATTAAATATATGCAACATAGATGTAGTTTACACTGTTAATTATGGGTGAGCCTTATAACAATGGAAAAATGAAGGGTGTTTCTAAACTAATAATATATAGGATGAGTGTCATTTCTTGGACTCATCAACACTATTTTTTAATAATGACATTGATACATATGGTTGATGTAGATTAGTCTCATTCCTTTATGCTTATTTTCAAATTATTACTTTACTACATGATAAGTTCGGACATGTTCACTTATTGTGCATGGCCTAGCCTTGTATGTGTAAATATATATGTTCTTACTTATATGACATCATCATGTCATTTTAGTGTGACCCTTAACCTTGTTTTTTTGTGTGACATTCATATGTCCCTTCTATGTGGCATTTGGGCCTTATGTGTGCCATTCTATTCAAATTGTGTGACATTACTTGGTCTTACGGTGTTGTGATTCATATCACACATTACTTCTATTTTATAATTTTACTCTTGTGCCGTGATACATTCATGCACATGATTTTTATGTGTCTCAATGTTATATCCATATAACACATGTAATTCAATGTTATTTTCAATACTATGATGTAATACTTTTTAAATGTTCACATATTACTACATTATTATATCTTTCACATATTCTACAAGATTTATTTTTAGATTAGTGACTTCCAAGTTACATACCTCATCTCAATAGGGGGCATCACAATGGGCTTGCCTTGAGAATTCAATCCCTCATGAGCAAAATAATTATACTTATGACAGTATATGGTCTTTATAATTACAATATGATTCAAGAAAATAGATCATGGGGGCATATCTCATGCATATGCACTCATTATTACAATTACTTGATTATAAATTCATATATATTCCATACATATGCATGGGCATGTGCAAAAAATATATAAGTTACAGGGTTCAAATAATTATAAGTTCAATTGACATTCTATATCAGTTTAGTACAAATATAGGGGGCATGATATTCATTCATGTTTATGGTACCATTTCAAATATCAAATTTCACTTTTTTTTCAATGTTTTAAAGTTTCAAAGGCACAAAAATTTCAAATAAGATATAAATCCATCTACAGTAGTGTGATTTGTCTCATTTTTCAAGTGGGTCATGATATTGTTTAGTGACACTCAACACCTATAGTTACTCTTTAGTGAGCCACATTTGGTGGTTACACCCCTTTTTAGACTACAATTATTCTACAAGGGTATTGTACATATTCATATGAAGGTTGGAGATATAATCTTTCAAACTCAAGGAATTTCACTAATTTTCAAAAATTGAGGCTTGATAACTCTTAATTCACCACATGTTAAATATTTATCCAAATGCCTCAAAAAGGGGGCACATAATTATCTATTTTAAATTTATAGGGTAATTATATTTCATACTCTTTTAGGTCTTTTCTTTCTTGGGTTTCTTTTAAATTTTAAATTTTAAGTTTTAGATTTTTAATTTTCAAAAATGGACAATAACTACTTTGAGTGGCATTGTTACAAGTTTTGCATTACGTCACTTGTACAATCAAGCTTCACATCAAAAAAAAGGTGTGTATATATACTTAGGTACACATCTCCTTTTCTCTAGTAATTCCATTCCATTGCATCAGTAGAATAAATGTTGGGTAAATGTAGACACTCAAATTTAACCATTAAGTGTTTGACAATATTTAATCTTAACATCTTTATCTTACTTGACCTATTCACAATTTTGTTAACTTGAAACATCTATGAAAGCCTTCGTTATTATACTCACTATCTTAAAATTAATGAAAACATCATTCAAACATCCCTATTCTACTTATGGATTCACGTTAGCCAAGTTCTAATAGTCTATATCCTTCTGAGATAAGACCACACTAAATTAGACAGGGTCACCACCCAACCTTATCCATTAGTGTGGCCCCATATTCAATGATGAAATGATTACTTTTTAAATTCAAGATGATTCATGTTAGTGCTCCTGCACTTTTATAAAATTTGGTTAATATAAATATTTCAAATCTACCACTATATAAACACATCAAGGCCACTTAAGGAATTACTTAGCAACTTGGAAATTTTACAAAAGCACTCTCTATACAAACTATTGTGCATTGAGAAAAAGAGCCATCTTATTCCCAATTTAAGTTCTAATTTATTTCAGCAGTCATAGGACAAGTTTGAATCTATTTTATTATAGGTCAAGGTTATTCATTATCATACATTTAATTTAATTTACTAATTATATCCATATAATACAAGCATAAAAATTCACACCATCACTCTAGAAGGGATAACTACATCATCCTAAGGCCCTTTGGATTATGTAGGTAGCACTCAGATTACACGAGGTTTTTTTAGGATAGTTTGGATATTCCCCTTAATTTATTCCTTTCTTTGAATTTGATGTCTATTTGATTTATATGTAGAAACTAGTGTTTAACATTGTAGGTACTTATTGACAATAACTCAATACCCTCATATAATCAACAAATCACCTTTGATAGGTATAAATACTTGAATAGAGAAATTACCTACATAGTCAACTCAGACATGACCATTGCAATAGATAAGGCCACATTGCACCCCTATCTACTTTAGTGCAGACTTGTTCCAGTGCATTACAAGATTTTGTTTTCAGGTGTGACACACTTAAGAGTTCCTTATAGTTAGTTCCATATCAACGATCTACCTACATAGTCAATATAAGTTATATTTAAGCTAGGTTTGCATATTTCATTTAAAGTTATTATTTATAGCTCATTTCAATTTCTATAATTTACTATATTTTACATTCAGAGTATGTATATTCTATAAATTCAAGATGATTCATGTTAGCGCTCCTGCACTTTTATAAAATTTGGTTGATATAAATATTTCAAATCTACTGCTATATAAACACATCAAGGCCACTTAAGGAATTACTTAGCAACTTGGAAATTTTACAAAAACACTCTCTATACAAACTATTGTGCATTGAGAAAAAGAGCCATCTTATTCCCAGTTCAAGTTCTGATTTATTTCAGTAGTCATAGGACAAGTTTGAATCTATTTGTTTCTCTAAGTTTTTCGCTAATTACATTCAGAAGAAAGAAGAAACTAAGGTTAAAGGTCTTGGGTTTGACATTACCTAGATTAAGTGCGCACCGTATCCAAGCGTTGTGGGAGCTCCTCTTTGGCTGTGGAGGAAACACCTGCAATAAGAGACTTAAACAAAGAAAATGTTAGAGGAGGATATGGTGGACTGCCAAGCTACTCGCTCAGTCCTGAAAGCATAAAGCTCTATAAGGGATGACAGTCCACTATTTAACAAAAAGAGTGTTGTATAAAAAGAAATGATGAAAGACTAAGAAAGAGAAAAATAGATAACACATACCTGTTCTCTGCGGTCAGTCTGTCACAGTCACTGACGTTAATATTCCTATTGAGGTAAGTTGGGTCAATGATGCCGATGTCGGTTTTGTTGCCGATGTCGATAGGGGTAGTGGGCCTTGGATGGGTTTCAGGGTATTTCTGTGGTTGACAGAGGAGTCTAGAAGTTTAAAGGTTTGTGCAGGGTTACGGGAAAGTGAATAAGGTCTGAGGAAGGGCAAAGGTAGAGGATAAGTGTGAAAAGAGGGTAAGAATAAGAGGAAGAATTTTCAACCTCCCCACGAAAGAAGTCGGGTTTCTCAACAGTTCTTAGGAATATCAAATGAAAACAAATTACCAATGTATTCTAAAATACTAAAATAAGAAGTAGAATACTTAGCTCTATTAGATGAAGAACCAAAGATGTCAGGATGCTTATTCCCATTGTGGCTGATGTTGAGGTCCTCGTACAGTGTTTCAATCCAATTTTTGGAATGACTTGTGTAGAGCTTCGATGGCCAGGAGGATGATATTTGAGTTTTGATGCTTGAGATCAGAATGTGCACATCAATCTGCAAAGAGGCAAGGGGTAGCTCAATGTTAGAGCTAAGCTTATGTAACCGACATCGGCTGAGGGTTGATTGACGTTAGAGAAGGGAGAATAGGTAAAAGGGAGCTCTTGGCCCGTTTCTCCATCCACCAAGTACCTTTTCCATTGGAGAACAGTCAAAACATGGGCTTATGAGGCACGAGAGTTGGTTGGGAGGTTAGGATGGAGTGAGAATAGGTCATGGGTAGTTAGGATTTAGATGACCTAGTCTCAGGGTGACTCATAGGGTAAGAAATGGTCTTAGGGTGAGGTGTCTAGGTGAGGTGTCCAAGGTAAAAGGGGTGAGGTGTCCAAGGTGAAAGGGGTTCAAGTGTGGGTTAGGAGTGTTAACGTTTAGAAGGGGACCAAGGGGGTTGACACAATATTGGTGTCTACATTTGCCCCTTTTTGTCTTGTGGTTTGTTTTGATGAACTACAAGACAAAAATAGATGTAGGTTGCCCCAGGTATGGGATGAGGTATTCCCCCTCAAAGTGGGAATTGAGAGAAGGAAATCTGAAATCAGGTGCTGATTTAATAGGTAGTTGATGGGTAGGATGAGGATGGAGTGTGAATGCTGCAATAGTTGAGATTGCACGTATACCACTTCACTTGATAGGCAGGTCAAATTATCACAGGCAAGGTCAAGGAGGACTAAAATCAAAGTAACTAGTCCCCAACTTATTAGTGGTAGTTGATTGGGTTAAACGATCAAAGCTATAGCTCTAATAGTTAAGGAGGACTAAAATCAAAGTAACTAGTCCCCACCTTATTAGTGGTAGCTGATTGGGTTAGATCGATTAAAGCTGTAGCTCTAATGGTCATCGTGTTCCAAGTATCTGGGCTAGGAAGTGCTCTTGGAAAACATGAAAATGTCACACATATTGGGGATCAACTTGGTCACGATCCGACAATAGGTGTGAAGGTCATGGATAATTTTGCTAACTATTCGTGAGGTAGCATATGCAATTAAAATAACCAAGGTAGAGTTGTCTCGAAAGTGGTCATGGTCTGAGGAGATAGTCATGATCTCCAAGGTCATTTGTTGAGTCAAGCTAAGATATAAGTGATCTCAAGTGTTGTTTGTTGTGGTTAGGGAGAAGTATATGATCCCCAATATGCCCCATGAGGAGTCTAAGGTGACTTCTACAGTGTCAGGGCTAGTTGTTTGGGCAATTATAAAAAAGACCTGTGTTTTGATGTTACTGACGTCAGTCAAAAACCCAATGTCGGTAGTATAAAAAAGCATTTCACTACTGATGTCAGTAGGTATTGGCCAATGTCGGTGGCCTGGGGCAAATCATTTGTGATTTTTGAAGTGTTGAAAAAGAGAGCTCTAAGGTGTTGATTGATAGAGACCTCCATTTTGTCTGTGTCAGCGGTGCTAGGTGTTATTGTGTGAGTGGTGAGGAGTATTGGTGAGTTTGGAGTGTTGTGAGAGTTTGGGAGAATTGTGGGCCACCAATGATTGGATTGAGGAGATGAGGTAGACAGAGATGTTAGACATTGGAGGAGGCCTTGCAGGAGGACCACCACCACCGACACCCATTATACCACCTCGGTGGTGACGACAAGATGAGGTAGGGTTTGTTTTGTGAATTTTTGAGTGTGTTGGAATTTGATTTAATTTTTGTTATTTTTTGAGTTTTTAGCAATAGATCGAGGGGGGAGGTCTATTAGAAGGGTGGGTAGGTTAGGTAGGTTGTTTTAGGTAGTTTTAGGAGTATTTTGGGGTGAAATGGGGGTAAAATGGGGAAGCCCTAATTTTTAAGGCTCACCCCGTTCAGCCCTAGGGCTGAACCAATCATCGACGCTGATGATTTCACTGACATCAGCTGACAAGGTTATCGACGTCGATCAGTTAGGTGCCGACGTTAGTTAGGTTATAGCCATCATTGACACACTAATCGATGTCAGTTGCTTATTAAAGGTAAAAAGGATTGAAAGTGATAATCTAGAGGGGCCAAAGCCATGCTGATGTACTCTCAAGTGTAGTAGTTTAGGATAGGCGGTGAGCCCAGGGTTCAGGGTAGGCAGTGAGCCTAGAATTTTAGGGTAGTTACTCCATTAGGTAGATGAACAGATGAATGGCTGAGCTAACCTTAGAAGACCCCATGTCACGTAGTGCTACCTACATAGCCCCTATTTTAAGGGCCTCAGGCCAATGTAGTTCTCCTAGAAGGGAAGAAGAGTTAAAGAGGTTGTTAGTTATTTGAATAATGTTGGCTAACGTTGTTGTGTGTGTGTTGGTTGGATGCAGGCTAGGCAGATGTTGACACTGTGAGATTGTCTCCTGACATTATTGATGCAGATGCATCAAGACATCATAGGAGAGGAGTGGGCACACATGGCCGTTGTAGGGCTCGATGAGTTGCGATGATATTGTGGAGTGGCCAGGGACGTGAGTCTTATGGTGCCATTGATCAAGCGGTGGGATCATACCACCAACACCTTTCACCTACCAACTAGAGAGTTGATGGTTATAGTAGAGGATGTGTACTATATTTTGTGGTTACCGATACATGGGGCAGACGTATATGCATGCTCGAGAGAGGAGCATGACGTTTATATGGTTACATTATTTGGGGAGCACGCTATTGAGGTGACCTACCATTCAATGAGTTTTGCATATGAGCCAATTTATGCTACAGATGAGGATGAGCATCGACTAGCCATCTTAATGATGATTGGCATCACAGTATACGGCCTTCTTGATGCAGAGGGAGGGAGATTCCCAATCGCTATGACCAGAGTTTTAGTAAACATGGTAGAGGAGCAGACAATTCTTACGTGGGCTCCAGTATTTTTAACATAGTTATACAGGGAGCTGTGGGGGATTAGTCAACGGTGGTGGTATAGCTTATGTGTGGACCACCTCCTGCACTGTTGGGTATACGAGCACTTAGTGGTTACATGACCTCTTGGCCTCCTAGTAGTGATCCAAGCCAGCTTCAAAGTTGATTTCAAGTGATGGCGAGAGGTCATGGCACAGACATGTGTGGATGGCATTATCCAAGATATTGATTATTATAGGGGGTATTGGATGCCCTGATCCTATCAAATATTATTTAGAGGCCATACTTGGTATATCTAGCATTTAGAGATCAGGTAGAGCAGTTGGTGGGGGTTCAGAGCCTGCAATGGGTGAGGGGAGGTGAGCTGGCGAGCTCGAGAGAGTTCTTGATGAGAGAGTGTGGCGATAGTATGGGCTTGTACAAGATGTGCCACCTTCTTTCCCATATTATAGATAGGATGATATTGAGGTGCCCCTCCCACTGTCAGAGGAGACAAAGCTACCAGATTTTGAGGAGATACCCGCAGGTCCAAGTGTGGTAGATCTGGGGTATACAGTGGCCTACTCAGCTTGGTGGGCAGGTCACTGTGCTGGGATTCAGAGGGGACCACCTCCCGATCTGCAAGTGGTCAACAAAGAGAGGGATGCCACCATCTAGGAGAGAGATGTAGCACAGACACAGGTGGCAGTGCTTTAGGGGTAGGTGGTAGTGTTTTAGGGATAGATGACAGTTTTGATGGCAAAGGTGGCTGCCCTGACAGGGTAAGTTATTACATTGCAGGGGTAGTTGGCTGCAACCTAGGCATAAGTATTGGTAGGATAGGGTTTTGGGGGGCAGGGTCCTATTCAGCCACCACCATAGTAGCCAGTGTAGTAGCCAGTTCAGCCACCACCATAGCAGCCACCTCAGTCACAGCCATAGAGTTCACTACAGGGTATGGCATCGAGATCGATGGGTCCACCGTAGACTGTACCTATATCTAGGTAAAATACTACATTAGATGAGATCACATATTATGAGAGCACCATCAAGGGGTTCCCTCAAATACAATGATACTCTGAGATGCTTGCTCAACAGAGATCTATGTCGCGTGCCACTACCTCCAGTTCTCAGATGTGGCGACGGTCAGAGAGTGGAGACGGTTTGGCATCTTTGCGACCATGACTACCACCACAGCCTTGAGGCATTTATAGTTAGATGATATATATATATATATATATATATATATATATATATATATATATATATATATATCGGCTTGCATGCCATTGATGTGAGATGTACATACATTTTGAGAGAGGCATATATATATTGTACTATTTCAGTTATGTTTGATATATACCTTCATTTGACAGGAATATATAGATGAGATGTTTTGAGATATGGACATGTTATGGATGTGACTTTGTGTTAGTTGTTTTGGTTATGTTAATGTTTTTAGCATTTCCCATATTTTTGATGGTACATGCTTGAAATGATGAGTATATGATGATGTTATAGCCTTTTTCATATTGTATGATGGTGTATGCTATAACATAGATTATGTGGTTTTTCATCCTTAGCAATTTTCCATATTGGTGATGGTGTATGCTAAAAATGAAATGAGTTTATTTATGCTTCAATAGGTTTCCATATTGGTGATGGTATATGCTTGACATAAATTGTGTTTGGTTGATAGTTTCCATGTGTATTGTTTTCCATAGAAACTAATGTGAATGGGCTATGATAATTTATATAACACAAATTGGTATTTGCATTAAATAAATCATGATGTTATGTTAGTGGTTAGAAAATGTTTTGGTTGTATTGGCATGTGACAAAGGTGTGTAAGAAGTGAAAGGCGCGTTGCTCTTTCATTGTCAAAGACCATAATGATAGCATAGATAGGGTTTTTGCAAACAAAATCTCCGTTCATGCATTACGTCATTGACCATTGGTTTGTGTTAGAGAAGTACCCTAATCACTTAATGTTAAGTGAGCTCAAAATACCTTGGGTATTTTGGGGTAATAGGTGTGATTATGTGATATGTGAGGCTAGCGTAACCCTTTTTAGCAGGGATAACTTTGCCCCTTTTATAGGTGACCCTGAGAATGACTATAGGCAAGTCCATGACTTAATAGTTTGTTAGTCAATTTTTTTTTTTGGTAGACTGATCAATGTGGGAAGTCTACTTGAGGATGTTGTTTTTGTTTTGTGGTCATGTGAAGCTGATCAATGTGAGAAGCTTCTGAGAGGGTGCTGTTTGTAGCAAAATTTGGGCATAGCCATCCTTCAAGGGAGTGGTCTATATTTTGCTTTGTATGTTTTGATTTTGTTGAATAGCTGTCCTTCAAGGGAACACTCTACTAATTATAGCTATAGTGTAACTGTTCTTCGAGGGAGCAGTCTACATTTATAGTTTATGGCCTTTGAATATTTTACTAGGCATCTCAATTTTTTTTTTTTTTTTTTTATAAAATTTTAGTCATAGACTAGACTATAGAGGTTTAGGGGTTTCCCTTTTATTAGGACAAAGAATTAATGCTTAAAAAAGGGTTAACTAATTATCGTAGGAGAAAAGGGTTGAAAGGAATAGGAATGAGGATGACGGGGGTTGCTCAAGGGATGAGCTCAAGTTAAACATCAAGTGAAGGATTACTTGATTAACAGTAGAATGGTCATAGATGTAAGGCATTAAGGGGCTCAGGTTTTGGTTAGCCTTTGAGGGAAGACAGACAATTAACCCTGATCCATACTTGTGTGTTATTATATAAGGTCCGAGCCAATTAGGAGCAAACTTGCCTCATTTTCTTCTTTCCATATTGGTCACATGTTGGTTTTCTTTAAGAATGAGATCTCCAATTTTGAAATCTCTCTCTTTCAAATTTTTGTTATAGGCACGCTTGATGCGATCTTGGTAGATATGAAGATGATTAAGAGCGGCAAGACGGTGTTCGTTGAGTAACTCGAGTTGTGTTAATTGATCTTGATGAAAGTCATCGTTAGAGAGGATGTCATGCAAGGAGATGTAAAGAGAAGGTATTTGTACTTCAAGAGGCAAGACAATCTCAGTTCCATACACTAAGGAAAAAGGTGTAGCACTCGTAGGGGTTCAGATGCTAGTGCGGTAGGCCCACAAAGTGAAGGAAATGTGAGTGTGCCAATCCCTTCCAGTGTCATTGACCACCTTCATTAGGATTTTGGTGAAAATCTGGTTAGAAGCTTCTACTTGTCCATTTTCTTGTGGGTAGTAAGGTGAGGAGAAGCTGAGTTTGATGCAAAAAGAGTCAAAAAGTTTTTGGATGATTTTGTTTTTTAAAGATTTGCTGTTATCGGTGATGATATTGTGAGGTATACCGAAATGACAAATGATGTGGTGGTTAATGAAGTTGACAATTTTGTCAGCTTTAGTGGAGATGAGGGGAACAACTTCCACCCATTTAGTGAAATATTCAGTCACTGTGATAATAGACTGATGTTGAAGAGGCGAATGAGGGTTAATCTCACCGATTAGATCTAAGCCCCATTGTGAAAAGGGCCAAAAATCCTTAGCAACTTGTAAAGCATGGCTAGGGACATGAAGTAGGTTAGCATGTTGCTAGAATTTGATACAACACCAAACATAGTTGCTACAGTCTTGGTGAAGAGTGGGCCAATAATAGCCCAGGTGAAGGATGCACTTTGCAACTCAGTTACCATTGAAATGTCCTCCATAAATCCCATCATGGACTTGTTTAATGTCATGAGATGTTTCAATGGTGGTTAGGCATCAGAGAAGGAGGCCATCGAAACCTCACTTGTAGAGAAGACCCCCTAGCATGGTGTATCGAGTAGTACTCTTGATAAAAGCCCACCATCCATTGCTAGAGAGGTCAGGAGGAATGATAGAATAAGTCAAGTAGTCGACAAGTTGTTTATACCAAACATCATGTGGACTAGAGTCGATATTGCCAACAAAGTTGATGCCAGTTGAGATATATGAGGGCAATGCCAAATGGTGTACCGTGACATAGATTTTCAAGGAAGCAGATGAGGATGGGATGTGTGAGGTGAGAGAGGCCATTGTGTTAGCAAACTTATTTGTAGAGTGAGAAACAGTTTGCAAGAGATAACAGTTGGAAAACCCTAATAATGTGTCAACACGGTGTTTGTATCATTGCAAGACTTCATTTTTACAAAGATATGAATTGTTAATTTGATTAACGACTAGTTGCGAGTCGCCAAAGATATTGATTGTCTTAATGCCCAGGAAAAGGGTAGTTTGAAGCCCCAAAATTAAGGCTTCATACTCAGCAATGTTATTGGTGCATTCGAAGTTGAGTTTGAAAGATAGAGGCATGGGATCACCCTCTTGAGGGATTAGGATGACCCCCGCACCCCCATCGAGTTGACATTTAGATCCATCAAAGAACATTATCATTTGATAAGGGATATCATCGGTGGATAGCATGGTGATAGACTCATCAGGAAATTCACAGTTAGAGGGTTGGTTATCAGGTAAAGGGGCATTTGCTAATTAGTCAATGATCATTTGCCCCTTTATAGATTTTTGTTGAATAAATTCCAAATCAAACTCAGCGAGAAGCATGAGCCAATGAGCCATACGTTGGTTTTGGTATGGCTTGGAATGCATGTATTTGAGAGGGTCAGTGTGGGTGATGACGTAAGTCTTGTGGTTGAGGAGATAGTGGTAGAGTTTGGAGGTGGCAAAGACTAATGCCAAGCAAAGTTTTTAGATATGAGTATACAGAGTTTCATAGTTAATGAGCATTCGGCTTATATAATGAACCACCTGCTCACAATGTTGTTCATGTTGATGTGAGATCATAGCACCTAAGGAATGATTTGTTGTTGAAATATAAAGATAGAAGGGTTGGTCATCATTAGGTGGAATAAGGACTGGTGGGGAGACAAGATAACATTTAAGAGCCTCAAAAGCCTCTTGGCAATCCTTATCCCAATTAAAGGAGACATCCTTTTTGAGGAGGTGATGGAAGGGTTGGCATCGGTTAGATAGTTGTGAGATGAAGTGATGAATAGATTAAAGCTTCCCTTGCAGGCTGTGATGTTGTTTTAGGTGAGTTGGTGGGGGCATCTCGAGTATGGCTCAAATTTTAGCTGGATCTACCTCAATGCCATGGAGAGAAATGATGAAACCTAAAAGCTTCCTTGAGAGAACCCCAAAGACGCATTTCTTGGGGTTGAGTCGAATGTTATATTTTAGTAGGCGAGTGAATATTGTTTTGAGAATGGTTAGGTGGTCACAGAGAAGTTTGGATTTCCCCAACAGGTCATCCACATAGTCCTCCATGATTTTGTGGAGGAAATCATGAAATATATAAGTCATGGCGCATTGGTATGTAGCACTTGCATTTTTGAGGTCAAAAGACATGACCCTATAGCAGAATGTCCCTCATGGGGTGATGAAGGTGGTTTTATGTTGATCTTTTGGTGTAATCAAGATTTGGTTATAATCTAAAAACTTGTCCATGAGTGATAGCATCTCATGACCAGCCGTAAGATCAACAAGTTGGTCGATGTTAGGCAAAGGAAAGTCATCCTTTGGGCAAGCTAGGTTGAGGTCGCGATAGTCAATACAAATTTGATTTCCCCTTGTTGCTTTTGTGATAGGGACAATGTTTGACACCCATTGCGGATAATCAATGGGTTGGATAAATGAGATAGAGAGAAGACGTTGAAGCTCCTCTTTGACAAGGAGTACGATGCGATGATGCATCCTGCGAAGCTTTTGCCTGACAGGCTTAGCTTCACAATTTGTGATGATGTTGTGAATGACAATGTCAGGGTCAATACCAGGCATATCGCTATAAGACCAAACAAAGGCTTTGCTATGATTTTTAAGGAATTTGGTATAGTTGATTTGTTCTTGGGCATCTAAATATTGACCAATCTTTAAAATGTGAGGAACATCAGAAGATGGGAGATTAATGTCAATGGTTGATTCATTTAACATAACTTGTGTTTTCGAAGGAAGTGATCATTGTATGAAAGAGTCATCCACACCCATGTAGGTGAGTATGGCATCATCATCCAGGCATTGGACAATGTTGATGATAGAAGATTCATCGTCTATCATGTCTGGATAAATGAGAGGAAGAGACCTTAATGCCCCACCTATTTGATAGGTCAGGGGTTCCAAGTGAATGGCATTTATGAAAAAAAAACTAAGAGGGATGGAGACCATCGACTCTGTAGGTGAGGGTGGGGGACTAGGCAAGTTTGGAGGAGAATGTTCTATGATAATTTCATGGTGAGGGATCTTAGAGGGTTCTGTAGGTTCTTCAAAACCCACGCCATGTCATTTCTTGGCATTTTTTATTGCTTCATCGTTTGGAGGTGCAATGGGCTGGTGGGGACCTTGTTCATAATGCCCAAAGCCAAAACCCTTCCATGCACACCTATGAAGATAGGTGTGAGCAAAGTGAGGGTTGTCGAGAAATGAGAAATTAGAAGTGAATTATTAGAGTGATGAGAGAGGATTTCCAACAGTAAGAGCCCGATCTAGTCCTCCATAAATAAGATTAGTTTGGAGATTGGGAGGACCATATGGAATGACCATTTCAATGCGATGGTTGTAGTTAGGGTGGTGATGAAGTTGTCCATATTCCTGTGGAGTTTGGAACATGTCAAGGGTAAGCAAATGATACTCCCCAAGTGAAAGGCATTGGAAAGTATCTTCCATAGGATCTTTCATGATCACTTGAGGAGTAGGTGTAGGTGTGACTGGTGTTTTCAAGCTTGTTGAGGCTTTTAAGGGTAGAGGTGGTGTTTGGGTGGATGTTTTCAAAGGTATGAGAACATCATTAGGTTGGTAGGTTGTGTTACATGTTTTAAAGGGGGAAGGGTCAGCAAGAATGACATGAACCTACCCTTCATGTTCAAACTTGACATAATGATGCAACATGGAAGGGACACAGGTCATGGCACATATCCAAGGTCATCCCAATAGCATGTTATATTGGAACTCCCCCTCAATGTTATAGAAGAGTTCTAGAATTGTATGTGAGCCAACATGAATATCCAAGACCATAGTGCCAATGGTAGTGGTGGTGGCATCGTTGAAAGAATGAAGAATTGCATAAGTTTTTGACATGCAGTTCTTCGAAAGGGCTATTTGATCATATGCATGGGTAGAAATGATGTTGATGCTAGCACCTCCATCGATCATAACCTTATTAACACAAGTTTGATCAATGTAAGCCATGATAAAGAGGGTGGCATCTTGATCTTCCAGGTTGGAGGTAGGAATCTCAGAATCACTGAAGGTGATAGAGGCAACAGTGGGTAATGATTTTACTAAAGCAGCTAGTGGTTAGGGGTCTTCAATTTAGACCTCCACTACCTATAAAGCTTTGATTAATTCTTGGTGATGTTGTGGAGAGCTTTGAATTAGGTCATACAAAGACATCTTCACAGGAGTTTGGTGAAGTTGTTTCACCATGGAGTCACGAATTACCTCCAAAAATGTTGGTTGAGATGTGCCCAAGATAGAAATCTTGGGTTTTGGTGGTTGAGAAGGCTTGGTGAATGGATATGTCCAAGGGATAGAAACCTACTCTTTCCCTTTATCCTTCAGGGTTTGTGACCTGGTGGCCACATTAAGAGTGTTGATTTTGAATAAAGGGGGAGAAGGTGGTAGAGGGACCATAGTCTCATATTGGGATCCTGATTCAAATGAAGAGGTTTGGGAAGCATGGGATGGTGTCAATAATTTGTCAAAAGAATCCTCAATAAGAAGGGTGTCCTTTTCCAAGTGTTGTTGAATGACAACCTTAAGAGCACAACAATTCTTAGTATCATACCCAGGTGTGCAATGATATGCATAGATTTTAGTGTTGTCGAACCAAGATGGTTTTGGTTCGAGATGTTGGTATGGCTTAATGGATGGAAGAACGATGCTAGAAGACTGCAACAATCATCATAACAGTGAAGCATAAGAACCCACTAATGGGTTTTCTCTCATTGTTACAGTAGGGGTTGACAACTTCTATTTAGGAGTTGTAGGAGGAGTTTTTCATACCACCTTTTTGGTTGGTGGTGTGGCCACACGTGTAGATGGCACTTTATTGATGATAGATGTCAATTTTTTTAGAGGAAATATATTTTTGATGAGTAGAGGGAGTAATGGAGGCAATTTGTTTTTGGGAGGTGTTGGAATGGGGAACACTGCTATTAAAGTAGAAGGATGTGGACCCAAAATAGAGGGCAATGGTGAAGGTGGGAGAGGAGTTCTCTGATGTGGTTCAACAACCTTCTTTAGTTTGGTGCGATGACCACTACTATGTGGGGTGATGTTCAACTCTACCTTCACTTGTGGGTGAGTGAGGTTTGATACAAGGCAAACATTGAGAGATTTAATCTATTTCGGCATGATGGACACCTATGAGGGTTTGAGTTCAGATGTGGAAGGCTGAGCTTTTGATGATTTAGAAGTGGAAGCCCGATCCTTGTCAGAGACTTTGGGATGAATTGTCACAGAAGGATTGGCAATATAAGGAGAAGTGGAATGTGTAAGATAAGGAGCCTTAAGTCTCTCCCATAGCGCTTCATGTTCTAGGTTCCTAGAATGGAGAAATCCTATTTTTTTTGCCAATCGAGAGAAGGGTTTAGATGATGTCACATGAGTTCTTACAGTCAGTATTTTGGAGGATTTGGGTGGTGGCGAGAGTGAAAATGTGTTGGATGCAGCGATCTCGAGTCAAAGGTGAGAGAGAACCATCACCGGATCTTCCTCAGTCAAAGTGGGTGAAATGGCGAATTCTTCTCTTGGTGGAGAAGGGATTGGAGAGTTTGGCTCATTGAGAGGATAGAGCGTAATGATGATCATGCCTTCCACATGTGGTCTAGGAGTGTGGAAAGTATGATCCTCCATTGGTGATAAGAAGGATGAGGGCAGGGCCAATGGCGTTGGTATCGTCAAAGCATCCTCCAACATGGGAGAGGTCAAAGTAGACTCTCCTACGTGTGAAAGAGGGGTGGATGGAGGAAAAATAGGAGAGGAAGGCTCGCTAAAGGGTGAAGTAGAGGGATGATGGACCCTTCTACATGAGGGCGTGGGGTATGAATCGTAACTTCTTCCAATGGTAGAAGAAGAGGGAAGGTAGGGGCAAGAGGAACAGGTAATACAAGATCCTCATGAGGTAGAAGAATGGGTAGAGGAGGTGCTTGATGTCATGGGGGTGATACAGGTGAGACGGGTTCATCCATGCAAGGAAGAGGGCAAGGTAAAGGGAGCTCTTCATTGTGTGGATATGATATGGGTTAAATAGGCACTTCTACCCATGGTGGAAAAATGGGTTGACCAACCTCTTCAGATTGTGGGAGAGGTTGGTTAGGAATAAAAGGAAAGACCATGTCAACCGTGTGTATATTGCATTCTTGAGAGTCATCAACCATGGTCTGAACATTGTTCTAACTTGGGGGATGATTAGGAAATGGTTGCCTAAAGACATCTATGTTTTGGTTAGCTGGCGCATTAGGGTTATCCAAAACAAGGTCCCCTTTGTCTAACATGTCTTGAACAACATTTTTGAGGGTTTTACAATTGTTCGTGTCATGACCCTTGACACGGTGATAGTTACAAAAGTCATTTTCCCTATACCATGCAGGGATGGATCATGAGGGATTGAATTGGATAGGTTAGATTTGAGGGAGGTTAAGGACTCCCTACTTTACTAGTTTATCCAATACAAAAGCATATGATTCTCCTATTAGAGTGTATTGACGCTGTACATACCATTATTGGAATTGTCTTGTGATGTTTTGTGAAGTGGAAGGTTCAAATTGGTTGGTTGTGGTAGAAGATGATGACCTAAGGACCACAGCATTCATCAATCCCTTAAACTTGGAGTGGGAAGAAGAAGGGTCATTGGATTTTGCATTGGTATTTTTACTACGCAATTTGACCCTGTCTTCTTTGACTGCACAGAGTTCAAGCTTTCAGGCCATGGTGAAAGCTTCATCAAATGTGCAAAAAGTTTGAACCCTCAGAGTGGATGAGATGTGCTTGGCACATGCTCTTGAAAAGAGCTTAATGAGCTCAAATTGAGGTAGTGAGAAGGAGAGTTAGGTGATCAAACCTCTCCAATAGGCGACGAAGTCTGCTATTGACTCATCATCAAATTGTCTAATAGAATAAAGGTTTGTGATGGAGACCTTCTTGGTGATGTTGATTGAGAAATGATCAAGGAATAGCTGAGTGAGTTGAGTGAAGGTGAAGAGAGAATGATTGGTAATGGAGCTATAACAATCAAGGGCGGTGCCAGAAAGTCACATGGGGAATGTGCAAAGTAATAATGCATCATCGTGAGCTATGAGGTAGCAAGCATGTCTAAATGCTCACAAATGTTGTTGTGGGTCCTCTTTACTCTGAAAGGGAGTAAATTTTGGGAGTTCCCACTGGCTAGGATATGGTCAAATGGGAACTGAAGGGTGAATAGGTTCATTGCAGATTTATTTATATGAAAGAACACTCTTCAAACCTGAAATAGATGTCTCAAGGTTGGACATCTTATCCATCAACATCTTAATTAGATCGGTAGATGGATTGGCTTGAGGGGCACCCCCTAAGTTATAGGGTAACATACTTGGTTGCATTTGTGTAGATGTAACATACTGATAATTTGTCATAGGGGCCAATGTCGAGGCCAAGGGGACTTGTGCCGCGACGTTAGAGGGCACAATTTGACTAGATGCCGCCAAGGGTGGTCGAATGGCAGTGACATTGGTTAAAGGGTAAGTGGTCACTCTTGTGTTTATGGGTACAAGAGAGGATGGGATAGAGACAATCAAGTTCTGAAAAGGTGTAAATTTGGTTGAATTATTTGTGGTTGAGGGGGTACGGAAACCCCCATGGAGGTAGGGCCAAAAAGGATAGAAGGGGAGGCCAAATCATGAAAATTGGCCATGATTGGGTTACTGGTCAAGGTAATGGCTTGAGTGACCATAGGTTGGGTAGCGGATGCTGTTGATATCATTACCGCTTCAACCAAGGAAGTTGGCATCCCATAAACAGGGTTATCTGTAGGATCTCACATTTGGCTTCTAGCGAGATAATGTTGGAGAGCCTTGACGTTGTGGTCAAGGAATCTCTCAAAAGCTTGATCCCCTTTAGGAAAAATAGGAGGTCGATCAGGGGTAAGTTGGATAGGAGTATGCTTGGTGTTTGAAGTATACTCCATTAGATGACTTGGCATGAAGGGCAAAGGTGGGAGTGGCTGTTGACTTGCATGGTCAACAAGAGATTTGGCTTGACTGCGTGTCAAAACCATCCAAAGTGAAAGGGGTTCAAGTTCCAAAAACTATGTTTTAGTTTCAGAAAATTAGAATTTGTGTTAAATAGCAAGAATTTTAGATTTTAAGCTTGCTGTTTAGAAAGAAAATTTATTGACAGTGACCGATGTCAGTTGTTTAACCGATATCAGTTAGAAAATGTTTTCAACGTCGGTCAATTAACCGATGTCGGTGAATAATAGTTGCCGATGTTAGTGGAAAAACTGATGTCAATTTTTGTGTAATTCTAGAAACACAAAAAATTAATAGTTTTTGGAAAAAGAAGATATTCTGAATTGTTTTTAGACTTCAGAATGATATGACCTTACTAGCTCAAACAATCAGATAAAAATAACAGAATAGATGAATAGGCAAGCAACCTCTAAAATGTTAAATTCCTAGGAATGAGTTTTAAAGTCATGGTGGCTTATGCCTCAAGAGAATATGTTGGGAGTTGGGCTTGTAGAACAGGTCCTAAAGAGGAAGTCTATGGATGGTTTTAGGTTATGTTTTGGTGCTCAAAAATATCTATGTTAGATTCAGTATGTGGCCTGGTGTTGGGGCTTGCTCCCTTCACTTCACAAACCTAGAGCCGAGCTGGGCTGCTTAGCCAAAATATACCTTGCTTATAATTTATAATCTACTAGAGAGCAGAGTGGATCCTCCTCTTGGTGGTGAAATCCAAGTAGGATCATTGGGTAGGGTAAGGTATCCGATAGGTGATGAAATCTTAGACGGGCCTTGTCTCAAGTAAGTTTAAATGTTTAATTTAAAGTGATTGTGGTTTGGTTGTGTAACATTTGTGCAGTACGATTTATTCATAATGCTTTAATTACTTAGTGGGCTAAGTATGCATTCAAGCAAGAATGAAATGCAATAGTTTTTTAACCCAAATCGAAATATGTTGTTCAAATGCAAACAATTGGAGAAGAGATTAAGAGTATGAGTTTTTCACTACTCTATGATGCATGCAAGAAGTAAAAGAAGAAAAATAGATGTTCTTTTTAACTTCTGCTAATGGTTTCCTTTTGGAAAAGATAGAAGAAGGGATGCAAGAAGAGAATACTTTCCTAATGCATCTATATGAAAGTTTGATTTTCTAAAATAAGAAGAATGTACCCAAGGAAAACTCCAGGGGTCCCACCGAGCGTGCCAAAATGTTTCTCTAAGTTTTTCGCTAATTACATTCAGAAGAAAGAAGAAACTAAGGTTAAAGGTCTTGGGTTTGATGTTACCCATATTAAGTGCGCACCGTATCCAAGCGTTGTGGGAGCTCCTCTTTGGCTGTGGAGGAAAAACCTATAATAAGAAAGAGACTTAAACAAAGAAAATGTTAGAGGAGGATATGGTGGACTGCCAAGCTACTCACTCGATCTCAGAAGCATAAAGCTCCATAAGGGATGACAATCCACTATTTAACAAAAAGAGTGTTATATAAAAAGAAATGATGAAAGACTAAGAAAAAGAAAAATAGATAACACGTACCTATTCTCTGCAATCAGTCTGTCACAGTCACCGACATCGATATTCCTACTGAGGTCGGTTGGGTCAATGATGTCGACGCCAGTTTTGTTGCTGATGTCAGTAGGGATAGTGGGCCTTGGATAGGTTTTAGGGTATTTCTGTGGTTGATAGAGGAGTTTGGAATTTTAAAGGTTTGTGCAGGGTTGTGGGAAAGTGAATAAGGTCTGAGGAAGGGCAAAGGTAGAGGATAAGTGTGAAAAGAGGGTAAGAATAAGAGGAAGGCTTTTCAGCCTCTCCATGGAAGAAGTCACGTTTCTCAACAGTTCTTAGAAATATCAAATGGAAAAAAATTACCAATGTATTCTAAAATACTAAAATAAGAAGCAAAATACTTAGCTCTATTAGATGAAGAACCAGAGATATTAGGATGCTTATTCCCATTGTGGCTGATGTTGAGGTCCTCGTACAGTGTTTCAATCTAATTTCTGGAATGACTTGTGCAGAGCTTTGGTAGCCAGGAGGATGATAGTTGAGTTTTGATGCTTGAGATTAGAGTGTGTGCATCAATCTGTAAAGAGGTGGGGGGGCAGCTCAATGTTAGAGCTAAGATTATGTAACCGACGTCGATAGTTCTGCTAGCATCGGCTGAGGGTTGACCAATGTTGCTGGAGGGAGAATAGGTAAAAGGGAGCTCTTGGCCCATTTCTCCATTCACCAAGTGCCTTTTCCATTGGAAAATGATCAAAACATGGGCTTATGAGGCATGAGAGTTGGTTGGGAGGTTAGGATGGAGTGAGAATAGGTCATGGGTAGTTAGGATTTAGATGATCTAGTCTCAGGGTGACTCATAGGGTAAGAAATGGTCTTAGGGTGAGGTGTCTAGGTGAGGTGTCCAAGGTAAAAGGGGTGAGGTGTCCAAGGTGAAAGGGGTTCAAGTGTGGGTTAGGAGTGTTAACATTTAGAAGGGGACCAAGGGGGGTTGACACGATATTGGTGTCTACACTATTTTATTAGAGGTCAAGGTTATTCATTATCAAACATTTAAGTCAATTTACTAATTACATCCATATAGTACAAGCATAAAAATTCACACACTCGCTCTAGAGGGGATAACTACATCATCCTAAGGCCCTTTGGACTATGTAAGTAGCACTCAGATTACACGAGGTTTTTTAGGATAGTTTGGCTATTCTCCTTAACCAATTCCTCTCTTTGAATTTGATGTCTATTTGATTTATATGTAGAAACTAGGGTTTTAACATTGTAGGTACTTATGGACAATAACTGAATACCCTCATGTAATCAACAAATCACCTTTGATAGGTGTAAATACTTGAATAGAAAAATTACCTACATAGTCAACTCAGACATGACCACTCAAATAGACAAGGCTGCATTGCACCCCTATCTACTTTAGTGTAGACTTGTTCCATTGCATTACAAGATTTTATTTTCATGTGTGACACACTTAAGAGTTCCTTATAGTTAGTTCCATATCAAAGATCTACCTACATAGTCAGCATAAGTTATAATTAAGCTAGGTTTGCATATTTCATTTAAAGTTATTGTTTATAGCTCATTTTAATTTCTATAATTTACTATATTTTACATTCAGAGTATGTATATTCTATAAATTCAAGATGATTCATGTTAGCGCTCCTACACTTTTATAAAATTTGGTTAATATAAATATTTCAAATCTACTGCTATATAAACACATCAAGGCCACTTAAGGAATTACTTAGCAACTTAGAAATTTTACAAAAGCACTCTCTATACAAACTATTATGCATTGAGAAAAAGAGCCATCTTATTCCCAATTCAAGTTCTAATTTATTTCAACAGTCATTGGGACAAGTTTGAATTTATTTTACTGTAGGTCAAGGTTATTCATTATCAAACATTTATGTCAATTTACTAATTGCATCCATATAATACAAGCATAAAAATTCACATACTCACTCTAGAAAGGATAACTACATCATCCTAAGGCTCTTTGGACTATGTAGGCAGCACTCAGATTACACGAGATTTTTTTAGGATAGTTTGGCTATTCCATTTAACTGATTTCTCTCTTTGAATTTGATATCTATTTGATTTATATGTATAAAATAGGGTTTTAACATTGTAGGTACTTATGGAAAATAACTCAATACCCTCATATAATCAACAAATCACCTTTGATAGGTGTAAATACTTGAATAGAAAAATTACCTACATAGTCAACTCAGACATGACCACTCAAATAGACAAGGCTGCATTACACCCCTATCTACTTTAGTGTGGACTTGTTCTAGTGCATTACAATATTTTGTTTTTAGGTGTGACACACTTAAGAGTTCCTTATAGTTAGTCCCATATTAATGATCTACCTACACAGTCAACATAAGTTATATTTAAGCTAGGTTTACATATTTCATTGAAAGTTATTATTTATAGCTCATTTCAATTTCTATAATTTACTATATTTTACATTCAGAGTATGTATATTCTATAAATCTGAATCAAATTAAAATAATTTAATGTTTATTTCATTTATTGTATTAAATCAAAAATAAAATAATTAAACAATAGTCAAAGAATACGATGTCAAGTTCATAGCTTTGAACAAGCTCAAGTATGCACCAAATACTCCATATATTTCAAATATTAATTTTCAAATCAAACCAAGCTATGAGATCAAATCTAATAAAATCAAGATTGAATCAAATGTAAAAATCAATGCAATATCACAACCAACAAATACATTTCAATTGGTAGCTCCACCAAGGAGGTAATTTTCAAAGTTACCATCACCTCCTCATGTCTTGTTAAAGAAATTACTTGTTTGTAATCTCATATATCTCCCTCCACCATTAGAGATTGATATGACTAAGCCTCAACAGAAGGGATTTGATAGTAACACATATTGTGATTATTATAAATATATCAGACATTTTACAAAAAAATTTACAAGCTAAGGCATATGATAAAAGATCTTATTAATGACAATACTATTGAGTTAAGAACACCCATAGAAGAGGCTAAACCACAAAAAAATGAAAATATGAATTTGAAAATATTCAATAATACATTTTTAAACCATGACACAAAAAAAAATATAGGTAATTCAGAGGTACACCATTTGTACAATGTTCATCCTCCTCCTTTGACATGTAGACACCAAATAAATGGTATTATTGGTACATTTATAGGCACATATACACCATGTTATATGATTACATTTGATGATAATGAGATTTTTGATGATGATCCATATAGACATGGATTATTTATTTGAGCCTATATAATAAAATGACCCATAATAGTATAATGATTGATAGTGGCTATAGTGAAAACACATGTAAAATGACACTTGTTTGCACTCTTGGGTATATAGAACATGATTTATAGGATACATCAAAAGTAGTCAAATAATTAAATGGACATATACAACATAATCTTGTACATATAGTCATACCTCTTTAGGTTGGTTCAACAACAATAGTTAATTTATCTTTAGTCTTACCGAACACAAGGGTCTTTGACATGTTATTAAAATGCCATTGGATATAAAATATATGTGAAATGCCATCTGCAGTACATCAATGTCTCAAATATATACATTATAATCAATTAGTCAAACATGTAACCATTTGATATGAGTACCCTCTACAGTCAGTGGTATCTCCTCCTCCTTCTCTCCCACCACCACAATAATTAGTTATTGCACCTATTCAAGAACATATTATAAAGACAATTATTACACAAATTTAAGAGCACAATGTAGATATATTTGTTGTACATATTCAAGAGCATAATACAGAGATAATTTTTGTACATATGCAAGATATTTAAATATAGTTTGTTAGAGGAGAGTGGTATAACCTCCTAGAAATCAAGCTTCATATCAAAGAGTTATTCAAAGTTCAAATAAATAATCATCTTCTAAAATGTATCATAAAGTAATACCTCAAACAATTTAGCGTGTTCCATAACTAACATAATGAACGAGACCTTCTCATACTATGCAAAAGACTCCACCAAGTCCTACACCTTATAGAGTTGCATATCCTACAAAAGATTCTATGAGCAGTGATTAAGATAGTTAGATTGTAATAACATATGCCTTTTCATATTTAGATTCATCTACATGTAATAATTTTTGTTTTGTGGAAAGCCATCCTCTAACTCTATGATACAGGCACACACTATGGTCCTCTATTGATGGGATCATAGTGTATTTTCTTTCAAAAAATGTCAAAAAAATTAAAAAATTCAAATATGTCAAAAATACGAAAAAAAATCATATGTAAAAAATACAAAAAACATTCAAAATATTCTCAAAAATCAAAATCAGGACTTGAGCATATTTTTGTAGATAACATATTATTTTTCATATACACATGCATTTCATGGGGTATATGAGTGTGATGCAGGACATACATATGATAGATGGATTCTTGGAGTATGGATTCCATTCTACCTAATGGCCATGCCTATGTTGCAAGTATTTTATTCTAAAAATTATATTATAATAGGTTTTATCTATCTACGTTATCTTTACCATGTTTAGCTACATATATTACAAGTTTCTTACAAGTTACTCATATCTTAAATTATGATACATGAATATGCTATTTTTTAATTATGTGACATGATTCATATGGATGGTGTAGACTAGTTTTCACTTATTTTATGTGCTTTCAATATTGTTACCTTCTTGCATGATAGGCTAGACATTTATTATTTACTTTGTGTCCAATTAGACTTGTGTGTGTGACATCTTTGTGTCCCTTATTTATGGAATTATTAATGTCCTTTGCATGCGGCCCTTGGCCTTATTTTTTATGACATGTTCATGTCCATTGTAGGTGGACCTTGGCCTTATGTGTGACATTACATGACATTGTGTGTTGTGCTTCTTATGTTTGATTAGGGGTGCCATGATCCATATCATGTAATTTTACTATGTAGTCTATTAATCTTATTTTTGACACCCCATATTTTTATTGTCTAAGCTAAGTGTTTTAAACTAATTATATCATATGGATGATTTTTTTCATAACATCTAAAACTGCTAACTGGGGGTCCTAGTTCATTGCATCATTTGAATATGCATTATTATGATGATTGTTTATTATGACTTTTGCATTTAGTGAAAGTGTTACTCTACATTTTAAGTGATTTCAAAAGATTTTAATGGATTTAATGAAAAATAAGCATGTCCAAAAATCAACATGGAAATAATTCTTTGATCATATAAATCATATGAGTATAATGCTAATGATCAAGTTTGTGAACAAGTTTGTAAGCTATTATGGTTGGAAGCATAGATTCATTGCTAAAATGATAATTTAGATCATGAGAGTTATATATGAATGGTTTATGATGGAATTATTTTGATCATATTTGATGTTTTTATATGAATTTGATCAAGCATATAACTTTGAAATGTTTTAAACTTGAACTATTCCGAGGACCTAAGGGTTGATGCTAAAGTATTAACACTAAGACCTATAAATAGTTTATGTCAAGATCATTACATAGTAAAAAGGTCAATACCCCTAGTTTAAAACCTAAGACAAAGGTTGAATGTTATTTGATTCAAGAGGTAATACTAATAAAACCTAGGGTGATGGAATGGAACCTAAGCGACTTAGGTTATTAGTGTTGACTGTGGGTTTGAAGCATTGTTTTGACATCATTCTAAATAGAAATTTGTGTGAATTTAATGTTTAAGTGATATAATAGATAATTTGGTATTTGTTTCAAGCTTATAGAATTTATGGAATTAAATCCTAAAGTACATGCATCATCAAAATGAATTTAAAAATCAGTTTGATAGAGGTTTTAATCATGATTAAATTTGTCAAAATGCTAAAGAGCTAATTTGGTTGGTGGTAAGATACTAAAAAATTCAACATCTAATGTGGTTGGGGCATGTAGCATAGGCAATTATTGCAATGAAAAATAATACAAAAGGTTTTTTTCATTTGATTCATTATCATTCTTAACAAGCTTGGAGTGGAAGTGGAATTCTGGAAGTTATGAGAAGTTTTGTTAACTTATAGAATCGGGTAAGTTTTTTTGGTTACTTGTCATTTTTAGTGTATGTTATGAATGGTGAAAATTATTTTGATGATTTTTTAAATCATATAAAGGATTTTTGGTGTTCATATTCAAAGCATGTAGTTTGGTTTTAAGTTTTAGTTTGAAAGGGCATGCAGACTTGATTTTATGTTGTTATTTGTTGACATATTTGAAACACATGCATTGATTATTTTGATTATGAGTCAAGTTTCAGTTATTGAACTATTTATTACTTGTAAAAATTTGGTTTAGTTGATAATGGAGAATATAAGATAAATATTTGAAGTGCATGCATGCTGAAATATTTATTTTGTTGATATTAGGGTTTTTAACAAGTCAATATGATAGTGGTTAGTGGTTGATAATTTGTATGACACACGTATAATACATGTTTGAGTTATGTAATAGAGTTGTGTTTATTATTGATAGTGATGTGTTTCTTATCTGTTGTGAATTCAAAAGAGTACATATTTTGGTAGCATATTCTTTTTTTATTTGTCTATTGAAGATGATACATATACATGTAGTACATGCAGTGATAAAGTTGAGTTAATAGAGCTTTGATTAGTTTCAATTACAATCATCTATACTTGGTAAATTTTTGGTTATAGTTGATTATCGATGAATATGAGATAATATTTGGGAAGTGTATGTCGATTTTGTTGATACCAGGGTTTTGACAAGTCAATATGATAGTTTTGATTGTTTTCAATATAAAAAGGTTATCTGTATGTATTGATTTCAAATGTGATAGCCATTCAAATTAAGAGCCATTTGTTGATTCTATTTGGTTAGTGTTGAGAATTGGTTATTGTCTTGTTAAGTTTTACAAGTTTTGATAGAGAGTAGATGGCAAATAAAAACACATACCATATATTATGTCTTGCTTCACATATTTGGCATTTTCTTTGGTCTAATTAGAAATATTAGATGGCAGTTGATATGATTAACTCATGTTGCATAAGTAAGTTAGGTTTTTCAAAATATACATTATTTTTATTTTGATAAGTTAAAAACCATGTTGATGATATGAATTTTCAATTTGGTCTACTTGGAAGGTTTTATGGTCAATAAATAATGATTTTTGGGTTTTGCATGTTAGATTATTTTGAAGAGATGCTTGGATTCTTAGTTTTGATATGATAGTTCTGTTGGTTTATTTAGAGATATCTACGATAGATAAATATGAATCTTTGGTGCTGTGTGTTAATAGTGGGATTTTTTAGTTTTAAGCCAATGTATATTTTATTTATTTTGTTTGGAAATTTTTGATGGCAAATTGATGTGATAAAGCTCATTGTGTGAATAAGTTGGATATTGTTTTTAAATTAGTCTTGATATCATATAGGGTTTTAGATGATTGATTGAAAATTGTGTATAAAGATTTTAACATAAGCAATATTACTTGCCTAAAATATTGTGGTTTCCATATAATATTAATAAACATTTATGGGTTGAAATAATTATTGATTCGATCTGGTTATCAAGTTGAAGAGGAAATTTGTTCTTCAGTTAGTAACGTCAAGATTTTGGTCAGTTTGTTATTCATAGTCATTTACAAAGTGAGATATAGATTTATACATTTAAGCATTTGGTAAAATTCTTTGATATTGATTTTAAAATGAAAATCAGTGGTTTGAATAGATTTGTATATCAATTGGTTTTTGAGCACTATTAATTTATTTTAAAAGAAATATTTGGTCACTTATTAAGATAATATTATCTATTCAAAAGGTTTTTCGTTAGATTTTGTTTATTTTGATTTCATAAGGAAACTCTTGGTCATTTTAGATTGTGTTGATGAAATAATGTTTCAAATTTCAATCAATTTATTAAAATTTATGATATGGATTTATATATGGTTGAGAACAATTTTGGAATAAGGTAATCAGGGTTTGATTTATTTCATTTTTTTAGTAATTTTAGGGTGGACACCTCCTAACTCTAATAATTTTCATGGTAATGTGTCGAGGATTGATCAAAATTGAAATAGAGAAGATTCATCTTCTCATAGTTTTGCTTCTAGAGGCCATTTTTTTGGAGGTAGAAGGCCTGGTAAATTTTTTCCTAGACCCTTTAATAGAGGAACTATGATGTATATTCACTTTGATGCTTCATATCCCATTTTTTGGGATGTTCTATATGATTTTACATTTAATCTTGTAAATAATAGAGGAAATCAAGATTTGAGGATACCATATTGGAGAACTCATCCTCATGGATGTGGGAATCAAAGTGGTTCAAAATAATGAATACAAATAACCCTACAGTCTAAACACAACTCAATTTCTCATGATTTACCTCAACATAATGACTAGTCACTTAAAAACAACTTACAACAAGCTACTAAGTTACATTCTCGTGCCCTAGTGACATAAAACCATAAAATCCTATCACTTAAACCTGTGAACCCTATTGAAACTTGTTCAAGATTGAACCTTGTGGATTTTCCTCATCACTTATTAGAAGTAGAAAGGATAATTCCTCTTAACCATGAAAGATAAGAAATTAGTCCTTTAATATCACCAACCATCACCAGGATGGTAAAAAAAGGTTAAGTTGGAAGTGGATGATGAAGACAATGAGGATGCTATCAAGTTAATTAAGTTTTTAGCTACCACCATGAGATATAGAGTATTTGACTGACAAGGTTATCTACTGATAGAAATGCTTTCATATTTTGATGAGGAATAAGATGTTCAAGGATGTTTGATTATGCTATTTTGATATATTTTTTAGATACTTTATATGGTTTTTAGTACTATTTAAAACTTTATTTGACAGTGGTTCTATAGTGATTCGACAGTATTTGAAAACATTTAGATAGTTTTGCTGTGGAATATATATAAACTTATGGATAAGGCATATAGTTAATGTTAGATGTAGTAGTTTTTATTTAAATATCTTATGTTATTTTTAAATATTTTTGCATAATACGTTTATTTAAATGTGTTGATGTCTAAGGGCCCCCACCCGATTAGATTTTGTCCCCTTGGTCTATTAGTTTCTATTTTGATCTTAAGACTTATTTTTAAGTCTTAAATTAAGTTATAATTAAAATTTAATTTCCTTAATTTAAAGTCCATTAAGACTTAACTAATAACTAACTAAAGGTTAGTTATAAGTTATCCCTCAACCATGTCTTGAAAGGAGGATATGAAAGAAGATCAAAGTAACATTTGAAGGGCAGGAACATTAAATGGGTATTTTTGAAGACTCTGATCTGATTCAAAGTTTATCATAATACTCTTTTCTATGTAACATCTCTAATTAAAAAACTTTTACAGATAAATCAAGGATACATGCTTTGATGATTAACAAATATATTTAATTAGCACATGTATATCTAGGTTTCATTGTTTAGTTTATATATTGATTATCTAAAAGTAGTTATGTTTAACATCTTATGATGATCACAAATTTGCAATTATATGAGTAGAATCTGAACTACTTGGCCCAAATATGACATGCCATTGATCCATTTAGATTGTTTGGTTGTTATATCAAATATTTTTGTATTGAATATTCTATTTCTCGATAAAAAATCATCTCATCTTTACTAAGATGACTCTCCTTGTAGACTCTCAATCATTTATTTTATTTTCATTTTACTATTTTACTTTATTTGTTGTTAATTTAGTAATTATTTTAATTAGATTAATTAGCTTTTCTTATTATGTTTTTAGTCTTTATTTAATCTAAATTCCCATATTTTTAAATTTTCTTAAATCTATCTTAAATAGTTAAATTAATTTGTTTAGTTTGGATCTTAGTTTTATTTTCTAAGTTATTCATTTATTTATTATTTATATTTAGTCTTAAATTAATTATTAAAATAGAATTAGTGGCTGTTATAGTTTCCTTTTTATATAAGATTTAATTAAGTATTAGATTGTTGAATTTTTAGTTTAAATTTATTCCTATATTTGTTTAGTTTTAGGTTTAGATTTTAGTTAGTTTAGTTTTTAATTTAGTTGTTTATTATTGTTCAATTTTATTTTTTTATGTGATAATGTTCATTGTTATTTTGATTTCTTTCTTTGGCATTCATTGTAATATTTTACTTTTATCTTTCAGGTCTATGTGTTTCTTTTCTAAAGTATTACATGAAGTTTTAAGGCATTTGAGTGAATTAAAAATATTTATAAGCAACAAAAATATTTCCTTAAAGAGATTATCTTAATCATATATCTTCTCTGTCGGATATGATTGATTATATATTGACATTTTTTCCTTCAAACTTAAAGAGAATATTTATTTCTAAAATTATAATGAAGTATGGTTTAGTATTTAGTGTACTTATTATTTCTCAGAACATTTAAAACCCCTTGCACATATTTTGTATCCTTTTGTGACTTGTTAGACCTTTACTATTAGACTAGTATGATTCCAATTTAACCTTTGTGATAGGTGAAAGGGATGATTTGTTGATGTAATAGTTTCAATCGTTAATATAGTCATATTCAGAGATGGTTACTTACTGCATACCTCATTTTTATATCTATCTAGACATGACACTTGTATCACTTACGTTACACATGTTTCATACATGCTTAAATGACAATTACTTTATGATGATGACATAATATCCACATGATGACATGATTATATCTTTATCACATGATATAATAAACTCTTATTTTGAGATGAGTGACTTTCAAACTACATCCTTCAACTCAAAAGGGGGGCATTACAATGGGATTTTCTTAGATATTCAAGCCTCCATGAGCAAAAAAATAAAATTCTATGACAAACTATAGGTTTTCAAAGATTTAAATAAATTTCAAAATCATATTCTATTATAGAGTACACATTTTCACAAATTTAAAATAATTCAAAAATCATTTTTAATAATAGACATTAAAGTTAATTTAAAATTTAGATTTCATGATATAATATAAGTTTCAAAGAATCTAAGTAATTAAAAAATTAAATTCTACACACTTGAATGCATGTGCATGGGCATATGCAAAACATTTACAAGAATAAGAATTACAGGGGTCACATATAGTTACACTTGATCATATAAATCCATATAATTTTATATCATCTGACATAGAGTCAAAGGGCATGATATTGTTTCATACACATATATGCATTTTAAAAAGATAATAGGCATGATATTTATTCATGCAGATATGTGTTATAATACAATTTAAAACTTCAATGGCAAATAATTATTATTCCACTTGAAACTGATTGGTATTTTGGTCATGATAGGGGCATGTATATTCTTCATAATATTTTGATAATGTAAGTAAAATTTAGGTTTGTCTATAATTATGTGATTCATTCTATTATGGGTACTATATGTTTGAGTCTAGTGACACCCAATGGATTTGGAATTACTTTTTATGGAACACATTGTGTGGTTCTATATTCTATTATAGGTGATGTACACTTGAGTCTAGTGATACTCAATGGCATTGACATAACTTTTAGCAAAATCACCATGGTTCCACCTTATTTTAGGTTAGTATATTGGGTACTTATCCTAATTCATGAGATTTAGAGCTGCATATTTCCAACTCAAGAGCTTGATTAATTATTAAAAATTGGGACCTGAGCAATCTCAATTTGCTAATGGTTCAACTTGAGGAACCATCCCTCCAAGTGCTTTGACAAGGGGCCACATTTTTCCAATAGTTCATTATCTTTTAAAGGTTATAGGGAAATATAGTTTCATATCCCTATGAGTCTATTGATTCCTTGCTCTCCTTTCAATTTCAATTTTCAAAATTTTCAAATTTCAAATATAGACATTGATTACTTCATTTATTATTGTAGGGTTTGCTAAAATGAGTCCTACACAATTGGAATTTCTTATTAAAAGATAAAATGTGTTATTTTATTTTAATATAGAAATTTAATTAATAAAATAAAGGGGGGGGGTGTGATTTAGACACCTAAATTTGGTCACATACACTTGACAATGTTAATTCTTAAGATATCTTAAACCACTTGACTTATGCTCAAATACATGACTCTTATTCTCCATTCTTGTAAGTCATTTATCTATATGTGATATTATTCCCCTTTTTTTCCATCAATAATACATAGTAATTATAAAATCATTTCTCAAATTTTTTTATATCACTCTCAAACTACTTCCAACCTCATGATAGTTGTCCCTTCTTTTCTAAGATAGGTATATGCTAAGCAAACATGTTCATTGCCATGAAATTATCCACCTAATGTGACCTTATCCCCACATCATTTAACATCTAGTTTTAAAAATTAAAAACATTCATATGGGTCATATTACACATTTGGATAGCTAGCTAAAATAAATTATTAAAAGGATCATAACTGATTTCAAATGGACTTTATCTCTATTTGATATCTATATTTTTCACTACTCCACATTGAACAAAGCTACCCTATTCTTACCAAATTCAATATCAATCAATAGGATTAGTCTCAATATAAGTATAAAACACTTAAAATCAATTCAATAAATAATGTTGTCAAGTATTAAAGCCAAATCTCTAGCTACATACGTATAGTCAAGGATGACAATTGCACAATCATTCTAGGTAAGAGAACTACGCGTGGCTTGATTCCCTTATAATATTATCTTAATATTTATTTAATAACCAATCATCAAAGGTTGTGAATGGGGTCAACTAAACCCTTTATAATTCCCCTCTCTTTTTGTAGGTTTCTAACTCTCGTAAGTATCCCTAAAGTTTTTGAAACAAATAGAAGAATAATAAGGATTTTTTTGTGACGATTACAACATTTGAATATCCCAACACTCTTAATATAAATATGCTTAGGGGAAAGAATAATTACATATTTGTCATATTAAAATTGGAAAAGTTCATGTCAAAGGATAAAACTAACCTATGTTTCTGTCTATGGAGCACAAACCCATCTGGACACAGTGAAAAACTATGTTCCTAAATATGAGTTGTCACAATCTTATCTAATCCTAATTTCCACTGTCAGACATCAGCTATAGTCAATCAAAAAATAGGAAAAATAAATATATTTTATTTGATTATATTTACTATTTTTATCATACACCACTTCTCAAATCAATTTCAATCAATTAATCTTGATTTACATTCATATTTACGGTTGGATGTCATATATTAAAATTCTTAATAAATCTATAAACTTTTATACCTAGTATACAACATTCATTTGTTAAAACAAAATAAGGTAAAAGAACTAATAATCTTATAATTAGGAAATATGATATAATACAAAAATTTACGGATGATATGCATGCTATTTCTCATGATGCTATGCCTTACAATGGTATTCTTAAATGCAATGATTCTTATAATGGTATGAAATGTGATGATGAACCTTCTATTGACATGAAATACAATAATGTTTCTTAGTTAAATAATTCTTCTATTGGCATGAAATGTGATGATAATTATTCTATTGACATAATAGACAATGCTATTTCTATAAGTGATGATTATTCTATCGACATGAAATTTGATAATATTTCTAAACCATGCAATGATTTTGAATGTCATAATGTTTGTAACCAATGCAATGATAAGGATGCTTGTGATGAATATTTATATATGTGTTTGTTTAAAAGAGATGATTAAAATAAAACCATGAATGAACCTTTCTAATATACCATGCCTACTATCCCTATAGTGTCTATGATGCATGTAGTATATGAACTCCAAAAACAAGTTGCTACCTTAACCTTATAATTTAACACCTATATTGTAAAGTTTAATAATAATGTGATCCTATGGTAACCTATAATACTAAGGGTACTCAATTATACATATCCACTAGGATTTATCATGCCAAATTTTTATTTATTTTATGGATATGGAGATACTAATAATAAACTTGCATGCTTTATAGTTTTTATTGGAGTCCATTCATGTGATGAGAAAATGTTTCTAAAAGCCTTTCATCAAAATTTAAAAGGTAAAGCCTTAAATTTTTTTTATGACTTGCCTAGTGGGCTATGAATTTACTTATTCAATTAGAAGAGGATTTCTTACCCTATTTCAATAAAAATAAAGGTCCTAGGTTAAACTTAGAGTATCTCAAAAATATTCAACAAGGTCATGATTAACCAAGTGAAACTTATATTTTAAGGTCCAAACATATGTTACATTACTTGATATATCAACTAACCTATCTAGATAAATAATTCATGTTAAGTAAAGATATTTTATCTTCACTTAAGGAGAAACCACTTATACCTATTATTATTTTAAGTGAATTTAAATGGATATATTTGATTATAAGTGTGAGGTTATACATGCATGCACATGTGTGTCTATTTCTATGACTTACCATATGTCCACAACTTCAAGTCTAAAAACCAATTTTCCATCTAAGAAGGTAACTCGCATGAGTCCTATTTATTTAACTATAAACTATCCCATATCATAGACTTTAGGATTGAATAATTAATATTTTATAAATTCTCCTTGACAAGAAGTTGATCATATTACCTTCTAATTGATATCACTCTGCACATCATGTAACACAAGTGGGGGAAAAATAATTTTATAACTATTATCACATCAATGAGAATAGAGATACAATTATTATGCATTTAAAAATTTAGTTGAATGACTTGTGGATAAGCGTGTCATTACGTTTGAAAATAATAAAAACACTCCTACAAGGTTAGCCTCTCCATTTTATTCTATTAAAAAATCTATGAAGGTTGATGTATCCCCAGACATTCCTCAAAAAGAACCAATGGTTATTTAAGCTCTTATAGATGGTGAACATAGAAAATAAATTATTTTTGAAGATAACGTACAATATAATGCATGCACAATTGATTTTATTATGGAATTAGGGAATGATGAGAGTAAGTTACAACATATAAGAATCTATGAGGAATTAGTAAGGCATATTACCATACTAGTTTCTTTTTAGATGAAGATAGTGGAGACATTTTTTTTATGAAGCCTACTATTACACATTTCAATGCAGTACATAGAACATCATGGTTAAAGCAAATGGAAACAACATTGGATAATATTAATAAGCTTATTTCATTTAATTTATAAGGTGGTTTGATTACATTTCAAATATATAAAACATTTAAAAATCATACTCCTACTAAGAGCATAGTTACATCTCAAAATGCACAGGTATGGGTACCAAAACAAAGTAAATCAAGTGATAATCAAGAAATTAAGCAAGTAGTGAGTACTCCTACTCCACATAAAGAAAAAGAAAATAAAGAATCTAAAAATATTAACATTGGTCAAGTATCACTACATGCATTGTATCAAGCTAATTTAACAAAGTATCTAATGTAAATGCAATCATAAATGTTCCTATGAGTTTATCACCAAATGTATATCCATAAAATTGATTTTCTCATAAGATAAATCAATGAAGTCAATATAATTATATATGTGAAGAAGACTTATTTTATATGCATGGTTGGTTAGATTATTCCATCCCATTTGATTTTTGGGATTGTTATGATATCATTAGATAGTTATAATTAAGACATATGATGTGCTTCAATGTTATATCATTCACACATTACATCTCTCTATTTGAACATTAATATAAAAATTATAAGGCACATACTAGAGAGAAGAAACTTAGCTAATATATTATTATTTTTTGATTATTTACTATGTGTAGTCACTTAAAATGATATATAATAGATTTGTAGTAGTTCAACTTAGGAAGAAAATTATCATAATCTGCCATGATGTTGCCAATAAAGCCCAAATACATACAACAACTGGTCCCTTCCACTATCTATCAAAATTATCCTTGTGTAATTTTTTTGCATGTTTTATAAAAAATAGTCATGCATGCTTGTCAAGATGATTCTTGTGTGATTTATAGACCTTGGTCCTATGCATAAATCCTTATTTTATCCTCCTTTGCCTTAAAACCCTAGCTCCACTTTTGACATCTACCTGACCTAAAAAGAGAGGGGGTGAAAGATAGACTTAACATTCCTAGCCCTTTACCATTAAGTTATTGAGTGTTGTCTATGCTTCAATACTCTAAAGAGGGCTCAAAACACATGTATTTATCCCACCTAGGTGTATGTGTGACTAGTAGTGTTTAATTTGAATATAATGCAACACTTTCAATACTTGACAACATGTAACATTGACCTTATTTGTGTGTCATACTTATATTTTTAACTGTTCTTTTGATAATTTTATATATTTAAATGTTTTTAGATAATACTTCAAGGGTGTGTGAATGGGTTTATCAATATGAAATTGGTCTTTAATGTAATTACCAAGTAGTGACCAAGTGAAAAATACCTTAGGCTTATCTTATTTTTATGGATGAATCTGGTGGAAATTTCCTCCCATGATCGACATGTGAAACATGTAGGTCAATCTAAGGGAAATATTTGAATTTAAAAAATAGTCATTTGAAAATCCTTGGACACTATCGGTGAAGGCACACACTAATAGTAACCATCAATGTCTGACTATTATAAACATTATTCCTTAAGGTAAAATAGTGATCTAGAACATGGAAATAATTTACTTAAGATAATAGAGTATTATGGCAGGGACTAGGGAGATCTTGAGTATGAATATTGGTAAATGTGGTTGGGTAATTTGATAGATAGGTGAATAGATAGTAGAAAATGTGAGCAAGAGTCAAATGTGTACGCACATGTCATGTATGTCAAAGATAGGTAAAAGCTAAAGTTATCAAGTGTCTAATACCAAATTTATGTGTCTACAAATGCCCCTCTTTTAGTCTAGTATTAAAAATTATATATTTGAAGGATTAAAAAAACACATTTGGTACCTATATATAATCACACTTGATGTTACCAAGAATGCCCCAACTATATAGCTTACTCCATGCAAAACTTGCAAGGAAAAATGTAGAAATCAATGTCCATTCATGATATAAAATATGAAATTAATTAAATATAGTTGAACTACTTGAAATTTTAAAGTCAAGTAATGAGTACACCTATAGGTATTCAAACCAACTTACATTTTTGAACTCAATTGTAGAATATCATGGGGTGTTTATGCCTTGAGGAGATGCCTCTTGTTAAAAACATGGATTGAGAAGATAAATGCCTCAACCCTCATTAGATAAAGAGAAGTGATATAAAGTTAAGAGGTGTAGAACCTTAATTACATTACTCACAATATCATCTTGTTTTTCTTGGTGGAATCCCATAACAAGTTTGTATGCAAAGGTGGAGCTCTATACTAGGCTCATATGTAAATATGAACTATGAACAAACCACTATATGGATTTTAGGTTCAAATTTCTTATGTATTACCATCGTTCCCCAACATATAAATATAAAATACATGCATGAATAAAATATATGCCCCAAATCTGATCCATCCATACCGCAATGTGATATAAAATGCCATAATTTGTATGTCACTCTATTTAATAGGAATAAATCTAATGATTTTCTCAATTTGATCCCTATAACATGATAAATCTATTCCATATGATCTATTTAAAATGTCTCATCATATGATAGAATCTATCAATTTTCCCTCATGATCATATAAATGCTCACATGTGCCTCACATGTGTGAATCTATCAATCTATATCATAATATGAATCTTAATATATCTAATTTATCTCATATGAATCTCATAATTTGACCCAAAATATGAAATATCTATCTATCAAGGCATGTATATCTATGACAAGCCCACTTGTATGCCCCATTTTTAGGTGAGGGATGAAGTGTGCAAATCACTATTCTCAAAACAAAAGAGTTATACACTATGTCATATAAAAAATATATAAACATGTAAAGCATGTGTCCTAACATGATTAGATTATGTCATCATATCAATATTTGTTTATTCATGCACATATAAAACATGTAACCCATGGAATATAAGTGTCATGTCAAGTAAATATAATAGTTAGACACACTGTAATAATCATGGTAGTTAATCACTTAGTAATAATCCATGCAAAAGATGAATGAAAGGGATCATGACATTGCACACAAAAAAATAATGTGTGATAGAAATCATGGCACCACAAGTGTAGCAATCATAGAAACACAAACATATGCACACAATGTTGTGAAAATAACATGCATAAGCACAAAAAGACATGACTCAACTCTAACTTGAAACACACACAACAAGGGAATTCCATGGGTTAAAGGATCCTTGACACAACGAGAACATGATCTGTCAACACCCATTGAATATACTCAAAAGATCCATTAATAACACAAATAATTTAACACACATCAATAGTCACATTATGTAGTAGTAGTGATCATAAATTTAGCAAAAAGCAATCATCAAATAATGTAATACATAATCAAGGATCATACCATGTCACAATCATAAGCATCAAATATGTATATGACAAGAAATGCTAGTTTACATAATGAATCAATGTCATCATTGCATGTAACAAAATACCATATTCATAGAAAATAACACCCTGAAGAGTATATACAAGAGCAAGTAATGTAGAATTAGCCTAATTAGCTCAATATTATCAATGTAATGGTCCATGTAACGTATACAAATATTCCCCCATTGTATCCATGTTCCTAATGTAGAAAGGTAGCCTCTAGGTGTAAGGAATGTCTCGCATTTGAATGTCCATGCATCATATATGATTTATATGTCTTGAATCCAACTCATGTATATTATGAAATACATGTGTGTAGATAATATATATGTAATCCACAAAGTATATATGACAAATAACATAAATCAATCATGTAAACTAGCAAAGCATGTCATGTATATATCATATTTTTTATTTTTATTTTTTTGATCTAAGATGCTCACGTGTAAAGCTGACATAAGTACATGATTTTCATAGGGTTATTTAGTGGTTTTAATTCAACTAAATAGAAATAAAAAACCCATGTTCCTAACTTTTATGTAATCACAAATGGTCCCAACCAATTTGGTTTTAACTTGCCTTTACTTTCTTTATTTGCATTATAATTATTTTGATTTTATTTGAGTACCAAGTTGCTAATTTAAAATCCTTAATTTCAAATATTTTTATTATATGATTTATTAATGTGATATTGATATACTTTAATATCTTGGATTATCTTTACATCCAACATTTATAGCTCATGCAATCACTTCTCATGATACTTATTGTCTTTGATGATATCTTTGAGATTATAGACACTATTATTGAATTAGATAGAAATTCAATATTGTACACTTGAAAAATACATGTCATGGATGTACCTTCAGCTGCTAGACCTTTCCCATTTCCAAAAGGATTGCATACACTATCTATCTATGCCTAATTACTTATCTCTTAGTCTGACCAATGTTATTATGATGACTTAGACCTTCTATCTTGTCTAGAATGTTCTAAACTTGTTTATCTTCTATCTCTACAATTTTTATACTTGCACCTATTTTTAAATTACCCAAACACTTGCATCCCAGTTAGACGCTTATGTCAATGCAAGTGTCCTATATCAATGCAAGTGTCTAGTTTCCTAAAGTCATCCAATTTACAAATAAAATGTATTCCTATGATCAACCTAAGTGCTTTAATGTGAGATATTATACAAAAGGATTGGTATAAATATAATCTCAACCCTCATTCATTCCTCACCTAGCAAATTCTTACCTACTAACAAGGTAACTTATCAAAATCACTTAATCGAGCACTCAAGTGAGCAAAGCCTCCTTATTTTCTCTTATTTCCATATCAGTCTATAGACACTAATATCGTGTTAACCCCCCTGGTCCCCTTCTAAACGTTAACACTCCTAATCCACACTTGCACACCTTATTAATTTAAAATAACTACTTATTTTAAATTAATTACCTCACCTTGGACACCTCACCTAGACACCTCACCCTAAGACCGTTTCTTAGCCTATGAGTCACCCTGAGACTAGGTCCTCCAAATCTTAACTAAACATGACCTATTCTCACCCCATCTTGACTCCCTAACCAACTCTTGTGCCTCATAATCGTATGTTTTGATTGTTCTCCAATGGAAAAGGCACTTAGCAGGTGGAGAAATGGGAAAAGAGCTAAAAATAGCCCTTTTACCTATTCTCTCTCCAACAACATTGGTTAACCCTCGGTTGATGCTGACAGGATCACTGACATCAGTTAAATAAGCCACGCTCTAAACATTGAGCTATCCCCACCTTCTCGCACATTCGTACACACATTTTGATTCAAGCACCAGAACTCGACTATCATTCTCCTGGCTACCAAAGCTGTACACAAATCATTCTAGAGACTAGATTGAGAGACTGTATGAGGACCTTGAGCTACTGAATTGAAGCAATCCATGTTTGCTTCATTGGCTCACAACACCGGTCATATCAGCCACAACAGGAATCTCCATTCTGACACCTCTGGGTCTTCACCCTATAAAGCTAAGTACTCTAGTCTTCATTTCAAAAGTTTTAGAATATATTGTTAGTTAGTTTTCATTAATATTTCTAAATACTGTTGAGAGGCTCGACTTCTTCTATGGAGGGGCTGAAAGACCTTCCCCTTGTTCTTACCCTCTTTTCACACCTATCCTCTATTTTACCCTTCCTCAGACCTTTCTCACCTTCCCGTAACCCTGCACAAACCTTTGAATTTTCAAAAACTTCTCTATCCACCACAAAAACATCTTGAAAGCCATCCAAGGCCAGTAACCCCTACCGACATCGGCAACCTAACTGACGTCGGCAGACCAACCGATGTCGGTGATTGTGTTCTGAACTAACAAACCAAAAAACCTACCCAAATAGCCCATAGACCAGACAAAACCTTTGATTAGCTTTCTGTAACATTCTGAGACACACAGACTGCAGAGAATAGGTACGTAACATTCTACTTTTCCATTTCTTTAAGTCATTTGTCATTTCTTTCTTTACAACACTTTTACCTTTAAACAGTGGACTGTCATCCCTCAAAGAGCTTCACGCTTTCGGGACCGAGCGCATAGCTTGGCAGTCCACCATATCCTCTTCTAACATTTTCCTTGTTTAAGTTTCTTTCTTATTATAGGTGTTTCCTCCATAGCCAAAGAGGAGCTCCCACAAAGCTTGGATACGGTGTGCACTAAATTCGGGTAACATCAAACCCACAACCTCTTAACCTTAGTTTCTTCATCATTTGAATGCAATTAGTGAAAATCTAGAGAAACACAGTCATAGGGACATCACATATACATGTTTGAAGTACTAAAGGAGCATTCCATGAGCCACATTTTCCAAGTTACAAGCTAGATTACTCTATGTACTTTCTTATCACACTTGGCATGCTATACACACAATCCAACATATAGAGGATAAATACATAAATTTTTATCCCTCTTCAGAGTATTGGATATGTAGTAAGTGTTCATTAATAGAGGGATTTATAAGGTAGATAAACACCATGTGCCTACTAACTCATTTTTCTCATAACCACTATAAAGATGAAGAACTAGGATTTATCATTTGATAAAGATCAAAAATCCATGACCCATATCTAAATGCACTAGAGTGAAGGTGACATAGAACCAAGAAGCACTCAAGTGGTTGCATCCAGTTACAATAGGTATTCAGTATTGGACACCTATGTCTAATCCAGATGGTAACATTGATGTAACCATCCTAGGTCAGCATAAGTATTTGTGGCTATAGAGGTGCAATTTTCAAAATCAAGCAACTGATCTAGAATCTAGATCCAATCTAATTTCTGTAAATTATAGGTCTAAATTTATGTTAGCATCAAAACCAACTATCTTATTTTAATTATCATTTCAATATCTAGCATAACTATACTTTATAGCTTTAACATATCTCAGCATAATAAATTCAATATATGTTTATCAAATTTTATAAATAATTGTCTTGATTTGGTTTTATATTATCATCTTTGTGCCCTATGTTATCTCTACCCATTTAACCTTAGATTACCCCAAATCTAAATTCTAGAGTCAAATAAAGATAAACTATAAATGATGGTATCTTTTACTCTAGAGGTAACACAACTTCTATACCATAAACAAGAGATTAAAGAGTAGTCCTTATGGGCATGCAAACACTCATGCAATAAGCCCATAAATTATAAATAATTTAAGAATGCCAATCCTCACCATGTTTTGTAACTATTTTATTTAAGATTTTAGAAATTGTCTTATTTGTTGCCTCTTCTTACCCATTTCCTTGTGGGTAATAAGGAGTGGAAAAAATATGTTTTTTTTGTCTTTAGAAAAATATTCTATTAATAATATTATTCTTTAAGGATGATCCATTATCTATGAAAATAGCTTAACGAAGACCAAATCATGATATAATATTAGTCATTAAAACGTTACATATGTCCTCTTATGCATTAATTATTTTTTGAATGAGATGAACTACTTTAGAAAACTATGTGTGGTAAATGGATTTTATTTGCACACTGGATTATGTGGATTGATATGATGTGACTCATAAGTATGTGGATCTTGTAGAAGTACATTTAACATTAAGATTTTAAGAACACTTCCACTTCCACCTACATTACATAGTTGTGTTGAAGTTAATTGAGATGATGCGTGTAACAATACTTTCCTAATGATAATAGCTTGAGATTATTATTTTTTCTTGATTTTTATATGAAGTACCCTTAACATGACGAATTCCTTGATTTTTTATTTTTTCACTTTGCTTGGTACCCATACTTTCATGTTTTACAATGTAACTATACTCTTAATATGAGTCCTCTTTACAAATGCTTTGTATCTATGATATGTAATCAAAACACCTTTGAAATTAAGTAAAATAGTCATATTAATCTTATCCAATTTTTCTTCTATTTGTGTTAACCATGATTTTACTAATATATCATCAAACTTTGTGATAAAAGTCTTCACATATATTAATGTTTTTGATTTCTTAGGCCTAAGAGAAACTAATATAATAACATTCCATATTGCATCCTCATAAGTGTTCATATAATGTAACTTAGATTCTTCATATCTAATTCATTAAGAAAACTAATTATGCATGCATTACATTATGCTTTGTCATCAATAACAATACATTTTCTATGTTAATATTTTGTAATAACTCGAATGGGTATTGTTTACTTTTGAGAAATGTCCTAGAATAGATTTAAATTTATAGATTTTGAACTAGAAGAAGATGGAGAAGCCAACTTTGTGAAAGTATTGATGGATCTCCCAAATGCGATAACACCCATAGTCATAAGTTGTTCAATTTTATTTTTTAATGCATATAAATTGTTATCTCTATGTCCATTGATATGATGATGGTTACATAATGATCTTATCCCCACCCATATTAGAAAATGTGTAGGGTGATTAGGAGGAAATTTGGTCAACTTCATATCAAGGAATGTTCATAAAATAACACTTGATAAATCATTGATGCTATCAAATTAGATGTGTTGATTCACACTTGAATGAGAAAGACTCATGTGAGTTGATATATTATGAATTATCCTCATTGGAAATTCAATCTTATCAATTATATTACATGTAACTTCATTTTTATTGATTATTTTGCTTGCAGCTTCCTTCTAGGTGAATATTCACTTTAAGGCTTAAAGTTATTCACTTTTGAGAAATAGAAAAATCATAATCACAAGTATATTAATACATATTAACTTACAATTTATCCTTATGTGACTTAGATTTTGAATTAAAATAACATTTTTTTTTTGAAATTAACCTATTGTATGCAACATGTACCTTACATGACTAGTAGGTACAGTTATGGTTTGGAAATATTCATTCATAGGTTTCATTTGACCATCTATCTTAAATTATCTGTATATTAGACTCATTACAAACATTTGTATCATTTCCTTTCTTATAAAATTTATCACATCTCATATCAATACATACATCATTACATAACTTAGAACCACCATCATATTTCATAAAAGAATCATTGCATGATTTAGAAGTATCATTACACTTCATTTTAATATAAGGCATAACATCACGTTGCATATAAATATAAGGATAAATATCACATTTTATTTATAAGGAAATATGATAATTATATTTCATTTGAAGAGGAGGATTAACATTACATTTCATTTAGATAAAAACATCTTTACATTTATAAACATCATTGTAAGGTATAACATCATGAGAATCAACATGTATATCATATATCCATTTATTTATTATATCATGTTTCTTAATTGGAGACCTAGTAGCATCAATAAGTGTGTTATTTAATTCAATTTTACTTTCTTCTTGTTCTACTTTATGGTTAATGGAATGTTCTATGGAAGGGTAATGAGAAATAATCTCTTGAATTGCAACATTAATTTGATCTTATTATTATTAACTATCATTGTACAAAAATATATCATTAGCATACCAATCTTCCACATCATCTTAATCACAATAAATAATAATTTCCTTCAATCACATAATCATGATTCTCATCTACATAAGCACTATCATTAGTCATACAAGCATGATCATCTACATTCACACTTATCCATTCATTGGCATAGCTATAAATCACAACATGGATATATAATAACGAATCCATAGGATAAGAGATGCACATATAGGAAAGCATCTCCAAATACAAAGATGATAAAGAATAAAATCATAAGGCCTATTCCTAAGATAAGAGTAAACATATAAATCTAGGATTTTAAGGATTGGAAATCCACAATTGAAACCTTGAGAGAAGTAGACACCAATGAAAGGGAAATAAAAAATCAAAACTCAAAATTAGACCTTAATAAAGGTATCTCAAGCCCTAAGTAACAAGGATGAATCCCTAGGTAAAAATATCTAGGGATTTTAATTCTTCAGAGAGTAAACATGTTCACCATAAATATTTAACCTATTTTGGGTTTAGGGTATCTAAAAAATACAAAACTATTGAAATTCAAATTGCATAAGATATAACATTTAGCATATAAATCTGTATCTAAAAGTAAGATTGATTCCACTTACTAAATATAGAAATGATCAAACACAGGGGGTAGAGAAGAAAATTAGCTAATACCTTATTTTATTTTTGTCACTACCTGTACATAGTCACTTAAAATGATCTGAAATATCTCTGTGAGTGTTTAGCTCATGAAACAAACTCTTAGAATTTTCTAAGATGTTGTGAGTGAAGCCTAGACAGCTACTGTAACTAGTGCCATTCAATATCTATCATAATTATCTTATGTAACTTTCTTATTTTTAACACATATATAAATGTGTATGAATATCAAGATGATTCCTATGTAATTTAAAGACCTTAGTCATGCTTGTAAATCTTGATTTTTTCTTCCTTTGCCCTGAAACCCTAACACCACTTTCAACACTTTCTTGACCCAAAATAAGGGGTGAAATATGGGTTTAAAAAATCTAAACCTTCCCATATAGGTGGTTGAGTGTTTCCTACATTATAATACTTTGAAGAGGGCTCAAATTGCACATAGTTATTCCACTTAGGTGTATGTGTGCTCAATAGTGTTCCTATTAAATGCAATGGATCTCTTTGAATTTTGACACTTAACAACATAAAAATTTGATGTTGCATTAGTGTTAAGACTTAGATTTTAGAATATTCCTTTGATGTTTATTTATATTTAAATGTTTTTTGATAATGCCTCAATGGTGTGCAAATGGATTTCTAAATGTGCAAGTAATTTTCAATGAAATTTCCACTTAGTGAACAAGTGAATAAGACCATAGGCTTATCTTATATGTATATCACTCTTTTGGAAATTGTCACCCATAATTAACATGTGAAATGTGCAGGCTAACCCAAATGAGAGTTTTAAGTCTAAAAAACAACTATTTGAGGATCTCATGACACTACCAATGAAGGTGGATGTTTTTGGTACCCAATATCATTTAATTAATGTGGAAACTATATAGAAAGAATAATTAATGATATGAAACATAACAATAATATACTTAGGATAATAGAGCATTATGGCATAGACTAAGAAGATCACAAGTATGAATGAAGGCAAATTGAGATGGCCAAGTCAATAGATGCATTAGCTAATAGGAGATAATGTGAGAAAGAGTCAAATGTGTACACACAAGTCATGTATGTCAAATATAGGTTATAACTATTGATTTCAAGTGTATAATATCAAATATAGATGGCTACACTTATGAACATAAAGCGTGGTTAATCACAGGTATCAAATATATTCATTTATCCTTTTGATGTAGCATTTTTAGTACTAGATTAAAAGGAGGAATTTATAGAAACCTTAATTTTGTATTAGATATTTTGGTAACATCAAGCTTGGCACACTTTGACATATTGGACTTTGCATAAACATTTTACTCTTGTGCACATTTTATACTATCTATCTACCCATCTATTATCTTAGATAGCCCTATTTATTTAATACACATATTCAAAATTACCCTAGTTTATGCAATAAAAATCAAGAATCCTAAACACATTGTCTCCATATCCTAAATCACCAATTTTCACTCTTAGCATATTACCAAGAATAATTGGACAATTGTAGTTTTTTTGTATGTGTCTTCTCTACCAATAGTGTCTAAAAACCCTCAACAACTATTTTTAAAATTGGTAAGCCTTCATTAGGTCAACCTAGGCATATTTCATGGGTACATAATTATGGGAAATAGGAGCCAAATATAAATATAAATCAATCCTAAGGTTACATTCACTTGGATATTCATTGAGAATCAATTGAAAGCTTGAGAAATCCGTTAGCACTCTCTTGAGACATTATCACAAAAGCATACATATTTGAATATCCATTGAAAGACCATCCTTAGAGCCAAGTTTTAATACACATGTAAGTTAAATTTGTATAGTTCCAAGTGTCAAAAGCCAAACATTGCATTACATTTTAGATTAATCATGATGGTGTATAGAAACACCTAGGCGTGAGAAATTGTAACATCCCATTTTCCTATGCTAAGATTTAGGGCACTTGTCAGTGATTAGAACCATACAATATAACTAATAATGTTTAGTTCTTATGTAATCATGGATTGATTTGTTGATATGATTTATATGTTTCAGCTCATTATTGTTATCTTGATTTATTATACAATTATGTATAATAATTGTTTTTATGTTTTGTTATATAATTATGTATAATAATTGTTAGTACCATGGTTTGTTATATAGTTGTGTGGAATAAATGGTAATGATTTATCATATGATTTTGATATTATGACTTGGATAATTTTTGCATGTTCACTTATCTATAATGTAGGTACAACCTTTGGTGTGAGGGATAACATAGTCAAAGAGGAGGAGTTAGGTGCAGACTATGGCAAACAAAGAGAGAATCCCATATGAGTAACATGAATTGTTGAAAATATTACCTATACCTTCATCTATCTTTGTGTAAACATGATCATCTAATTTGATGATTCCTTAACTATTCTTAATGGTACTTTGTCATATGTTTTGGACTATAAATATAAATGCATTATTTAAAGACTTCTAGGAGCCTTATCAGGTTTAAGTTTTTGGTTGGCCAATCTCATCAACATTATTCATCATATTTTACGATTGTGAGATCTACATTTAATAGGTCCCTGGGTCTAAAATTGAGTAGTTACTAATGTACTATAGTTATTTAAATGACTATGACCTTTAGTCAAAAAATGTTTGGTTGAATTGGTCACATATCATATTTTATTAAGTCAAGCCTTCATGTCATCATTTTATCACTTTGCCTCTAAGGTATATGTCAATACATGATTGGTGTAGAGTAAAGTGTTAATCCCACCTAGTATGGCTTGCTTAAAGATACTTAAATTTTGTACTATGTAGGTCTTATGATAATGTTAAATCACAAATTTTAAATAACCTATTAAACAAGTTGGACTTAATATTAATAATGAATTTATGAATATCAAAGTTTGAATAGAAGTGTGAAATGAAGTTATTCATGATGTGTATTCACCTGTAATAGAAGAGTGAGAAACAAGGGTTGATATTTAATATTATTCCACTAAAATGATTTAATATTAACCTCTTTATTTAACCAAGAATATGTCTCAAATTTTTAAAATGTAATTTTGAAAAAGTTAGAGGAACACTTATTATTACCCACATGGGGTGGCAAAGGAATGGTCTCCCATTGACCACATGGGGTGGTAGAGGAATGGTTTACCATTAAATATCTTACATCATTAATTATTCAATCAAATACATTGACTATGGAAGAAATGAGTTTTAAAACTGAAATGGTCTTTCTATAATTCTCCCACTACACTGCATTTTAGGGATTTAGGCACTTCTTGGAAGGAGGAAACCATTGGATAGAAAAGAAAGCAGAGAACACTACATTATATATGAAAATGAGGATAGAGGATGTACAAGGGGGATGAGAACAAAGAAAGGAAGATTCCAAAGAAGGAAGGAAGAAGGAGGAGAGATGGAGGAGGAGGATGTATTTCTGTTGAAGAGGAATGTGTCATACTTGGATAAAGAGAAGAAAAGAATGAGACCTAGACTATTTGAACTTGAAAAGGAGGATAATTCTTAGCTATTGAAGGAGAATGAATAACCAATTGTAAGGGAGGAAAGAATAGACTACATCCAAGATAGGGCACCTTTTTCTAGAAGATTAACTACTCGAAAGTAATTTCTAGGTTGGATCTTTTTGACATTAATGGAATTCTATTTCAAAGATATAATTTAATTTTCCATTGGATGGTTTGTCTATGTTTAAACCTTAATGGCTAAGTGTGATAGTTCCTTATTTTGTTATTAAACACTAAGTTCTGCTTATGCCATATCCTTATTTGGTGTCAAATTGGTTTGGCTAAGTGTTATCCATTTCTACACTGCATCCCACTTAGAATTGTGTGCAATTCATTTGGTTACATATATGTCCATTTCTAGGATACATAGGAATCATATGTAGCTACATCATACCTCTTTTTTTAATCTAAATACTCTTATTAAAATATTTAGTTGGTTGCATTACATTTTATCTTCATTGAACTATTATTTAATTGGCTGAGCTTTAATACATTTGGCTATGTTCCATGTTATAGGAGATATGTTTTTATTTTATTGGGAAATTCCATTGCTATTGTCAAGTTATATTTCAATTTGAAGATTACTATTTTTTATTTGGAATATTTATGAAAATTTCAAATTAGAGACCATAAATAATCTAAAACCTGAAGATAAATGCATTTGCTACTCCTAATTAGGACCAAAATCGACCAAACAATTTATGGGTTTGATGCGCCTCTATATAAGCTTTTTAGAACTTTTTGAATCATAAAATTTTATGGAGGAATGACTAAGTTTTCCTCATTTTAGTTATCAACATTTTCTAATTATTTTGGTAATATAAATATTATTTAAATCATTTGAGATTCTTCTATGAAATTGATATATGTATGTGTCTATATATATATTATTGTTCAAAATAACAAGAAAAGATTGATAATAAATAAATAAAATTATTTGATTTAGAATAGGAAAATGTCATTATGTAAAATAGTCAAGGAAGATATCTAAATCATTGCTCGTATGATTTTTTTAAAATGATCAAATCACTAAAGTCAAGTGATTGAATTATTAAATACACGACCTTATAAATTTGAGCAAATAAGAATATCTCTGTTTTGATAATAGATCCTCTATTGCATTATAAACCAATAATTGGATGGATTTATATGCAAGGGTGAGGGAATATTATTAATCTAGGAACATAACATGATGATATATGAAATAATAGAGTTGTTGATTAATGGTACAAATAATTCATATTAGATAGGGTGGACTCAGGGGTTAAATTTGACGCTGGTTTAGGCATTTTAAACCATTTTAAACGTAAAATACAGGATTTTCTTTTTGAAACGTGTCAAGTGACAGGGAAATTTTATTAAAGACTGTCATTATGACGTCTAATTTTTAAAAATGGCCATTTTATATGATAAGGTCTTAGACCCTGCTCCTTGCTAGCCTGCTAGTGACTGCTACAAGCCTACAACCTACAAGCTATAGCCTATGAGTCACACTCCATTTCTTCAACACAGACTATAGTCCACATTAAATTCATTTCAATTCTCCAAGATATGGACTGCCGCTAGGAGGATATAAAGAAATCATGTACAGTGAGAACTTCTCAATCTCATTAATATGCTATCTTCCCCGATGCCACAGGTCGCCAATCCCCTATAACTATAATAATACCACCCCTTGGTACTTGAAGAAAATAATAATACTTTGGCTTATTCCCATATGGTGGATGAGATGGCAAGCGTCTACATTGCAAACTCTTCTTCCCTGCGCTCCCTGGCTTTCCTAACTGAAAAGCTTTAACCACCAACTACTACATAGTACACTGTAATCTTACATTATTGCATAACTCCCACAACTTTGTATCTCATATTTAGCATGGGATTATTTCTTTCTCGCTTGTTTTTGTTATTATAATGGTGTTTAGGTTTGAGTAGGGTTTGAAGAATTGCAAAGGGTGAATGGCGCAATAGTGTGTTCAGGAGGAGGAAGACGAACCCTTTCCTTACGAAAAATGACCTCGCTTTCCTGCATTCACAACGTAAGTATGTTGCTTTTACTTTTTATATTTAACGTTTGTATTGAAGAAAGACAAATGCATGCATTTGCATTGGAAATGTTTTGGTTTCAATAGATTTGGCCACTATTCGTAGCCTTTAATGTAGATGATATGAATTGCAATGAATTTTTTTAAAATATATTTCCTCTTCCTAAATGAATTTAGCTGCTTAAGATTGTAGAAAACACAAAGCTTCTACAAATGTACACACAAATTATACTAATGACATTCTTACAATCTCTCCTAGCTGGTGGAGATTTCCCAGTTCCCACGATTGAAATGTGACTTGTGGCTGTTGCTGGAGCAGTGAGCTTATTGAGGCTTGGTCATTTCTTATTTACAGGTATGTATTTATTAAAATTTAAATAAAGTAGTACTCATTTGTGTTTAGTTTTTTATCTTTTAATCTTTATTTTATGACTCAATTCTTAAGTCACACTGTTCTTTTGTGTTTCATAAAAAAACCATTAAATTATCAACTTATATTAATTATCATTTTTTAATTTATAAAGGTTTATTTGCAATAATTTATGTTGATAATTTATGAAGTTTATATAGTTACATGAACATTTAAATTTTTATGTTTAATTATTTTTTATTATTTGGTTTGTATAGGTACTAAAAACTATAAAAAAATGTTTCAAAACAAAAAGAACCAATCTTCAATCAAAAAGTTTTTTGCATGGTCTGGAACATCGAAAGTTCCATCGCAAGATGATTAGAATTTTGATTTAAATGAAGACTTAAATATATTGGGGTGTGATGACAACTATGATGAAGAATTTGAAGAGGGGGAAGCTTTAACACAAAACAAGAAAAGGGCTAAAGTAAATAGAGTGTTTAGAGATGAATGGAAAGTTAAATTTAAGTGGTTAAAGTGTATAATGCATGAAGGGAAAACAGTCATGAAATGCATATATTGTGAAAGACACAAGTTTGCAGGACCATGGGGCACTGGAACTGGTTGTATTACTTTTCAACATGATGCAATAATTACTCATGCAAATTCAAACAACCATAAAATTTCACATGCAAAATGGATATGTGGAAATGAAGGGAAAGCAAAATCAACTCCAAGACACATTGCAAGCATTAATGACACCAATAAAGAAAGAATCATCACAACCATGAAATTAGTTTATTGGGTTGTGCAAGGAGACTTACCCCTTTCAAAATATGAGTCCCTTTGCTCTCTTAAAATGCACTTAGAAACACCAAACATGCCAAAAAATAGGGACTATAAATCATATACAAATCATATGGCTGAAAATGATTTCCTTTTTTCCATATCTAATTATCTTGAAGAGAGAAAAAGTGCAAAGATGTTAGATAGTCCATTATTCTCTTTGATGCTAGATGAAAGTATAGATCAAAGCCTAAAGAAACACCTTGTGGTTTATGATACTTTTCTAGACTCAAAAGGGTTGGGGCCATCTATTTCACAATTCTTAAAGCTCATAAATGTGTGTGATGGTAGAGGGAAAACAATATATGATGCAATATGTGTTTTGAAGAAAGAAAGGGGTCTTTCAAATAAAAGTTTGATAGCAATTTCTACAGATGGTGCTTCATCAATGGTGGGGAGTGAAAATGGATTTGTTACACTTTTAAAAAAAGATGTACACAATCTTATATGTATTCATTGCATTGCTCATCGTGAGGCTTTAGCTGCATCAGAAGCTGATAAAATTTTTCCTGAATTGATGTTTGTTAAAAAGCTGGCAAATAAGGTATATTCTTGGGTCCAAAATTCTACTAAAAGACATAATGAACTTATTGCTCTTTAAGAACTCATGCAAATTGAAACACTTCAAGCTCTTCAAATTCATGGAGTTAGATGGATCTCAAGAGGGCAAGTTATTGAAAGGCTTATTGTGTTGATGCCTCCATTGTTGACTTTGTGGAAAAGTGAGAAAAGAGACTCATGGTATGACAAGGCTAGGATATTCTTAGTAAAATTTTTCTTACATATGCTTGTAGATGTATTAGGTGAACTAAACAAGTTGAATAAAAAATTTCAAGAAGAGAATGTGGATGTTACAACTTTAGGGGCAGCCATAGATTCTACTATACAGACTTTAAGTAGGTGGTTTCTAAGGTTTGACACTTTTGCAAATGGTACAATTTATTTGTCTAAATTTTTGGAGAGCTCTAAATATGGTTATTTAGAGATTATTGATCAATATGGACACATTCATAAGCATGAATTACAATTTGTGGCAATTCCAAATGTGCGTGATGATTATGTTGATGCATCAAAATAGAGAATGAAGCCTTGCATTGATGGGTCACTAGAGAGCTACAAAAATCTTACTAAAAAATATGTTCAAAATCTTGTAGATTGTTTAAATGAAAGATTCCTAGATCTTTCATTTTTCAATTCCATAAAGTTGTTCAGCCCTTATCATTATTCAGAGGATGCACGTACTAGAGAAGAAAATTCAAAGCGGCGGCTACTCAAAATTTTTGAACAATTACAACATACTTTGTGTGAGGAAAAAAAGCCTTTATTTGATTTTGAAGGTTGTTTAAAAGAGTTGTATAATTTTGTTGATACTCTTCACTTTAGTTGTGAAGGATTTCACATGAAGGAAGCTTGGAGGGTTTTTTGTGCTACAGATTCACATACAGGGTTTCCAAACATGACAAAACTATGGCAAGCAATACTTACCATTCCAGCAAGTACAACAACATGTGAGAGAGGATTTTCAAGACAAAATATAATAAAAGATATACGAAGAAAAAACTCTCATTGGATACATTGGATGCCTTGATGCGAGTTTCATTGATAGGGATTGATATATCAATGATAGTTTGGAACAGGGTTTATGAAATTTGGAAAGATGTCAAATAAAGAAGGGTTTAAAATATTTCATAATATTTTCTATGGACATATTTATAATGGTATTGTATTTCATATGAGCCAATGAACACTCGAGCTTTTGTTTAGATTACTTTTTAATAATGCTTTCTCCAGTGAAAATTCAGGTACTCTATACTAAACTCAATAGATTATTTTGTTATGGGTGGAGTAAGTTTAATTTAATGCTCTATGTTTTTCATCTCGTGTTGTTAAGAAATTTAGTAGCTTTTTTAGCATAGAAATTTCATGGATTTTTATTTGTTTTTTATGTTGAGAAATTTTAAAAGATATTTTGAGAATTATATGTAAACAAGTGATTTATATTTTTACGATTTATAAAATCTTAAAAAAAAATCATTCATACTAACCTATAAAAAACTTTCTTAAATTATTGAAAAAAATCTTAAATTATTGAAGGAAATTTTGAGCCCCCACTAGTTTAGGGAATTATTTGTTTTGAAATTTTAAGGCTCCTATTTTAATAGAAAAGATTCATTTTATTCCTATACATTATTAAAACTCCATTAGACCAATCTCACATTGAAAATAGGAGCACGAGCCCTTTCAATGAAAGAGCATCCTCAAGGTAATGTCTGTAGTCATAGTGAATGTTCTTTCTCTATAATACAAGGAATAAAAACAAACTTTAGTTGGTTTCTATACAAAATTATGAAAGTCAAAAATAAACAATGAACGTCACATTCAAGGTGACATTAGTTTGAAAATCGTCACAAAAAAATTTCTTGACGGGTAAGGGTGACCGTCAAATTTAACCCCTGGGTGGACTCAATGAGTAACTTACTATGGTAAATGAAGTATTTTAAAATGCTATTAAATGATATAATCATTTGGTGTATAAAATCCTTTGTGGGATTAAAATAGCTATTACTTGTTCGAGTATGAAAAGAGTTTACTCTTCCCCATTATTATTTAGCTAGTGGTTATAGATAGAGGGTGTATCTATCATTGTAGATTGATCATGAATTAAGATTTGTTTTGATAAAACATTACACCATGAAAAAAAAATTTAATATCTACATTACTCTATAAAGTACTTTGACTCTATTTTATGGATTATTGAAAAGACATAGCAATGGGATTTTAGAAAAGAGTATAGTGGAAACTATTTTGTACAATCTGAATAACTAGTTATCCAATAAGTTGTAGTAACTTATGATTATTTGAAAGTGTTATGAGTCCTTTGATATATTAATTCATAAAAACTAAACTCGAGGGATAGGGACCTATCAATAAGATGATAAGACAAGTAATCACTCATTTAAGGAAATTGACATAATGTTTTTGATTATGTTTAGCTAGGAAAAGGGTTCTAGACCCATACATATGGTAGATCAAAATGGAATTACATCTGTTAGGGTGTGGAGCTAAAAGCTTCACCCAGATGCAAACATGGAGGAGGGTTGATGAAGTGTCACAGACACCAGCGTCGGTCAGGCCAACCAACGTTGGTAGGATTAGACAAGAAGGGCAACCAACGTCGGTCAGGGATCGGTCGGCGTTGGTCACCTCCAGGCAGACAGGGACCGATGTCGGTCACCTGTGTGGTTCAAAACTATGAGTGTTATGGATAGTTTGTTAATGAACCAGTTGTTTGCATGATGAGAGCCAATTTTAGACTCAAAGCTACGGATCTAATTATTGTAATTAGGTGTCTAATTATTGTTTGCATGAAATCTATTTAAGAGACTCATAGGCTGTATTGAAAAGTGTTCTAGTTTGAGTTGAGCAAAGTTAGCTCCTTCTATGTGTGAAGTGAGCAAGGGTGTTCCTCCTAGTTCCACAACAGTGCCAAGTGTGGGTGCTAGTTTTGGAGAATCAGAAGGGTTCTTCATGTATGCATGATCTTTGTCAGTAGGTGTGAATGGTTACATTAGGAGATCTACATGGTAAGTAAGATCATTGATTTGTAGGTGTATGTGTGTGCATGATCTAGGTTTGCAGGTGTGTAGAACCAGATTGATTTGTAGGTGTGCAAGATCAGGAAGGACAACAACACAACATGGAATAGTATCAGGCAGGATCTACTTGGAGTACAGTGTGTATCCGGTCTAGAGCAGAGAGGAAGGCAAGGCAGTTCCTTCCATAAGTAAGATCATTTGGGTTTCAGGTTGTTGTAGTTTAATGGAGATCTAATTGAAGTAAGATTGTGTACTTGGAGTGCGTGGAGCACTTGTGGAGTGTGTGGAACACTTGTGGTACTGGTGGTAGTGGATACTGACTGGTTGGAGGTGAACACCAACTCTGTGTTTGAGTTGTGTGTTGGGACCGTAAGAGAGAGATTTTTGAGGAAAGAAGTACTATACACTTGAGGTGTGGGAAGCCTCTATAAGGTGGAAGAGTGTGGCGTCTCTTTATTGTATTCTTTTCTGGATGAGTATTAATACAAGTTGTGTATTGTCTCTCATATTCTGTGTTGTTTCTTGTTTCTAGTTACTTGTTACTTCTGGTTAATTCTGCATCTTAAGTTGCTTGTATATGGTAATCAATTGTGTGCTTCCTCAGGTTCCTGATAGTTGGTATCAGAGCTAAGGTTGCAGGGAGCAAGTTTTGTGTTTGGCTACAGGTCACTCTCAGGGGTTTCTGATTGAGTGGGAGTATAGCAACGGCAGAAGAAAGTAAGCTACGAATGGAGAAACTAAATAGCACAAATGGTCACTTACAGTGTTATGGAAAGAAAGAGCAGGTAAATAAAGATTATTGGTTGGTAGCAGATCAACATGAAGAAGTAGATGTTGTAGGTGTTGTTGCACAGGATGCTCTGGATAAAGTTAAATCTTGGTTAATAGATTCTGTTGCCTCTTTCCATGCAGCCCCAAGTAGAGGGGTTGGTGAGCCTTGTCATAGTATTGGCAAAGGGGAAGTGTTTCTGAAATTACAGGCGACCAACACATGGGTGTTAAAGGAGGTCATGCAGGTCCTAGGCTTGAAGATGTGGCTAATTTCTTTAAGAAAGTTGGGTGATGAGAGATGCACAAAAACTCTCACAGCGGATGCACTTGAATTAGTGGGTGGTAAGAAAGTAGGTATCCTTTATCTATCTACTTATATTACTGATTCTTCTTCTATTGTGAAGACGTGGCTTTGTAGGCTTGGTCACATGAGCAAGAAGGAGATGCATGTTCTTAAGTGGAAGACAGATGTGTTTGATAAACTTAAGAATTGGAAAGCCTTGGTGTTCTTGGAGGAGATGACGGATAGAGTTCAGTGGATGAGGCTAGATACTTTTGAGCAGGGTAGTTTGGACATGGGTTTTGATTCAAAGGAGCTCACGAGTAAAAAGTCATCACTCACAGGTGAACATAGTTACCGGCGTTGGTCAGGAGGAACGGATGTCGAACAGACAGGTGCTGATGTCAGTCATGTGTAGACCAGAGTCGGTGGTGTCGGGCAGGGTAAGACTGACGTCGATCAGGGGGGCCGATGTCGGTGATAGTAAGACCAACATCAGTCAGGAGGACCAACATTGATAGTAGGTAGACACCGACGTTGGTGGGGTCAGTAGTTAGGATAGGTGCATGGAACTGACGTCAGTTGAATGCAGACTGTGTAGTGATCGAGGTCGGTCACTGAGACAGATTTTGGGTGGACTGCAAGCTGTCAAGGAGTCTCAAACGCCCATGGGGAGGACTGAAAGTGTAAGTAAGCCTCAAATTCATTGTTCTTCTTCTTTATACTAGTTGTTAACTATAGAGCAGGAAGGATCTAGGAAACAGTGGGAGCATGGCATGAATAGGTTGCAGGACCAAATGGGAGATTTGGTAGGGTTGCCAACCGAGATAAAAGCACTGAGAGATGAATGGATACCTTAGTTAAAGAATAGAGAGAATGGACACATGAGATGGAAGGCTAGGTCATATGGTCTTGAGGAAGCTGCAAGATAGTGGTACAGGGTTTGACAGGTGGATGACAAAGCAGGGATTTAGTCAATGTCAATGTAACCATTGTGTTTGTCTTACTAGGTGGATGATGAGTTGTGACATTATCTTGTTGTTGTATGTGGGTGATATGCTAGCTAGCAGGTTTGTACATACAGGGTTTTAATGAGCTAAGGGTAAGGTTAGTTCAGTGGCATGTCATGAGGAATTTGGAGTAGCAAAATTCTTTGGCATGGGAGACATGGAAGATCACAGGTTGATTTTGTCTCCAATGGGAGCTGATGTGAATCAAGTGTTGGTGAGGTTCATTATGCAGGATGCAAAACTGGAGCACACTAAGGGCTGGACAGTTCAGTGTTTGAAATCACATGAGGTCTGGTATAGACCTGAGTTTGCCCAAGTAGTGGGAGCTATCAAAGAGTTAGGAACCAATTCGGGGAAGTGGGTTCTCAGGTATTTGAGAGGGACCAGCAGTAGGGATTCATGCTATGCAGGGTCAGGACTTCACTACATGGGTTTGTAGGTTTAGATGTGGCAGGGTACTCGAATGACAGGAGGTGCACCATAGGATTTATGGTGGGTGGTCTTCAAGGTTGAGCTTGAAGAGGGATACAAGCCAGGATGCAAAATAGACAAAGTACTGGTATAGGTACCGGTGCAGTTGTTTATCTCTAAGTGGGAGATTGTTAGGGTGTGGAGCTAAAAGCTTCACCCAGATGCAAACATGAAGGAGGGTTGCTGAAGTGTCATAGACACCAGCGTTGGTCAGGCCAACCAACGTCATCAGGATTAGATAGGAAGGGCAACCTATGTCGGTCAGGGATCGGCCAACATCGGTCACCTCCAGGCAGACAGGGACCGACGTCGGTCACCTGTGTGGTTCGAAACTATGAGTGTTACGAACAGTTTGTTAACGAATCGATTGTTTGCATGATGAGAGCCAATTTTAGATTCAAAGCTACAGATCTAATTATTGTTTACATGAGATCTATTTAAGAGACTCATAGGCTGTATTGAAAAGTGTTCTAGTTTGAGTTGAGCAAAGTTAGCTCCTTCTGTGTGTGAAGTGAGCAAGGGTGTTCCTCCTAGTTCCACAACAGTGCCAAGTGTGGGTGCTGGTTTTGGAGTATCAAAAAGGTTCTTCATGTATGTATGATCTTTTTCAACAGGTGTGCATGGCTACGTTAGGAGATATGCATGGTAAGTAAGATCATTGATCTGCAAGTGTATGTGTGTGCATGATCCAGGTTTGCAAGTGTGAAGAACTAGATTGATTTGCAGGTGTGCAAGATCAGGGAAGACATCAACACAATAAGGAGCAGTATCAGGCAAGATCTACTTGGAGTACAGTGTGTACTCAGTCTAGAGCAGAGAGGAAGGCAAGGCAGTTCCTTCCATAAGTAAGATCATTTGGGTTATAGGTTGTTGTAGTTTAGGGGAGATATACTTGAAGTACGATTGTGTACTTGGAGTGCGTGGAGCACTTGTGGAGTGTGTGGAGCACTTGTGGTACTGGCAGTAGTGGATACTGATTGGTTGGAGGTAAACACCAACTCTGTGTTTGAGTTGTGTGTTGGGACCGTAAGAGAGAGAGCTTTGAGGAAAGAAGTACTGTACACTTGAGGTGTGGGAAGCCTCTATAAGGTGGAAGAGTGTGGTGTCTCTTTATTGTATTCTTTTCTGGATGAGTATTAATACAAGTTGTGTATTGTCTCTCATATTCTGTGTTGTTTCTGGTTTCTAGTTACTTGTTACTTCTGGTTAATTTTGCATCTTAAGTTGCTTGTATATGGTAATCAATTGTGTGCTTCCTCGAGTTCCTAACAACATCAACAAAACCTTGATAATAACCCATTAAGGGCCAGGGTACCACCCAAGAATAGTATCAACTAACCATTTTCCAAAAATAGTCCCAAAAAGAGACCCCCATAATGATAGTACAAAATGTAATCTCCCTAATAATAACCCCAAGAGGGCCAGGGAGCCAAGAGCAAAAAACCAAGTATCATAATATAAAACATATAAGCATAATAACAATCCATCTTGATAATAACCAAAAGGCCAAGATAATAGTCATTAGAACAAAATAGTCATAACATAGTAAAAACACATCTTGAATAAAAACCAAATTAAAACTAAAACTTAGGATTACTTCAGTCATTTTGCAATTTCATCCACACCTCCTCCCAAGAAGAGGAATCTCTTTCAGTCTTTTGTCTTTTATCTTTTTCATAGCCTTCATCCTGTAGATGTTTTCATTTCTCCAGTTGGGTCTTAAGTTTCTTCACCTCATTAATAGTGTTAGTCATAATCCCATTAGTGAATTTAGATATATCCTTAAGGCCCTTCTCTAAATTCCCAATTTTGATTTGAAACATTTGACACATTTCAAACATGTTACTCCAACTCTCTTGGTAGGGGAGTAGTTAATCCTTTTGTTAAAATATTCTTCCATTTTGAAAAGCTTGTTAGACAAATCCTAAAGGTTAGGGTTGTTATGATAACTAACAATTTTTCAAAATTATTAAGATAAGTTTCAAAAGTCCCAATGTCTATCTGGATATCTTCAAAATAGTTTTCCTCAAAAGGGTTTCCACCAAAGTCCTCATTCCCATGAAACTGACTATGGTCATCAACCTTAAACTTCCTTTATTTTCCCTATTCATCTCCTTGGTTTGCTTCCTCATATCCCTCATAATGATTTTCCTAATCCTTTTCAGCCTCTAAGCTTTGACCCATTCCATCAACATTTTCTATATTTTCCTTAGATGGGGAATCATACGTAATTTCTTTAATTAAAACATCAGTGGTCTGGTTTTATTTCTTATTGTTGCTAGTAATCTTTTAAAAATTAGTCTTAGCTAATCTTATAGATCTTCTCTCAAAAGGTACTTTAATCTACCTAGGGTTATCTTCATTATCAATAAACTTAATAGCTAGGTTTACCTTTGCTAGGTTAGATTTTATGGTGATAAATTTTGGTTTCTTACCTATAAGGGATTTCCCACTTTGCTCTTTCAGGGATAACAAAATATTTTATAGAGAATCATTAACCTCAATAACATGTTTGTTTTAAGAATGGATAGAAGGGGTAATTGGGCCAGGGTTAGATCCAAGGTCTTTTCCTTTATAGGTGTGAAGAACTTTCTTTTTAGTCTCCTGAACCTTCTAGTTGATGTCAATTTTACCAATAGAAGACCCACTAGTAGTGTTTACAAGTTTAGCCTTTCCCTTATGTAACCTAATTTTATCAAGCACATTCTTACATTTATCCCATGGAATATGAGGGTTTAACATAATATTGAATTCATATAAAACCAACATTAACCCTTGGTGAAGAGGGGGATTAGCTCCTTTTATAATGTTTCTTTGAAGGGAAGACAAAATAAAAAAGGGAAAGCTTATAAAGTATCATGTTGAAGATGATCAACTAGGGAAAAGTGATAGCCATAAATTGTCTTGAACCTCTGTTCTAGAGTAAAATATTTCATAAGATGGTAAGAAACGATTCCCCAAGGTGTAGGAAAATCTATTCTATGGTACCCATTTTTGATGTCTAGTCAAGGTTTCATCCTCCTCTAGAAAGCTATCCATGAATTCCTTATAATCCCTATTCACCACTCTCTTCACCTTTCTACCATCCATTTATAGGCCCATGGTTTCCATAATTAATTCCTTTGTGACTATAAATGATATTCCATTTATAGTCACCTCTTGATTTTTCCAAAAATTAATAAATTGCTGAGAAACAGCCTCATCAAAACCCCACATAACTTTCACATAGTTACCAAGGCCTCCTTCTTCAAAGATACCTCACACTTGAGAATTATTCTTGAGACTTGTAGTTGAAGCAGGTTTCACTCGAAGCAACTAGCCCCCCATATTATTAATTACAAACAATAGGAATAAGAAACCTCTGAAACTCTTGAATAGCGCTGTGCATTTTTTAAACACACAAACATAACATTTTGGGTGTTGAGGATGAAAGCACAATGAGATAAGGTGTCATTATTGATCATTAAGGAAAGGCCTCTGTTCACACAAAGGGTGGAGTGTATTTTCATGATAACTTTTTAAAAATAACTATCCTTGACCTATCTCTTCAAAACAATCTAGAGATTTGAATTGATCATCATAATAATAGTATGATGAATAAGTAAAAATATTTTAATCATTGTAAATAATGTATTGAACTCTATGAAAATAATCTTCAAGCAAGGAAAAGGATCATTCTCCATAAAATTAGTGTCATGGTAAAATTTTGGCATTTGCATCATTAAAAATTATATCTTGTATTCCTTGTGGTAAGTCATCAACGAAGGTGATGGACCAATTTCCTATAACATTAAGACCTAGGTTGGCAATTTTATCTACGGCATGGTTTCCTTCTCTATACACATGCTGGATTTTAATATTAGGAATGTTAGAAATATAATTTTTTATGTCTTCAATGTAGTCCCTAACTTAGTGACCATATTTAGCACCACCTTAGAGTCACCTTCCATTTCCACTTGATTAAAACCATAAGAATGAATTTTGTGGAGACCCCACCACAAATCATAAGTTTCAACAAAGTTATTTGAAGCCTTTCCTATAGGTTTAGCATAACACTCAATAATTTCACCTTTTTCATTTATTATAATTCCTCCCACAGAGGAAGGCCCTAGATTACCTTTTGAGTAGCCATCAAAATTGAGTTTAACCCAACCAATTTGGGGACATATCCATCTAGTTTTCTTCCTTATGTAGTCTTTTTGATAATCAATGTCAATAAGATTATGAATGATGCTCCATTTTTTATAAATTCTTACTTCCTTCTCTATAGGAAGAGACTTAGATTTTATTATCTTAGCCATATTAATGTTTTCTTGAATAACACTGGCAATAGAGTGTATGAGCTGATCTATGCCTATCATATAATTTCTAAAGATCCTATTATTCCTTTCCTTCCAAAGGCCCCATATAACATGGAGAAGAGTTTGAATCCATAATTCTATGAGAAAAAGGTACATAAAAGGAGGAGCTTTAAACCAAATAGGGAGAAATGTGTCAAGCCCTTCAGGCATGACCCAATCTATCTCTAGCTTTTAAAAAATTTGTCCCCAGATCTCTCTAGTAAAAGAGCAATATAACAACAAATGGTTAATGCTTTCTTCATCTTGACAACAAAGATAACATCTGTTGGGGAGGTGAAAACCTCTCTTTTACAAATTATCTAGGGTTAAAATTTTGTAATGGTTTGCTATCCACCAAAAGTTGTTGATTGTAGGAATAACTCTATGGTTCTAAACTATTATCCAATCCTTGTTTCTCTCAAGAACAATAGATAATAAGGAGTAAGCAGTAGCAATAGTAAAGGTTATAGAAACATGAGGTTTTCAAATGAATTCATCTTGTCTATCTTGTTTGAAGAGTAACAATCTCTTAAATATCCCTGGAATTGACTAATAATATTGTTGATACCATGGACATTTATAGAGATATTGAAGTCCTTTAAATGTGCCTTCCCATTATGAAATAAGACATACCCATCTAATGTATCTCTAAAGATCCTGAGACAATTAGTTTTTAGGATAGAAAATGTAGGATGGCCTAAGAGAGGATGATTGTGTTTCCACACATCTTTTGAAAAATTAATTAAATGACCATTACCAACACTCCATATCAAGCCCATAGACAAAAATCTTATAATTTTGAGTACCCCATTCCAAATGATAGACCCTATTGGAAAAGGAATATTATGAGTGAAGTTGTGAGTCTCATTGCCACCAAAGTATTTAGCTCTGAATATATGAACCCAATCTTTCTCATATTTCATAATACACCATCCAAATTTTTCCATAATATCTTTGTTGAAATATCTGATCTTTCTTATGCCTAATCCACCCTTCTCTTTGGTTTTACAAATAGTGTCCCAATTAATAAGAGCCATCCTCTTTCTTTTCTCAAGCAAGAAAAGGAATATTATGAGTGAAGTTATGAGTCTCATTGCCACCAAAGTATTTAGCTCTAAATATATGAACCCAATATTTCTCATCTTTCATAATACACCATCCAAATTTTTCCATAATATCTTTGTTGAAATATCTGATCTTTCTTATGCCTAATCCACCCTTCTCTTTGGTTTTACAAATAGTGTCCCAATTAATAAGAACCATCCTCTATCATTCATCAACTCCAGACCATAAAATTCTTTTCTAAATTTGTTCTATTTTGTTAGCTATAAAGGTAGGGATCTTAAATAGGGAAAGGTAATAAACATGAATATTCTAAAGCAATGATTTTAAGAGCTGATACTTTCCTACCTGGCTTAATAACTTGCCTTTCCATATATCTAACTTCTTTTGGATTATTTCCACCATTCTGAACTAGAAGGTATTATATAGTTTTTTTGTGGATAAAGGTAATCCTAAGTAAGTATTAGGAAGGGAATCCTTGGAACATCCTAGAATTTTGTCTTGCAAAATCTCTATAGTATTGAAGAATAAAATCTTGCTCTTCTCATAGTTGATATGCTATGAATTTTTTTTGCATAGATATTCAACAAGTTTTTCCATTCCTTAGCTTCTTTGACAAAAAAAGTACCAAATAATATTATGTCATCAACAAACTGTTGGTGAGAAGGAGGGGTGGAAGAGGTAGGTTTGATACCCTTAAGCTTATTATAATTCACCAATCTAGTTATATTTCTACCAAGAACCTCTACCACAATAATAAAGAGATAAGGAGATAGAGGCTCTCCTTGCCTTAAACCCATACCACTATGCAATAATCCTCTGGGGAACCATTAACCATTACAAAATATCTTAGAGAAGTAACACATTCTGTTATCAACTGAAGGAATTTACCTTTAAAACCAAACTTTTCATGACCTCAAACAAGAAAGACCAAGAAACTCTATCATAAGATTTAGAGATATCCAACTTTAAGACCATCCCTTCCTTTTTAATATTATCCATAGAATGCAATACCTCATGAGTAGTAATAACTGCATCCAAAATTTGTCTACCTGGGACAAAACCTTTTTGATTCTAAGAAATAATTTGCTACAACAAAGGTTTTATTCTATAAACTAAAAGTTTAGAAAATATTTTATACATAGTGTTACATAAACTTATGGGTCTATAATCACTAAAGGAAACACCATCCCCTTTCTTTGAGATAAGCACAATGAAAGTAAAATTAAATTCCTTTAAAAGCTTCCTAGATTTAAAGAAGCCCCGAGCAGATGCTATGACATCCTTACCAATAATATCCCAAAAATCTTGAAAGAAAGCTAGAGGAAATCCATTAGGACCAGGGGCTTTGAAGGGTCTAAAGGATAAAATAACTATTTTGACTTCATCTGTAATCATTTTTTCTAAGCTTGCAATCTCAAAATTAGATATAGCTTGAGGGATGATATCTAACAAGTCTTGAATACCTTCTTCATTATCCTCATTTTTTCCAATAACTTGTTGAAAAAATTTGAGGAAACCAATCCAATTTGGTCATCCTCAATCATAGAAATGCCATTTTCATCCTGAATTTTATTTATAATATTTTTATGCCTATGTTTTAAAGTAGACTGGTGAAAAAACTTAGTATTTTTGTCCCCTTCTGTTAGCCATTAAATTCTTGAATTTTATTTTTAGAATGTTTCCTCCCTTATATAAAGTTTATAACACTCATCTCTCAACATTATCTCTTGTTTACAAAACTCCACATCATTTATACCTTCAACTATTCTATCTTGCATATCCTTCAGATTGGAAGATAAAAGTTCCTTTTATTTAAAGATATCTTCAAACGTGTATTTATTCTAGCCTCTTACATTTTTCTTAACATTCTTAATCTTATGAGATAGAAAAAACATAGTTGTACCTTTAACAAGATTATTACAACATTGAGCAACACGATCTCTAAACCTCAGATGTGAAACCCACATAATTTCATAGCTGAAAGGGAATGCTATCTATCTTCTCTAGATATTCTAATTGATAGCTATAGGATTATGATCTGATCCCACTCTAGGAAGGGCCTCACATTATAGAAGGAGGAGAATGTTTTAAGAATTGGAAATCAACACCCTATAAAGTTTAACCTAAATTAGGTTATTTTCCATTCTTTTGTTAGACCAAGTAAATTGAGTTCCCACAATCTCAATATCCATTAGACTTGTGCAAGAGAAGAAACCAACCAAGTCCCTCATACTATCAAAATAGTCATCCAACCTTCCCAATTTCTCAAAGGGATAAAGAGGGGTATTGAAATCTCTCGCTAAGATCCAATGTGAGATAGGATTAATAGACAAAGTTGAGGTTAAAGAGGTCTAGAGATTTTTTCTTTCTAGTCTAGAATTAGGGGCATAAACATTCAAAAGATTCCATCTTTCCTACCCATTATGAGATCTAAAATTGATAAAAATAAAGATTTTATGGATAATGAACACATCTCCTACCAAAAAAACAAGGTTGAAAAGGATGGCCAATCCTCCAGATGCACTAATAAAAAACTCAACCCCCAGCTAGATATAATGTAGAGAGTTAAACAAGTTTACCTCACTCATTTTAGTTTTTTGGAGCATAAAAATATCAAATTTATTATCCAAAATGCAAATTTTAACCAAATTTTTTTTGTGAGGACTATTCAGCCTCCTAATGTTCTAATAAATTATCTTCATAGCGAGAAAAAATTAGTCCCAATCTAATGTATGGTACATCTTTCATTCTGAGTAGACCCACATAAGTTTGGTCATTTCTTAAATTTTCTAGATCCTGAGAGGTTCTCCGGAGTTTTTTTTCTACCCATAACAACCTCTTTAGTTTCCTCCCTTGATCTTGTTTCTCTTTGAGAAGGTCTCCCTTGTTTACTCTCATTTACCACATCTACCTTCTTCACAAAATTCTTCTTCCTACCTTTGCCTATAAGAGTCCATTTTTATTCCAAAATTCCATTGAAAATTTCATAAATATCATTGGTATACTCATCCTCCTGAACCTTTCCTAACATAGGTATATCTTCTGTATGTTCTTCCACCACTATTTATCCTTCCTCTCTAAGTGACTGAATATCCTCATTACCCTGCTCACGCTTATCTAATCTACTTTGGTCCTATAGAGCTATTAAAAGGCTATTTTATTACTAAGTTTTCTCTAGGATAGCTAACTTTACCTTGTCTACTTTATCATGGTGAAGGTGGATAACTATTTAAGGGGTGATCTAGTGCTATATTTTCTATGGTAAACATTATTGAGTCATTTTAGAGTCTTCAATACCTAGTGATGAATCCCCAATAGTATCAACTAGGGATTCAACACTAGAATGCATCCCTTCCTTCTCTTTTAGTTCATCCCTCTTAATAATAGTTTTTTTACACTTATTTATAAGATGCCCAAAAAACCAATAATTATAGAAAAAGGGACTCGAGTTCTCATATTTGATATGTTGAATCCACTTTCCATATCTTGAATTAAAAGTGATTTGGGTGGGTATAACTATATCCATTTCAATATTAACATAAATATGAGTAAAAATTAATCTGGATTGTTCTATAGTTACCTTATCTATAGCCAAAAATTGGCCAAATGAGTTGGCAATGTTTCAAAGGATCCTTAGAGTCCAGGATTCCATGGGTAAATTAGGTAGCCTGATCCAGGTTGGGGAAACTACATAATAATCTATAGTTGGGTCAAAACCTAGTTTCCGTTTACATAAAACAAGATCATTATGCAAAGCTTTATAAGAAAACTAGGGTCCATTCATTATAACTATAGTCAAGTCCTCCTTAAGGGAAAAATGGAAAAGGAACAAACCACCTATAATAGTAGAGGTCATAACCAATCCTTTAATTCTCTAGTTATCTTTTACCCATTTATGCTCCAAATCCACATTTGGCCTGAAATAAAAAAATCATGCCACCAATGTATTTTACATGCCTAGAACAACTTCATCCATCACATAATCCAATAGATTTACCATGATCCCATCACCATATTTTTATACTATTGTTTCACTTGGTTCCCTAATCTTGAGAGCTAGAGAACCCAAAACTACTCCCCTAATCTTAGAATAAGGAGAACCTAAAACCTAATCTACCCAAGTTGCCATTTATTTGCCATTTTTGAGCTTAGAAGAAGACAAAACCAAACCATGTGAAAGATTCACCACATCAAATTACTTGACTCTAAAAGTTAGCCATTTAGAAGTTTCTATCACATTAGGTGTTGCCCCTAATGTGTCAAATATATTCAAAATGTGGGGAGCCACCTTGCTCCATGAGCCCTCAATCACCATGCAACCTTTAACAAATTTTTCCTAGGTTACAGAGCTATGCATTCGATCTTGAACTTGAAATTGACATAATGTTTGACACATTGGATGGTTATCTTTTTAGAAATATAACATATGAAAATACTTTAGGGTTTGTATTGAAATATATAAAGGTCTAAATGGATGTTAAGGTGGATTAAAACTTGGTGGTAAACCTAATACTTTGACACATCTTTGAGTTTGTGATATTAATAAATTCTTGGATAAGAATTGACTAGGAAACCTATTGTTCATATAACACATAATTTACACCCACTAAATGGTTTTGGCTATTGTTGATGCTTATAAATAAACCAAAGGTACTCTTAGTGTTTAAATAACACTTCTCATTTTAGAATTTAGAAAATTTAGAGCTTGAGTTATAGGTTTTGACAATCTAGTTGCCTATGGTGAAATAATAGTAGAGCAAGACAAAGTGTTCCACAATATTTATATGATTTAGTGGTTAGGATCCACCTTGGTCAATTCTTAGTGAATTACAGAGACTCTAAATACTTAGTGAAGTATGTTCTAAATTTAAGCTATAGGCTAATCTAAATGGATATTTATAATAAAACTAAAACTAAAGTGACTTGGTGTAAAAAGAGCAAAGATAAGGGTAAGGTAGAAAAGAAATGAGTGATTACCAATTTTAGTGTCAAACATTATGAAAAAGCATCAATTGCAAATAAGTATGCATTCCACCAATATATAATAAAACATAGCCTATGCTCAAATTCTACTATATACCAGACAAGCTTCAAAGAATAATGTAAAGAGTCACAAGTAAGAACTAAGTCTACTTTAAGGATTTACTACTATAATCAAATAACATTAACACGTCTGAATACAAAGAAAAATAAAGTGAATCAAAACCTAATATCTTCCAATTAATCTAGCATATGCACAAATTAGAAACCTTATGATTAGAAAATGTAACTCAGAATTCAAATACACCATTCAAATTCAAGACCTCTACTAACAATTGAGAGAAAATTTATATTAGCAATTGACATATCAAATATGGACAATCCTTGCAAAATTCCTTGATTATATTAACTCCTTCAAGTGTACAAAAGTTTCTCAAAAATATCTCCCTTTTACAAATGGTGATACATGACTTTATAAGAAAATCAGGTAGTATATTAGTCAGTTACAAAATATAGGTGTATAAAGATAAGGATATCTATCCTTACAAGTTCTAAAATACACGTGGTTTTCACAATCATACTGACCTAGAGGCAAATATTCTAACAAACTAGAATATGACTTTATAATGGAATACACTATTTTAAAAAGTTATAAAATTCTAAAAAATAGAATATTGCTTAATTTTTTGGTGGGGCCTCTAATTGTCATTTGTATATGATGCTCATGGCTTTAGCATGTTGCTCATCAACTAGCTCTATATCCATAATAGGCTTCATGATACACTCCTCCTCTTATCTTCCAAGTCATGAATTTCTCTGTCATTCCTAGCCATGGCTTATTTAATTCTCTTAGTTTCATTTTTCATTTCTCCTACACTGAATATCATGTCTAGGATCTTACTATTAGCAGCCCCAAATTTTCCTCGGCTATTTCTTTTGATTTTTTGGTTTACCAAGGTAGTCCTATGTTTAAATTCTTCATCACTTATGATTCCAAGGATAGTAGGTTGTGTAGGATCTATGAGCATACTCCCAATAAGTTGCTCAATTCTTGTAATTATCTCCTTATCATCTTTTAGGAGTCTTCCCACATCATTGTGCCAAGCACTCAAACTTTGAACTTTATCAACCACAATTCCTAGAATTGTGCTCAAGTGTCCTAAACTAATGGTTTTGAAGGTTGGGATCTATTTCCTTTCTTGAATGTTGAAAATTTGTGATATTTTATCCTTTGAGGCTTTCCATTGGGTGACCAAACTCTTAGCCAATGCACTCTGCTACTATAATGCACTCTACCTCAGCTTCATTATTTAACATGTCATAAAATGACTCATCGAGGATTTTGGTCATGGATTTAGGTACTGATATAATTGCCTATGTCTATAAGTTTTCTTTTTCCCTTTATAGTTTTAAAATCCTTTCTTTAATGCCTCAATGAAACTAACTGGGCCTCAATGAAACTTTCCACATCCTCTTCATTAATTGTAGCTTTACCAAGCTGCTAATCCCCCACTGGGGTTAATCTTACAAAGGGTTATACCTTTTGAAAGGTGAATTCCTTTATTCCAACCATGGATATCTTGGTTGTTACCCTTTCTAACCCAGCTATTTTAAGGTTAAATTGGATGGTAGTGACTAGCTTCTTAAACTTGGGAGGTTCTAGGACCCCCACAACTAAGTTATTTGATGCTCTGGGAGCATCCATCTTCTTGCCTTTTGGTGCTTGGGTGATAAAAATTCTTCTTTCTTCCTACTCTTTCACCACAACCCTTATCCATGGCTTCATGTCATCTTATATCTCAACATCAAAAACTCTTGTCATGGCCCATGAATGGGAAAAAAGGGATATTTTGTAATTTCCCATAAATGAACCAGTTTGGAATGACTAGTTTATGAATTGGGAATTCATCACTGAACAAATTTATCTCACTTTTGGGGTGAGAGATGGTCAATCTATGTCTCTTCTTTGGTCCCACAGGAACTAATGCTATCTCTACTTTCCTATTCTATGTGGATGGCATAGGGACAAACTCTTTTCCTTTATCATCTCGAGGATCTCCCTCTTAGACTTGAACCTCTTCAAGATACTCTCCCTCCTTATCTATATCACATGCCTTTGAAATATCCTTTAGAGCACCCTCAAGTTCCTCTTCTAGTTCCAAGGTAATAATGTCAAAGTATTGAATTGGGGAAGGTGACCTTTGGGGTAGTGTTGAAGCCAAGGGCCCCTCCCTAGGTCTCTCTTCTAATCTCACTTCTCCCAATTTCTATTTACCTTGGCCTTATTCATGTAGGTCTTACACAACCTACTATTGGGATTGTGACTATGGCTGCTCTACTTGGGGTTGCTCTTGGGTTGATCTAGATGGTCCAGGTAGTAAGTGATACTGTAAAGGATGCATTTTCCAAGCTTCTCCTAAGGGATTGTCATCTTTGGTTAACCTATATTCAAGATTGATGTTGTGGCCTTGGATCTTGGCCAATACTTCATAATTATTAGCCTTAATATATATGGTGTCATGGACATTGAGTTGATGCATGTATTCAAGCTTGGGGAACTTCTTCTCCTTTAAGTGGTTGGCCACTATGTTCCTAGGATCCCACATCCTGAGTTCATCAAGTTGAAAACCAAATGAATCCCTTTGTCTAGCTTTTGTTTTAACCTATTTCTAGTCTTGAAGTATGGTCTTACCAATGATAAATGAGAAGGGGTGGAGAAGACCTTTCTTTTTCTCTTTACAACTGCCATCGATGCCATGTAGGAACTATGAGGCCATTTCTTGCTCAACAAATTTACTAGGAACATATACTAGTAACCTACAAGGTTGGGACATGATCCCCTCAATTTTGATGACTATGAAGTTAGGGTAGTACTAAATATCACCTATCTTATCCATGTGCTTCTCGATTAGGAGGTGAACCCTAGGCATAGAATCTCCTGTGATGGCCTCAACTATGGTCGAACAAACACAATCACAAATAAACTACATGTGGTTCCTATACTTAAAGATATGTAATTTAGAATAATGGTGTGAAATGGTGGTTTTGACATCTAGGGACAAATTTATAATCTTAGGGAAGGTGATTGAGGCAAGAAAGGCATCTAGTAGGTATGACATCATATAAAACTACATAGATGTCTTCCTTTTGATGGTAGTGAATTGATTAGCTAATAATATACCAATCAAATCTCCAATTAGAGGGGAGAGATTTTGTTCTACCATGAAATGTACATATGGGACCTAGATTTTATTCACATAGGTGGTTAAAAGGGCTCTGAAGGCATAGTTCAATAGGGTCATTATTACCCTAATGCCCTCTCTGAATTGAATTATTAGGATTTTCCCTTCAAAATCCTTGAAGATGTGGGGTCCTTGGTACAACTAGGGCCTAAGGACCAAGTCTAGGTCATGCTTGGAGGTATACTCTTTTATTTTGAATAAATCTACATGGGGGATGGGGAGCCTATAATAATTCTTAAAAGCTACAGGAGAAATATATGCCACTTTCTTAGAATCTCACTCCTGAATGATCCATTCATTATAAATTCTATAGTCAACAAAGATGGGATCAAGGATATTGATTCAATGTAGTACCTCAAGTTTTACCACAACATAGTGGAGGCTATCCATATAAACAATGACTAGGTCATAGTGCCTCTGGCTTACTATGACAATTCTTTGCTCGTGAGCTGCCATGGTCCCTATTTTTTCTAATTATTCACACTAGATTGTAGATGATCTTTGTGAAAGCTCTCTTATGCTAAAAAACACAATTAAGTTGTCCTTGGATCAAGTTGTAACCAATTAAGTCCATTTAGGTTGTTTTTATGCAAGGTTTAGGGTTTTAGAGCTTTAATGGCAAAATATATCTAGGCTTTGGATTATACAAGCCTTGGATTTGATTTGGATCTTTGATTTTATAAATTTGCATTTTTGAGCCTACAAAATCTTGTATTTTGTCCTTTTTTGATTGTGTGGCACCTATGTGGTATCGATCTAGGCCTTTCATGGACTTTTTCATAAATTCCATTTGATCACTAGCCATTGGCATTTAAAAATGTCTCTTTTATTTCATACCATCTAATCAGAATCTTAGTTTAGCATGAGTTATCGATAATAAATCAAACCCCTACTTGTGATTGGCTCTTTCTATTTCAAACCCTGTGCTCATGATACTTGGCATCTTTTTGTGCCTTCCCCATGCACCAAATATTATGTGAGTGCTTTGGTGAATAAATGTTGGCCATGCAGTGAGATTGTAGGCTTTTTGAAAAGTCATGAGCACCTTCACATTGTTAGATCAAAATCTAGTGACAAAGTGCATATCATCAGATTATCCTTTTAGATTTGCCTCAAATGTGATTTTACTACATGTTGAGATAATGAGATTTTGGGGATTTATTGAAAAGTGTTTGGGTGCCTTCATGTCATTGGATCAAAATCCGGTGACAAAGCACATGCTATCTCTCTGTAGAGATGCTTGAACATTAAGTTGACATGTTATTAAGACTATGACTTAGGCTTAAGTCCCTTAAGCAAAGGTTTTTTTCATTTATTAAGCACAAAATAAACCCTAGGATAAGGGGTTTATGCCTAAGTTCTTCAATTTATATGCAAGGGGGCCATGTCCTAAATATTCTAGGCCAATGTTTATGCCGTGTTTAATAAACATAGTGTAAACATTGGTCTAAAATATTTATGCCAAGGATTATAAAATATGATCAAAAGGGTTAACATGATATAATGGTCAATAAAAAATAGGATTTTATTTTATTGACAAAACACATTAAAACCTTTAGCTAGAAGCATTTGGTCTAGCTTTTACACTATGATGACTTTCTTTTTAAAATAGAACTTAGTATAAGTCTATAATTTAAGGTTCATGATATTTAAACAAAATGGCATAGGGAACTTAAAGTATAGATTTAGGGTTAGTTTATTTTGTGTATATTTAGATTATAAGATCATTTCCACATTTTTCCAATTGAGGATTTCTAGTGTTTCAACATTTTTTTTGAACACTTCCCTTAGATTGTAAAGCCATTTTTGAGCCTTCCAGCAAGATTTTGTAGAATATTTTGATCCTGAGTGGGATGATTCATTAGCTTAAATTTGATGGTCTAAAAAACATCAAATACATCCTCATAGATATCTAATGATAGTTCTACTAATGTCAATTTTAAGCTAGTAAAGTTTTTAATTTGATGGGCTTAAAGTTGACAATCATGTAGTCATCAAATACATCCTTGTGGATCCTAAATGATGATCATGAAAATGTCAATTTTAATCTCATAAAATTATTATGACCCAATTTGAGAATACCACCTAACACATCTGTGAGGCTTCCCAAGATCTTAGACTTAATTTACTTCATCAGATCAAAATCTATGATGAAGCGTTAGCCATCGATCATGATCTGAGAGCTTGCATATGATTGGTTATTGATGCTAGGTAGGTCCTTTTACTTTGATCATCAAATGAAAGGGTACCATGTGTCAATCATTTTGGCCTTATATAAATCTTTAAGTTTTTAAATGTACCTCATTCCATCTATTCAGGAGGCCACGATGAAGTGAGAATCATTGATAGCGATCTGAGGGCTTGAATATGATTGGTCTAAGGAGTTATGTGTAAGATCCTATCAATTTTCTTCATGACATTCAATCAAAGGGCTATAGGGAAGCATGAACCATCAAATCATCTGAGATGCATGTTGTTTAAGTCAAAGTTTGGGCTTTTATCACTCTATTAGATCGAAGACTATGATAAAGTGAAGGCAGTTGGATCCTATGAGGTGCAAGGAGGTTAATGTTAGGACCTTGGTGATAAAGACTTAGGATAAGGTGTTAAGACTAAGGTCTTGTTTATATTAATAAATATGTCAGGGCCTTAGTATTAAAACTTTAGGCTAAGGTATATATAAGGGACCGAGCTAACATAAAAAGGGGACTTGAGAAACTGGAACTTAGGCTAAGATGTTAAGACCAAGGTCCCATTTGTATTTATAAATACAATGGGGCCTTAGGTTTAAAATCTTAGGCTAGGTTAAGAAATATTTAAAAGGACCCTATAGAATGAACAAGTAGTTAGGCATATGAAGGAACCTTAAGGGGGAAACTAATAAAATGAGACCAAATGTTTTAAGTCAAGTTTTAGTTGTGTTGAAAAAACATGACTAGGCTTAAAACATGAACTTTATTCTTAGGTCCAAAAAATGGATTTTTAATAAGGTTCCCACCAAAATTCAAATTTAAACTGAGGGATTTGGCCAGGGTTTCAAAACATGAATTCTCAAGGACAAATGCCATGGAACCTTTAACTAGAATAATAAAGACCATTTATTAGCAATGTTAGTCCAAATTAAAGTGAAAACAAAACTAATTAAGCTTGAATTTAACAAAGTGGATGATCTTTAAATTATAAAAATGATCTTAACATGCCATATTTTATGTTCAAACTTTAGGGTTTCTTTAGTGTCCCAATTTTTAAAAAAATGGGGGTATGTTGGTTGCAATAAATGGTGACTCAGGGGGGAAACATAACAATATGTTAGAACTTATAGACTCTAGTTTAGACAAATAATTAGGTCATCCATTTCATTTGATCAATATCATCATATAGATTAGATTATGGTTGAAACAAACCTTGCATTTGTAGAGTTAGGTCCAAACATAAGGACATAGCCATACTATGTGTGTGCTTTGATTCCACTTATTATTTTCCATGGGGTTCAAGAAATCACTTTCAGGTTTCATGTCCTTAGTCATTAAAACTAACTTATATCATGTTAATATATTCAATAAGAACCATGATTTTAGCTTAGGGAAGGCTTGGACATTGCTATGATACTAGGCATGCATCCATAGCCCCGATAGAGATGCCTTTGGCTCCACTCAAGGCCTTGTTCTACTACCAGCTAGGAATCTATAGCCTTGGTAGAGATTACCAAAATCACATATGCTTATAAATCTTTTGATTTTGCAATGAGTTCTTCTTTTTTTGTATTTTTTTGAGACTTTTATGATTTTAGAAAGGTTAGGAACTAGAATGACTAGGTTTTAGGATTTGGTCAAGTGTTTGATATTTGTAAAATCATCTATGGTTACAACCTTTATCCCAGGAAAGGATGTTAATTAAGTGATAGTATGACTATACCATGATAGTTTGAATTTTCACCCTATAAGTGCAATTCTTCTTAAAACCAGTTTGAGGCTAGAATAATGCTTAAGTTCCCATGAAATGATTAACTTCTTCTATTGGTCTTTACCAGTTTATATAAATTATAACATTATGCTTACATTTTAGGACCATGGTCATCAAATGCAATGGATTCATACCTCTAATTCTATGTTTTGGGAAATTTCAAGAAAACTTCATAACTTTAAGATTAGGATTGTCCAAAAAGACTTATTAGAACTAGGGAACAAGGCAACAAGAAAGAAACACATAATAGAAAATAGAAAAGAAAGACAAAAAAGGAAACTAGATAAATATATACATGCTTATGCACAAACAAGGGACATGAAGGAAAGAACTAAAAGGAAACTAGCTATCCTACCTACTCTAAATCTAACCATATTATAGTTTACTCCATGAAGACCTCCAGATGAAAAATAAAGAAGTAATGCTTGAGGTATTACCCATTGGTGGGCAATGTAAACTATGCTCCTTGTAGGTATTTGAGCTTAAAGGTGTTATTCCCCAATGTTTTTGCAATTTGGTATGGGCCAATCCAAAAGGGTATGAATTTACCATGTTTACCCTTAGGCTTAGATGCTTTATCCCAAAGGAGAACTAGGTCTCCCTATTTGATCACCTTGATCTTGGACCTTTTATCAAACCATCTCTTGACTATGGTTTGATGCCTACTAAAATCAGCAAAGGCTTTTTCCCTTACATATTCCATCTGAATTATGTCCAACAATCTTTAATTGGTAAGTTCTTGGCTCTCTTCCATATATTCCTAAATAAATCTATATGTGGGCAACTTGAGAGTGATAGGAAAATAGGTTCTTGTCCATACACTAATAGAAATGGTAAGGCTCTTACGACTTTCTTGATTATTATCCTATTAGCCCAAAGTAAAAATTTAAGGAGCTTATGCCAAGTCCTAGATTTGTCTATAGTAGACTTCTTGATTGCCTGCATTAGGTTCTTATTTATAGAATTAGAGACTCCATTCCCTTGGGGATAATGGTTGGATGAAAAATTGAGAGTGATGCCATTATCATAAGCCCATTTAGTCATCTCTATAGATATGAATGTAGACCCTTTGTCACACAATAGAGAGACTGGAGTTCCAAATGTAGTATAGATGTTTTCCTCTAGGAAGTTGATCACCTCTTTAGTCCTTCATTGTTTAATGGTTACAACTTAAGTCCACTTTTTTTAATGGTCTATGGTAGTAAGGACATACTTATGACCTTAAGATGAATTGGGGTTGATTACCCTAATGAAGTCTAACCCCCATTGAGCCAAGGGTTTGTCAATCATGACTTGTTGTAGTGGAATTGCTTCCTTTGGCTCCTTGGTGCTAAAAATATGACATGAGTGACATTCCTTCACATGTTTATGAGCATCTTTAAAAATAGTTGGCCAATAATGGCCAACTCTAAGAATTTTGTGAGTTGTGGTCCTCCTAAATGGATGTCCATTGCCCAATTTTTCATGAAAGGTGCTCATGATTTGGGTGGCTTCTTCTTGTGAGACACATCTCAAATAAACTCCAAAATTTATCCTATACAAGACCCCGTCCTTGATCAAGTAGTGGGTTGCATTCAACCTTAGGGCCCTCTTTTTCTCCCTAGATAATCTTGTAGGATAAATACCATTAATTAGGAAATGGATAGTTGAATCATACCACTCACAAGCTTGAAAGTTTTATTGATCCACTTGCATAATACTTAGCCTAGGGTTAGTGTTAGTAATCATCTGGATCAAACCTTGGTACCTTACCAATTTTGCTATTTTCATTTTCAATTCATACTCCTGCAAAATTGACATCCATTTACCTCTATGTTCTCCTAATTCATTCTAACTTAACATAAGTTTGGTGGAAGGGTCAAATAAGATAACATGCACCTTATTTCTAAGGATGTAATGCATAAATTTCTTGACTACCTTAACTAATGCATATGCCTACTTATCAATCAATGAATAATTTAACTCAACATTCTTAAAATTAGTGCTTATAAAAGCAATTGAGTGGTCACACCCTTGAATTTTATGAGTCAATACTGTAACCATAGTGTGGTCAGATGTAAAGGAATAAAGGTAGAAGTCTTTTGAGAAATCAGGACTTATAATGACTAGAGCTTGGCTAATGGCATCCTTGATATCATTGAATGCCTTTATATAATATTCATTCCATGTGACCTTGGAATCATTCTCTATCATGTCATTCAGTGGCTTGACAATATCTAAAAATCTAGAAATAAAATTTCTTACAAAATTTATCTTACCAAAGAATGACTTTATCTCTTTCTTACTATTTGGAGGTTCTATTCTAGATATGGCCTCCACTCTTTTAAGATCTATAGAGATCCCATATTTGGTTATAACATGACCCAATAATTTTCCTTTGATCACACAAAAGATGCTTTTCTTAGGGTTAAATTAAATGCCATACTTTCTGCATCTTTCAAAAACTTTTTACAAATGCATGAAGTGATCTTCCCTATTTTTAGAAAAAACTATTAGATCATCCATATAAATAATGATGCACTTACCTATCAGGTCTTGAAATTCATGGTCCATATCTATTTATAAGGCAAATCCTATAATGATTAGCCTAAAGGGCATCCTCTTATAAGTAAAGGCTTTCCACTTTATGGTGAAAGCTATCCTCATCATGTCCTCTCTATCAACCAACACTTGGTTGTAACTTGAAAATCCATGAAGAAAAGACATCATAACTAAACCTAAAATAAATTAAATCACTTGGTATAGGGAAAGAAGGGGATAATTGTCCTTTTGTAATGCTTTGTTTATGTTATTTAAGTCAATACAAAGTCTAATCTCACCATTCTTCTTCTTGACTGGCACCAAATTAGCCACCCAGGTGAAATGCCTAATGGGGAAGACTATCCTAGCATCGAATAATATTTTGACATCCTTGAAGATCATGGGTTCTAAGATAGGGTTTATAATCCTCTATTTATACCTAAATGGTTTAAAAATCTCCTTAAGGGGTATAGTATGGGTAATGACCCTTGGATCAAAGATATTTAAGTCATTATAGGACCAAGCTATGACATCCCTATATTGGGTAAAGAGCTCTTTGGATTTCTTGTTCTCAATGTTTATGTAGGATATTCTAACATTTAAGAACTAGGGTTGATCTTAGAGGCTAAAATCAACAACATTATTATCTTTCCCACTCACCTTGGGAACCTCAACCAGTTTATCTTCATCAAATAGTCTCTCAAAGCAATTATCCCCTTAGGGATCTTGTTATCATTTAGTTGAATGACTTTACCATAAAATTTATCCTCCTTAGATGTATTATCATTAGTCTCATCAATAATATGAGCATAAAATTCTATATAATTGGTCATGAAATCCAATATGTACTGATCATCATTCAAGACTTGGAAATGGTTAACATTATCAGGCACTGAAAGACAAGGGTTTAGCTCAATGCTAAAATTAAGGGAATTTTGGTTGGGAATGAGGTTGGCTGCAATAGATGCCAAATCATCAATATCTTGGTTTTATCCTCTTGGGATGAAAATGATTCCAAAGGAATCAAAAGATTCAATCAAATCCCAAACTCTCAACTTATACCTTTTCAGGTATGAGTGCTTACATTGGTATTTACTTCTTATTTGGTTGACCACTAGTTTTGAATACCCATAAACTAGTAGTTCTTTGGCTTTATTCTTTATAAAATTTTTTAAACCTAAGATAAGGGCTTCATACTTAGTAAGATTGTTATTACAAGGGAATTAGATCCTATAAGAATCATGGTACTTTCTATTAGTAGGGTTAGTTAAAAAAATACCAACATCTGATCCAACATTAGACCTAGCACCATCAAATTAAAATTTTCATAATCTAAGAATGACATGAGCACTCTTGAGATCACATATCTTATCAGTGTCTAGTGTGAAAATCCTAAAGTCTAAGTCTATTATGTTAACCCTCTCATTCACAACATTGTATTTAATTGTCATTTTTTTCATTCTTGGTTCTCTCTCAACCCTGATTTGATTAGGAACTCCCTTCCAAGGTAGCCACAAATGTGAACAATCTATAGACATGTAACCATTCCCAGCCTTGGTCCATTCCCTACTCAATAATGTTCCATAAAAATTAGGTATATTAACAACTTGAATATCAATGATTTGCTGCACCCTAGGCTTAGAAGCTAGTTGCATGTGAATATTTAAAAGCTCCCCAATTGCCCTAACTCTAGATTTGTCTAATTAGGTAACAAACCTATCAGACTTAATGGGAGTTAGGCCAAGTTATTTGCATATACCCAAAATTATGATATTGGTAGATGATCCTAAATGTAATAAGAAATTATGTAAGTTTTTACCAAACATCTTAATAGTGAGCAAGAAAGGAGGATATTCAGCCTTGGCCTTGTGCACAATCACATTGGCATAATCAGTCTATGGTGGATTATCAGACTTCTTTGACATAGACTCTAGTAGAAGGTCTATTTGCTCTGTAATCTACATAAGTTCATGAAATTTAATATTAGACTTTATCTTCTTCATGTCCTCAACTATGTTATATCCAGTTTTAGAAGAACTAAGAATTTCAATGTTGGGTTTAAAAGTACTCCCTTTAGGTGGCTCGAGATTGTTGCTTGAAGAAGTGTCTAGAGGAGTTCCAAAATGTTTAGAGGCATTGAGTTAGTCAAGGGATACCTCTATTCCCTATTCCTTAAGGGATAGGTCTTATTTAAGAATTGTTGAAAGGCTTGGATCTCTTCAGGGACCTCATCATGTTCATTTTCCTCTTGAAAGGGGAAATCAAAGGTGTCCACCATGAAGGCTTGATCAGATGACTTAGATCCAGAAGTGTTTGAACCATTATCCTTGTTAGGGACCACTTCAAATGTATCCAAATCCTCTTGGAAAGCCTCAAAGGCTTTGAAAAATTCTATATAATCAATTTCCCTATGACTGGCTATGTAATGTACCCTACAATAATTAGGTAATGCAATATCATTGAGGTTAATGTCCATGGTCTTCTTTTCAAAAGATGTCTCATTAGTCTTATTATTATGAAATATATCATTCTAAAATCTATTATTTGGCCTATTAAACCTTTGAAATGAGAAGTTCTTACCAAAGTGCTCTTTGGTATTGCCTACTTGTTTATGCAATTGAAGGAAATTAGTGCTTAATTTTTAAACCATTTTCAAGATAGACTCATTCTCATTTTTAGGAGTTTTAAAATTATGTACCTAATTATTATTATTATATGGTACCAAAGCCCTTTGATCATTTGGATTGAAGTTATTAGTAGAATGATTTAAGAACCCTAAGTTCTGATTGGGAGCTGCATGACTCAATGGCAATTGAGTTAGGTTTGAGAGCTGGTTTAATGCTAGGATATTGTGATTATTGTTTGGGAATAAGTTAACCATAGGCATTTGTGGGTTGACATTCAACATAGAATATGCCATTTGCCCTTGGGGTTTCATCTGATCATTGATGGTTATTTCTTTAGCATAGGCTCTACATAATGAAGTTATGGTTGGAATAGATCTCTTCAAAAATATAGAGGTCATTGGATCTACTACATCTTTGTAAATCTCTAGAGCTAAGACATCATCAAGATTATAAGGGTCTATGGTCCTACTAATTTTTTTTTGAAATATAGAATTGAAGGACCTAATAGGATTACTTACATCTCTTCTAATGGTGGTGAACTGATGGTAGATAACATAAGGATTAACAACTTTACCAAATTGATCTATAATTGTATTATTGAAAACATCCCAGCTAGTGATGTAATTATTAATCAAGTTTAAAAAACATTCATAAGAAGCATCCTTAAAGGTGAAGCAGAATAACCTATTTGTTATATCTTCATGCACAACTTTTATTAATCTTACGGCTGCTTTAAAATATTTTATATATTCTTCAGTAGTTACTATACCTATTGGACTAAATGTAGGTAAGTAATTTTTAGGGTTACATGGGAGGTCATGAACCACACTTGGTACATTGATTGAGGATTCTCCAAACCAAGCCATATTTTGATGAAGATTGAAGGCATAGGTACCTTGAAGAGGTGAAGTTGGTAAAGATCTAGATCTCTTGCATCTACCTTTATCACGTCTGGATTTTATATGGACATCAAGCTCGAGCAAAGGCTCCTTGGTCTCTGAGTGTGATCTTATTCTAATCTTGGGAAATTCTAGCATGAAATTTGAAGATCCTACCTAGAATATGATGTATCAAGTTAACTTTTATAAATAACAAGAGTTAGACCTGCACATTGAGCTTATTTTACAAAGGTGGTTTGGAAAACTATAAAGGATGTTGATCTTTGATTGAATTAACTCAAAGAAATGTTTAATTAAGTAAATATGGTCTATCTTTGTAATTCTAAGCCTAAAGGAACTTATATCTATGAAATATATGCCCATCTTTGATCAAAATGAGCCATCCTAACCTTAGATACTACGGATTCTCAAAGCTAAAGCTAAATTTACTGGAAACAAGCATCAATACCCAAAGAGATTCAATATTTGTCTAAGGAAGCACAAAGATGCCTTATAAATAATAAATATCAATGATATTTATAATTATAAGAAATTAATTCACTCAAAAACATAAAGATACATCGATCTTTAGATAGAACAGACTAAGATCAACAAAGATTCAAAGAATTCAGGCCCTATTTCTAGCACCAATGGAGCGTCTTTTGTTGATGCTTATAAATGAACCACATGTTCTCTTAGTGTTTAAATAAAACTTATCATTTTAGAATTTATAAAATTCAGAGCATGAGTTTTAGGTTTTGACAATCTAGTTGCCTGTGGTGAAATAGCAATCGGGTAAGACAAACTGTTCCAAAATATTTATATGATTTGGTGGTTGAGAGCCACCTTGGTCCATTATTAGTGAATTATAGAGACTCTATGTTATTACTTAGTGAATTATGTTCCATATTTAAGCTACAAGATAATCTAAATGGATATTTATAATGAAGCTTAAATGAAAGTGATCTAGTGTAAAAAGATCAAAGAGAAGGGTAACAAGTGATTACCAATTTTAGTCTCAAACGTTATGAAAAATATGCTAAAATACATGTGATTTTCATAATAATTATAACCTAGAGGTAAATATGCTAACAAACTAGCATATGCTTTTATAATGGAATATTTTATTTGAAAAATTTATAAAATTGTACAAAATAGAATATTGATTAATTTGTTGGTGGGGTTTTTGATTGTCATTGCAGGAGGATGCTCATGGATTTAACATGTTTCTCATCAACTAGATCTAGATCCATAATAGGATTAATGATACATTCCTCCTCTTGATCTTCCAAGTCATCAATTTACCTGTCATTCTTGGCCATGGCTTCTTTAATTCTCTTTAGCTTCATTTATCCTTTCTCCTATATTGAATATCATGTCTAGGATCTTACTGTTATCAAGCCCATATTTGCCTTGGCTTTTTACTTTGATTTCTTGGTTTACCAAGGTAGCCCTATGTTTAAATTATTCATCACTTATGATTCCAAAGATAATAGGTTGTGCAATATTTTTGTGCATAGTCCCAAGAAGTTACTCAATTCTTACAATTATCTCCTTATCATCTTCTAAGAGTCTTCCCACATCATTGTGCCAAGTACTCAAACTTTGAACTTTGTCAACCACAATTCTTAGAATTGTGCTCAAGTGTCCTAAATTGATGGTTTTTAAGCCTAGGATCTATTTCCTTACTTGAATGTTAAGAAGTTGTGATATTTTATCCTTTGAGAATTGTTATTAGGTGACCAAACTCTTGGCCACTGCACTCTAACACTCTAATGCACTTTGCCTTAGCTTCATTGTTTTGAGTGCTTCAAACATGTCATGAAATGAATCATCAGGGGTTTTTTTCATGGCTTTAGGGATTTATAGACTACTTGTGTCTGCATGTTTTATTTTTCCCTTTCTAGGTTTAGAATCCTTTGTTTCATGCCCTAAACCCTAGCTTTTACTTGTGCTAACTGGGCCTCAATCAAGATTTCCACATCCTCTTCATGAATTGTAGCTTCACCAAGCTACTTACCCCCCAATGGGGTTAATCCTACAAAGGGTTCTACCTTCTAAAAGGTGAATTCCTTTATTCCAACCATAACTATCCTAGTTGTTACCCTTTATAACCTAGTTATTTTAGGGTTAAATTGGATGGTAGTGATTGGATTCTTGAACTTGGGAGGTTTTGGGATCCCTATACCCAAGCAACTTGATGCTCCAAGAGCATCCATCATCTTGCCTTCTGGTCTGTGGGTAACCAATTTTTTTTTTTTTTCTTGATATTTCACCACAACCCTTATCCATGGCTTCATGTCATCTTGTATCTCAACATCAACAACTCTTTTCATGGCCCATGAATGGGAAAGAGAGGGGATATTTTTTAATTTCCCATAAATGAACCAGTCTGGAATGGCTAGTCCATGAATGGGGAATTCATCATTGAATAAATTTATCTCACTTGTGTGGTGAGAGATGGTCAATCTGGGTCTCTTATTTGGTCTCATAAGAACCAATGATAGCTTTGTTTTCCTCTTCTCTATGGATGACATAAGGATAATCTTTTTTCTTTTATCATCTCCAGGCTCTCCCTTTAGACTTGGGCCTCTTCGAGCTGCTCTTCCTCCCTGTCTATATCATATGCCTCTACAATATTCTTGAGATCACCCTCACATGTCTCTTTTGGTTCCAAGGAAATAATATATATGTATTGAATTAGGGAAGGTGGATTTTGGGGTAGTGTTGAAGCTGAGGGCCCATACCAAAGGTCTCTCTTCTAATCTCACTTCTCCCAATTTCTCTTTACCTTAGCCTTATTCATCCTAGCCTTGCACAACCTATTATTGGGGTTATGTATATGGTTTATCTACTTGGGGTTGCTCCTGGGTTGATCCATATGGTTCAGGTAGTAAGTGATAGTACAAATGATGCATCTGCCAAACTTCTCCTGAGGGCTTGTCATCTTTGGTTAACCCATGGTCAAGCTTCATGTTATGGCCTTGGATCTTGGCCAATACTTATTCATAATTCTTATCCTTAATATATATGGTGTCAAACACACCTAATTGATGCATGTATTTATGCTTGGGGAGCTTCTTCTCCTTCAAGTGACTGGCCACCATGTTTCTAAGATCTCACATCTTGAGTTCATCAAGTTAAAAACCAAATGAATCCCTATGTATAGCCATGGTTTCAGCCTATTTCCAATCTTAAATTATGGTTTTTCCAATGATTAGCAAGAAGAGGTGGAGAAGACCTTTCTTTTTCTCTTTATAACTACCATCAATGCCATGTAAGAATTGGGAGGTAATTTCTTGCTCAGCCAGCTTACTAGGAACATAGACTAGTAACCTTTAAGGATGGGACATGATCCCCTCAATTCTAATGACCGTACAGTCAAGGTAGTGCTATATATCACCTATCATCTCCATGTAATTCTTGATTATGGGGTGAAACCTAAGAATAGAAACTCCTTTGATGGCCTCAACTATGGCTGGATAAACATAGTCACAAATAATCTACATGTGGTTATTGTAGTTAAAGATATGTAATTTAGAATAATGGAGTGAAATGGTGGTTTTGCCATTTAGGGACCAATTCCTAATCCTAGGGAAGGTGATTGAGGTAATAAGGGCATATAGTAGGTATGACATCATATAAAATTGCTTAAATTTCTTCCTTTTGATGACAGTGAATTGCTTGGCCAATAATATACTGATCAAATCTCCAATTGGAGGGTGAGCTTATATTCCACCATAAAATATACATATGGGAACTATATTTTATTTACATAGATGGTTAAGGGGGATCCAAAGGCTCATTTAAATAGGGTCATTATTACCCTAATGACCTCTCTAACTTGAATTATTAGGATATCCCTTTAAAATCCTTAAAGATGTGGCATCCTTGGTGTAGCCAGGGCCTAAGAACGGAGTCTAGGTCATGCTGAGAGGTCCACTCTTTGATTTTGGATAAATCTACATGTGGAATGGGGAGCCTATAATACTTCTCAAAAGCTATAAGAGAAATATATGCCACTTTATTAGAATCTCCCTCCTGAATGATCCATTCATTATCAATTTTATAGTTAAAAAATATGGGAGTAAGGATATTTATGTAATGTAGTACCTAAAGTTTTGTCATAACATAATGGAGGCTATCCATTTGAATAATGACTAGGTCATAGTTCCTCTGGCTTACCATGGTAATTCTTTGCTCATGAGCTACCATGGTCCCTATTTTTTCTAATTATTCACACTGTAATGTAGATGATCTTTGTTTTAGCTATCTTGCACTTAGAAACATAATTAAGTTGTCCTTAGATCAAGTTGTAACTAATTGAGTTCATTTAGGTCATTTTAAAGTAGAATTAGGGTTTTGGAGCTTTAATGGTGGAATATATTTAGGCTTTGGCTTATACGTGCCTTAAATTTGATTTGGACCTTGACTTTATACCTTTACATTTTCAATCCCACAAGATCTTATATTTTGTATTTTTTTGATTGAGTGGTACCTATGTGGCATCAATATGAGCCTTTCATAGCATTTTTCATAAATGCCATTTGAGTACTAGCCATTGGCATTTAAAAATGCCTTTTTTATTTTACACCATCTGATCATAATCCTAGATTAACATGATTAATTGATTGTAATTTGGGCCCCTACCTATGATCTACTCTTTCTATTGTAAAATCCATGGTCATGACACTTGGCATCTTTACGTTCCTTCTCCATGCTCCAAATCTTATGTCAATACTTTATTGAATGAACATTGGCCATGCAATGAGCTCGTGGGCTTTTTGAAAAGTCATTAGCGCCTTCATGCCATTGGATCAAAATGTAGTGACAAATCATGCATTATCAGATCATCTTGTCAGCTTTACCTTGAATGCATTTTCACCATATGTAGAGATCATAGGATCTCATGGCATCATTGAAAAGTATTTGGGTGCCTTCATGTCATTGGATCAAAATCTAGGGATAAAGTGCATATCATTTATCTGTAGAGATGTTTAAACATTAAGTTAGTATGTTATTAAGACCATGACTTAGGATTAAGTCCCTTAGGATAAGGTTTATTTCATTTATTAAGCATGAAATAAACGTTAGGATAAGGGATTTATGCCTAAGTTCTCTGATTTATATACAAGGGGGTCATGGCCTAAATATTCTATGCCAATGTTTATGCTATGTTTAATGAACACAGTGTAAACATTGGTCTAAAATATTTATGCTAAGGCTTATAAAATGTGCTCCAAAGGGTCAACATGACATAATGGTATATAATAATAGGATTTTATTGTATTTATAAAACAAATTAAAACCATTAGCTAAAAGTATTTTGTCTAATGTTTACGCTATGAGGATTTTCTTTCTAAAATAGAACTTCGTATAAGTCTATAATTTAAGTTTCATGATATTTAAACAAAATGCCATGGGGACCTTAATATATAATTTTAAGATAAGTTTATTTTGCATATGTTTAGAATATAAGACCATTTCCACATTTTTCCAATTGAGGATTTCTAGTGTTTGAGCATATTTTTGAGAACTTCCCTTAGATTGTAAAGCCATTTTTGAGCCTTCTAGCAAGATTTTGGAGAATATTTTGATCCTAAGTGGGATAATTCATTAGATTAAATTTGACAGTCTCATAGACATCAAATAGATCCTCACATATGTTAAATGATAGTTATGCGAATGTCAATTGTAAGCTAGTGAAGTTTTTAATTTGATGGGCTTAAAGTTGATGGTCAAACGGTCATCAAATACAGCTTTGTGGACACCAAATGACGATCATACGCATGTTAATTTTAAGCTCATAAAATTATTGACCCAATGTGAGAATGACACTTGGCACATCTATGGGGCTTCCCAAGATCTTAGACTTAATTTGCTTTATCAGATCAAAATATGTGACAAAATGTCAACCATCGATCATGATCTAAGAGCTTACTTATGATTCATTTTTGTTGCTAAGTAGGTCCTTTTTCTTTGATAATCAAATGCAAGGGTGCCATATGTTGATCATTTGGGCCTTTAATAACTCATTGAATTTTTAACTATACCTCACTCTATCTAATCGAGAGGCCATGATGAAGTGAGAACTATTGATAGTGATTTGAGGAATTGAATATGATTGGTCTAGGGAGTTATGTGTAGGATCCTATTAGTTTTCCTCACACTGTTTGATCAAAGGACTGTAGGGAAGTATGAACCATTAGATCATCTAAGATGCATATTTTTTAAGTCAATTTTTTGGCTTTTATCACTCATTTGGATCGAAGGTTATGATAAAGTGAAGGCTATTGGATCTAGTGAGGTGTAAGGAGGTTAATGTTAGGACCCCTATGATAAATACTTAGGCTAAGGTGTTAAGATTAAAGTCCCAATTATATTAATAAATATGTCAGGGCCTTATTATTAAAACCTTAGGCTAAGGTATAAACAAGGGATTAAGTTAACATAAAAAGGGGACTCAAAAAACTAGAACTTAGGCTAAGATGTTAAGACTAAGGTACCATTTGTATTAATAAATATAATGGGGCCTTAGGGTTAAAATCTTAGGCTAGGTTAAGAAATATTTAAAAGGACCCTGTAAAATGAAAAAGTAGTTAGGCATATGAAGGAACATTAAGGGGGAAAATAATAAAAGGGGACCAAGCATTTTAAGTTAAGTTTTAGCTGTGTTGAAAAAACATGACTAGGATTAAAACATGAACTTTATCCTTAGGTCCAGCAAATGTATTTTAAAAAAGGCTCCCACCAACATTCAAATTTAAACTAAGGGCTTCGGTCGGGGTTTCAAAACATGAAATTCTTAGGGACAAATGCCATGAAACTTGTAACTAGAGCAATAAAGACCATTTATTAGTGATGTTAGTCCAAATTAAAGAAAAAACAAAACTAAGTAAGCTTGCTTTTAATAAATTGGATGATCTTCAAATTCTACAAATGATCTTCACATGTCATATTTCATGTTCAAACTTTAGGGTTTTTCTAGGGTCCCAATTTTCAAAAAAATGGGGGTATGTTGGTCCCAATAGATATGATCCTCATGTCTATGATTATCTCATCACTTAGACCTTTTTAACTTTGATTTGGGTTATGTGGTGAATCTATATGTAAGTACCTTATGTTAATACTTCACGTAAGTGGTATAGGACACTTACGAGTTGTGTAGTCATTTGTAAGTTTACATAGATTAAATAACCCGTGGGTTGAGTTTTAATAAATACCTTCTACACTTTTGAGATTTTCTTTGTAAAGCATTGATGTGTGTGCTTGATACTTTGATGTGTGAATTCTCAAGATTTTTGGAGATATTTCAAAATATATGTGGGGTGATTTACCAATCTTCATGAGGTAATTTGTGATAATTCTTTGTGTAAGTGGTATGGGACACTTATGATACATTTTTTCACTCATACACCCTAATTAGAATTGGTGCTAAATCAAAATAAATTTTGTGGAAGAAATCTAGGATTTTGTTTGTGATATAAGTTATATAATATTATACATGAGAGCCTTGGGATGTTGAGGTAACCTTGTAAATGGAAACTGATAATGGATATGGTTAAACTCGTAAAATGGATGTTAAGAACTAAATCACCTATTACATCATGTTTTGACTTGATGAATGCTTATTAATATTGATCATCATTTTTGGATGATAGATCAATAATGGACTTGATTAACCATTATTAAATCTCAGCATTAGAACTTGGAACTTTGAAGAACCTTGGGTTTGGGAATCAAAATTTTGAGTTGCGTAGAATTTACCCCAACTTGATTGATTATCAATGTATCTTAAGAAATGAGATCTTGCATTAAAATCATAACATGACACCTTAAAATATACGTTTGGATCACTAACATATACTATAGAATAATTATGGAAGTGGATATTTTATTATTATAGGATATTCTATTTTGGACTATCACATCCATTTATATATCAAATCTATCATGTTGATGATAGAATTATTGTCTAAATATTTTTAGGATGTTGAAATACCTCTAGGAGTCAAACCAATTATTGCATGGAGCATTAGGTCAAACCAATTACTATGTGAAATAGTAGTCTAACTATTTTACTGTAAGGCATAATTTTTAAAATCTATTCAACTACGAGAAGTAATTTGCTAAAACTATTTCACTACATGGAGCAATGTGCCAAATATATTTTATTACATAAAACTATATGTTAAATCGATACTACCATTTGGGACTCTCTCTACCCACTAATTTTCTATATTTAACACCTTTGTGGAAGGGAAGGACCACTCTCAGTAGATGAGAGGAGTGCATGGGATTCAAAAGAATATGTGGTTAGAGGAAAATCCCTCCAATGATATTATCCTTCTTATGTTTCTCTTTTGATCTTCAATGATAATGATGGACTAAATAACTCTAGATTTCATGACGATTATTTATTCATTCATCTTAGATAAATAAATATACTTTATTGAGTATTATATTTATCATGAGATTGTAATAATATTGTAAAACGCTATTCTTTTATTCTATTATGAACTTATTATGGTTTCATGTTATTCAAAGATAAAATTTGGGTTTTTGAAAGATGATTAAGATTACATATTAGATGTTATTTCTTTTGTATTTTTAACTAAAGAAAAACACCTTTAGTTCCTTATTATGAGTATAAATATGCATTTTGAATGGATCATTCGCTGTACAATTATATTGGAAATATCTTTTATAATGTATACCTTGCTTTAACAATAAGTTTTAAATCTAGTCTCTAAGATGTAAATGTGTAATTAATTTAAAAATAATATAACTCAAAGCATGGAATGATTATTTTAATTTGAAGTGATCATGGTTTTAATACAAGGAATTACTAGGATCACACTCATAACTTTTATTTGATTCATGTCTGATAGGAATATAGTGAACATGTTGAATAATATGAAAGGATTACTAAAAAACCCTTCTAGGATGGTATATATATTCTAGAAAAAAAATTGGTACATTTTTAAGGTACTTGAGTGGAGGGTTCTTACATTGTGGTATCAAAGTTCTAGGTTCAACACATAGCCTAATGTGCTCGTTCACAATATATATATATATATATATATATATATATATATAGTTTAGAAAACCACTTGATGAGATTATAACCTAGACAGACCTTAGTTTAAAATACTAAGTTGTGCATGAGGGACTAAGATCCTCATGGTATTACACACATGGTTTCCATTTAATACCTAAATACATAGATACAAATGTTGTAGGTATAAACTTCGGCTTATGTGATGGATTCATTATACCATGTGGATGACCTTGTTAAGAAACCTCATGTGGCTCATTTTATTTTTGCCTATCCTTGTGGTGAATGAATTTTGTCTCATTTTTGTAGTTTAAGCCACATTATGTAGGGGATATCCATTATGTATGTATATCAATGATGATTGGAGAGGAACATGCTCACCTTTGTGGTATCTTGGCACCAACTAGGTATGATCATCGACATAATTAAAGTGATGATTGTGCTAGAGTGGCATTATTACCTCTTGTATCATGTTTACTTGACAACCAAGGTATATAGATCTAATTTGGATGTGGATACCCAAAACATTGTGTTCAATAACCCCTTAGAGGTTATGCTTTTGTTTCCTTGGATTATATATATAAAGATTATCTTTTGATTGAATCAACAGTGGTTTGAAGGTGACCTTGTTGATAAGGATCCTCCAAAGGAATGTGATTTTTTTTCTTCATTGATATAAGGTTAGAGTGTACCTTCCTATTTTTGGAGAATTTTGAGTTGACTAATGTATTTATAACATTAATTAAAGAGAAGTACATTTTAGAGCTAGATGTAGCATTAACATTGAGTGACTATACCTTCTCATCATGAAAGATACTCATAATAGTAGTATCACTTTTAATTTTATAATTTATATAATAGTTTTATTAAAGCATGAAATTTAGCTTAGGTTTTTATATTTAAACCTTTATGGGTGTTAACCTTTTAAGGAAACTCTTCTCTTTTTGTGTTAGACATTGCATCATTTTTTATAGTACATGTTGTATAAATGCATGAATAATCTAGTGGCATGTAGTTTGGATAATTGGGTTGGATATTGGGGCTTGTATTTCATCATTTTTGGAACCATGCCACACCCTTTATTATATTTTTGAGTCTTAGGATATCTTTGTGTATGGATTGATGAGTAGTGTAGGTAATAGACATCTATGATTATTAGAATTTTGTTTTCTATATGAATTCTATAGTTGAGAAAAACTCTTAATCATTAATGAGTGTCATTTGTCTATTAACTCCTTGTACGATGTATTTTATACTTATTTTGAATGTTATCATTGATTATTATACAAATTACACTAGGAATCAACTAGTATTTATTAAACATCTTAGGTCTGGGTTGCCTAAGAATGTGTTTAACAAAATCTTTTATGTTAGGAAATTACACTCTACAACAATAAATAAATAATATAATTCAATAATAGAGATAATTAAACATAGAAAAATACCCAACATGCATGAGATAAAACACATAATTTACATGGTAAAACCTTAACAAGCCAAGGAAACATCCACAGTGCAAGATACCAAGCTTTATTAATTCTAAGATGAATAGATTACATGCAAACTCACTGTCTAGATTAAATGAAAACTTCACAAAGATAAATATGCCTAATTGGCAAAGAATCATTAGGATTCCTCCTCTTAAAAATAGTGTGGAAAAATTACATTAAGACTTTTCTTCTAAAAATAGAATCCAATGGAATTTGTCTTCCTAGAAATAGGGGTTTGACTCCTTGATTTATGGACCCCCCTTGTGACAATAGTGGGGGGCATTGCCACCTCACAACCCCCTTGTAAAAGTGGGCTATAAACCATGCTGTAAAATGGTCCAAAATTTAACTTTGTTTTCACATATCTAAAAATCTCCACCTTGACAATTTTTTTTGCCTAATATCTTGCCGACCAACTCATCACCTTTTATGTAAGCTAAGAGAAGCCAAACACCATTTTATATTCTCTAAAAAAACTAGTTTTATGAATATATCAACACTATTTTCCTCTACATGAACCTTTTTGAGTGCTACTTTCCCTTCATCAATCACCTATCTGACAAGATGGTACTTTATTATAATATGCTTTGTCCTACTATGATAAACTAGATTCTTGGACAAATAAATTGCACTCTAAATATCACAAAATACATTATTTTTTATTTCTCTCTTATGAATTCACCCAATAGGTCATTTATCCAAATTTCCTCTTGACAAGCATGATAGGTAGCCACATATTTTGCCTTAGTAGTTGATGCAGTAAAAATATTTTAAAGCTACAACATCCAACTAACAGGTCCTCTTATAAATGTAAAAATGTAATTAGATGTTGATCTTATTTTATATATATCTCCTACAAAATTAGAATCAACATATCCACAAATAAAACCACCAGTTCTATTATAAGTGATGCAATAGTCACTTGTGCCTTGTAAGTAGAAAAACACCCTCTTCACTGCTACCCAACATTCTTTACCTGGATTTACCACATATCTACTGACAACTCCAATTGCATCTTAATGTTCAACCTTGAACATACCATAATAGACATTAAACTTCCTACTATACTAGCACATGGTACATGAGACATATACTAATTTTCTTCATCACTACTAGGACATAAACTTGAATAAAGCTTGAAATGGGAAGCAAAAGGGATACTAACTGGTTTCACATACTTCATACTAAATATGGTTAGTATATTTTCCAAATGCCTTTGTTTTGTGATAACCAAAGCTTACCATTTTTCTTGTCTCTATGTATCTCCATGCCTAAAATTTGTTTTCCTACTCCTAGATCCTTCATATCAAATGTCCTAGCTAGATGAGCCTTTAAACTATTGATTTATGCCATGATTTTACTTGTTACATACATATCATCAACATATAATGCCAATATAATGAATAAGCCATTGTCCAAAAAATTGAAGTGAACACAATGATCATACTCACTCTTAAGAAAATTTTGGCTCCCCATGAAGGATTCAAATTTCTTGTACCATTTCCTAGGTGACTATTTTAGGCCATATAATGCTAAAACAACTCGAATTGAAACAATTTTAACAATTAGTGAAAATATTTCATGGTAATCACTACCTTATTTCTATGCAAATCCTTTTGCAACCAATCTAGCCTTTTACCCTATATTTAGTTTGTAAACCCATTTGCAACCAACAACTTATTTCTATTAGGTCCCATGACTTATTCTTAGCCAAGACATCCATTTCCTCTTGCATTGCCATTTTATTTTTAGCACTATCCATATCTTCCAATAATTTTTGATAACAACTAGGTTCCTCATAATTAGAAATAAGAGCAATTGAAATATTGAGACTATACTTATTAGGAGGATGTATGACTCATGTAAAGCTACATACAAATTATAGAGGTGTTTCCTCATGTTCTGACCTGCCCTTTGACTGCTGAGGTGTTTTCTCAAGTTATTATAAATATTTAACATCTTCACCATAAAAAAATGGCTGAATTTCCTTATTCTTAGAATCTGAAGATGGCTCGATTCAACCTTGACATGTCGATGTTTTAGTTCCTATTTTTATTTCATTTATGTACCTAATTTTTGAAAAAGATGATTCATCAAACTGTACTTCTCTACTAATGATGATATTGTGGGTAGTAGGATCCCACACTCTATATCCCTTAACACCATCTCCTTCACCATACCTAATAAAAATGTAATTATTGGATCTTGGGTCTAACTTTGAATGTTGATTCTTATTAGTAAGATCATAAACATTACAACCAAAAACTTTTAAATATGAATAATCATATGGATGACCTATCCATACCTATTCATAAATCTTATAATCTATTACAACTGATGGTGAGCGATTTACTAGATAGTATGTTGAATAAACTGCTTCTTCCTATAAATTCTTGTCCAAATTTGCATTTCTGAGCATGGTTCTTACTCTCTCTAGAAGATTCCTATTCATGTGTTCAACAACCTCATTTTGTTTTGGTGTATAGATGGTGGTTTTATGCCTTTAAATCCTAGATTCGTTGTAATAGTTTTGAAACTCCAAGAATGTAAACTCACTTCCATTATATATTCTTAAATATTTGATTGACCTGCTAGTTTTCTTCTGAACCAAATCTCAAAATTACTTAAATACACTAAAAACATCAGACTTTATTTTTATATAGTAAACCCATACTTTTATGGAGTAATCATCTATAAATGTAATAAAATATAATGATCCTCCATACAAAATTATAGGGGATGGACCCCACAAATAAAAATGAATATAGTTAAGAATATTTTTACTTACATGACTTCCTGCACTAAACTTCCATCTACTTTATTTCCTAAAAACATAGTGCTTGTAGAAATCCAAATCTAAATATTTTAAAATAGGAAGCAACTCATGATTTTTCAATACCTTTAACCCTTTCTCACTCACATGGCCCAAATGTAGATGCCATAAATGAACATGATCTTTTACTATTTTATATACCATAGCTTCTTGACTGATATCTGCACTCTCTTGCAATATGTAAAGGTTCATAAATTTTAGAGCCTTCATTACAACTAAAGCACCCTTAGATCCCATAAGATTTCAACCTTAACTTGTGAACTTATAACTATAGGAATCTAATTCACTCAAAGAAATCAAATTTTGTTTAAGTTTTAATACATGTCTTACTTTTATTAGAATCCTTACTATGCCATCAAACATTTTTATCTTAATGCTACCAATCCCTTCAATATTAAAAGAAACATTATTTCCCAAAAGAATGGAACTTATGTCAAGGGTTTGGTAAGAATAAAAATAAATCCTATGCAGACACATGTGATGTGTAGCATCTGAATCTAATAACCATTCATGATTATAAGATGAAATATTATAAACATATAAAACTTCATCACTCATACCTTCACTTTTTTCCACCTAATTCAATTCTTTGGTGGATTATTCCTTATTTTCACCTTCTTTTATTTTCCAACAATTATTCTTAAGATGTCCTAAATTACCATAGTTCTGGCACTTTACCTTACTCTTCATGGCTTCTAATTTAGATCTATATATGATTATGGATATTTTACCTCTTTCTCTAGATGTTCCCCTAACAACCATAACTTCAGGATTAGAACTCTCTCGAATTTATTTTCTCCTCATCTCCTCAACCAAAAATGCACCCACAATAGAATCATAGTCAAGCTCATTAGTAGTACTAAAGTCAATGGAAGTTACTATATGATCCAAAGAATATGGTAAAGTACATAACAAGGTGACTACCTTGTCTTCTTCATCCACTTTCACACCAATATGAGTCAACTGGCATAACAAAGTATTATAAATATTTAAATGATAAACAATTTCCAACCTTTTTTCATTCATAATTTATAAAATTGCCTCTTCAAATAAATATGCTTTGTTATGGATTTCATCATGTATATGTCTTTTAATCTAGTCTATAAGCCTATCACAGTCTTTTCTCTAGCTATGTTGAAAAAAACCTCATCCGCTAAACACAATCATATTGTAATGAGAGATTTTGTATCTAGTTATTCCAAGTCATCATAATTCATCATCATAGGTTTCTTTATCTTTCCATCCAGAGATTTGTGTAACGCCTATTTCACTAACGCATCATGTGCTTTGAGTTTTTTCAACTCAAAGTTATTCTTGCTGTTAAACTTCTCCACCTCAAACTTTACATTTGTAACTTTTTCCATTTGATGTTACATAAAATAACACCAACTCTAGAACACAATTATTGCATATAAGAGTAACCTCACTTGGATACCACTATTAGGAAATTAAACACTCTATAACAATAGATAAATAATATAATTCAACAATAGAAATGATTAAACATACAAAAATACCCAACATGCATGAGATAAAACACATGATGTACATGGTAAAACCTTAGAAAGCTAAGTAAACATCCATGGTGAAAGATATCAAACTTTATTAATTATAATATAAATAGATTTTATGCAAACTTACTATGTAGATAACATAAAATCTCCACAAATATAAATATGCCTAATTGGCATAGCACCAATAGGATTCCTCATCCTAAAAATAGAGTGAAAAAATGCCATTAAGAATTTTTATTCTAAAAATAGAATCCAGTGGAGTTTGTATTCATAGAAAGAAGGGTTTGACTCCTTGATTTTTTACCCCTTATGACAATAGTGGGGGGAAATTCCCACCCCACACTCTCTTATAAAGGTGGGATATAAAATACATTATAAAAGGGCTCAAAATTTAATTTTATTGTCACATATATAACATTGTGATGTGTGAAACATCATGATAAAGGAGGGGGACTCTGGAAAACATAATACATAATCATAATAGACCTATATTATTATAAATAACATGGACTGATGAGGATCAATATTTGATTCTAGTAAGTCTTATTTGAACATAAACCAAGACAAATCTTGCAAAGGATTGCAACATGTCCTTAGTTGTATGAGTAAAATATCACCTTGTGTGGGTCGTATGGAATGTTGTGTGATACATTAAACCATGTGTACTTTTTAGAGATAATTAAGTTGTGGATACCTAAGAGATGATTTTTGTATTATGAACATTAGTACTAAGATATGGAAGTGAATTTGAATTAGTCTCACAATGACCCATTAGTTATGAGTTCAGATTCATAGCAATGGGAGCTTGTTGAATTCAATTTTATGGCCATAAGCATGTATACTAAGGAATGCTTATTCCTTAATTTATGGTATACATTAGAAATGTATCATTTCTAGTTCCTATTCATCATCTTACTTATTAAGAGCTATGTGGAGTAGTGACAATATTGACTTGTACACTATTATTTATAAATAAGAAATGGGAAAACACTCTCTAGGTGAGAGAGATGTACAAAGTAACTGAGAGGCTCTATGGAACTCTATCTAGCCACTTTTTGGATTTTGTGATGATATCATGTGTGATTGATGCTCCTCGTAAGTCAAAAAATTACTAATCATGTGCATTTGTTGTAATATATATATATATATATATATATCATGTTTTTCTAAGGGAAAGGATTTTGGTTAAATAAACTATAAGTAAACTTGTTATATTAAAGACAAAAAAAAATCTTGTTGGTTTCCATTGATGAGAGGTTAAATAGAAAGAACGTAATTTTTGAAAAAATGCATGTTTCCCAAAGGTACTACTTGATAAATAGTACAGTTAGAAAATTATGAGTAAGTCCTCTAGAAATTTTCATATGTATTTATAATAAATCGTAAGTTGTCTAAGCCATAGGGATGATGTATTTTTTAAGGGGAGAAGGATGTAACATCCCATTTTATTGTGACAATATTTAGGGTACTTATCGGTGATCAGAACCACACAATATAACTAATAATGTTTAAATCTTATATGATCAGGGATTGAAGTGTTGATATGATTTATATGTTTTAGTTAATTATTGTTATCAAGATTTATTATACAATTATGTAGAATAATTGTAATCATGTTTAATTATACAATTATGTGGAATAATTGTTAATATCATCCTTTGTTAGACAATTGTGTGGAATAATTGTTAATGCTTTATCATATGATTTTGATATTATGACTTGGATAATTATCACATGTTCACTTGTTTGTGATGAAGGTAAAACCTTTGGTGTGATGGAGAACATCATCCAAGAGGAGGTAGATGCATACTATGGGTAGTAGAGAGAGAATCATGTAAAATTAACATACCATGTTGAAAAAAATACCTATACCTTTGTCTATCTTCACGTAAACATGATTATCTAGTTTGATGATTCCTTAACTATTCTAAGCCTTACTTTGTCATATGTTTTGGAATGCAAATATAAATGTGTTACTTAAGGAATTTTAGGAGCCTTATTAGGTTTAAGTTTTTGTTCAACCAGTCTCCTCAACATGCCTACTCACATTTTATGATTGTGAGATCAATGTTTAATAGGTTCTTAGGTCCACAACCTAGTGGTTACCAACTGACCATTGTTAGTTAAATGACTATGACCTTTAGTTGAAAAATATTTAGTTGACTTGGTCATATATAGTATTTTATTAAGTCAAGTCTTCATGTCATCATTTTATCACTTTGCCTCTAAAGTAGATGCCAATGTGTGATTGGGGCATAATAAAGCATCAAGTCCACCTGCTATGGCTTGCTTAAGGACACTTACATTTTATACTGTATAAGTATTATGATAATGTTAAATCATAAATTTTAAATAACATCATAAACAAGTTGGACTTAATTTTATGAATATCAAATTTTGAATAGAATCATGAAATGAATTTATTCATGAAGTGGATTTAAATTTAATAGAAGAGTGGGAAATGAGGGTTGATATTTAATATTCTTCCACCAAAATGCTTTACTATTAATCTCTTTATTTAACCAATAATATGTCTCAAAGTTTTAAAATGTAAATTTGAAAAATTTAAGAAGAACACTTATTATTACCCACATGGAGTGGTAGAGGATTGGTCTCCCATTACCCAGATGGGTAGGTAAAGGAATGGTCTCCCATTAAAACTCTTACATAATTAATTCTTCCACCAACTACATTGATTATGGAAGAAATGAGTTTTAAAACTAAAATGGTCTTTCTATAAACTTTGGAGAAAAATGGAAAAAATATGGGATATTCAAGGAGAAGAAGTTTTTTTTTATTTTGTTGACTTCAAAAAATCATTTGACATTGTCTTTAGAAGTAAAATTTAGAGAAGAATGAAGGATTGGAGTTCTAGATGATTATAGAGCAATAATATATAGACTTTATGGGCAAGTCAAGGCCAAAATTTGGACAATTAAAGGAATGTCAGAATGTTATGGAAGCAACATTGGAATCAAACAAGGGTGTCCCCTATCTCCCACCTTGTTTGGGATATACATTGATAAATTAGAAGAATGGATAGACAAAGCTGGTCGAGGGGGTGTCCACCTAGCTAATTATGTTATAAAGTTACTTTTATATGTAGATGATCTTATTCTAATTGAAAAAATAGCCCATAGTTTGAGAGAACATTTGAAGGATTTATAGCTCTTCTATCAAGAGGTGGGAACATAAATGAAAACTAGCAAAAAAAAAGTCATAATCTTTTCTCTATGGAGAAAAAGTAAACAAATTTAGTTTGTTTTCAAAGGAAATCCACTACAAGTAGTGGAAGAATACAAATATCTTGGGCTTGTCTTCCACAATAAGCTTAGTTGGAAGACCTATAGGATAAAAAGAATATAAGGAGGTTAGAAGGATTTATATTCAATTCAAAACATGTGTATGAATGCAAGATTTTGGGATTGGAAAATAAAGAGAACTTTATTTTGCCTACTCATCACACCAATGGTCCTATATGGATGTGAAGTTTTGGGTAGCAATGTGTACGACCTAAATTGGAGATAAATAGAAAAAATCCAAAAAATTTTAATCACAAGTAGCCTCAAAGTCAAAGCTTGAGTTATATATGATATTATCTTAGCCAAAATAGGTACATTTCCATTGGAAGCATCAATTATGACTTGGATATTAAGTTATCAAAAAAATATGGAAAACCATTGATGGCCCAAAATGGAAATAGAAGAACTAGACAAAAGAAAGAACATGTAGATGAAATAAAATAAAAGATAATGAGTAAACTAGACATCAAAATGTATTAATTCCCAAACACCAAGGGTGAAATAAATAAATATGTGATAGAAAAATTTAGGGCAACCATGTGGATAAAATAGCTGGGACAGAAGAAAGCATACTACATCAAAGAGTTTAATTCCACATGGGAGCATAAGGAAAAAACATACATAGGGGAAGAAATAAAAGGGAAAGAAAATATTATGATTATTCAATTGAGGACTAGATCGCATCATCTTATGTGTGAAATAGGTAGATGAACAATACCTAAGGAAGAATGAGAAACAAGAATTTATATATTTTGTGACAAGGGGGTAGTGGAGATAAAATGACACTTTATTATGGAATGTGCAACCTATAATGACATTCACATCAAGTGTAAATATAGCTTATGGGTCAATAACTTTTATGATTTGTTTATATAGGAAAGGAAATTTAGTACAACAAATTTTCTAACCAAAATCCATAGTAGGAGAATTATCATTGTAAAAGGGTTTAAAATTTTGCATGATCAAAGGGTAGCACTCGTACTAGGGAGTTGTGTTAAAAAAAGGTAGTGCTATTATAATCCTCTATCACATAGACTACTTGATCTCATAGACATTATTAAAATCGTTCATTCATTCATTCATAATTCTCCCACTATGCCACATTTTGGGGATTCAAGTATGCACTTATTGGAAGGAGGATGCCATTGGTTTGAAGGGGAAGCATGGAACACTACATTGTATATGAAAATGAGGATATAGGACAAAAAAGGGGGATGATAACAAAGGAAGGATAATGTAAAATATTGAAGGAAAAGGGAATAGATATGGAGGAGGAGACATTTCTATTGAAGAGGAATACGTCATGCTTGGAAAGAGAGAAGGAAAGAATGAGACTTGGACTATTTGAACTTGCAAAGGAGGAGAATGCTTAGCTATTGAAGGAGGATGAAAAACCAATTGAAAGGGAGTAAAAAATAACCTATAGCCAAGATAGGACATGTTTCTCTATAAGATTAACCATTCATAAGTAATTTCTAGGTTAGATCTATTTGACACTAATGGAATTCTATTTTGAAGCTATGTTTTAATTTTCCATTAGATGGTTTGTATGTGTTTAAACCTTAATGGATGAGTGTAATAGTTCCTTACTTCACTTTTAAACATTAAATTTTGCCTATGCGATGTCCTTATCTGGTGTTGAATTGGTTTGGCTAAGTGTTATCCATTTCTAAACTGCATCCCACTTAAAACTATGTGTCATTCCTTCGGATACATTTATATCCATTCCTATGCTGTGTAGGAATTATATACAGTTATGCTATACCTTTGTTATTAATATAAATACTTTTATTACAATATTCAATTAGTTTTATTGCATTTTATCTTTTCTAAACTATACTTTTAATTGGCTGAGCTTTAATACAATTGGCTATGCTCCACGTTATAGGGGACGAGCTACCTTTTATTGGGAAATTCCATTGCTATTATTAGGTTATCTTTCCAACTAATTATTATTATTATTATTATTATTTTAATTAAAATATTTATGAAAATTTCAAATTTAGAGACCACAAATAATCTAAAAATTTAAGAGAAATGCATTTGTTTCCCCCAATTGGGACTAAAATTGACCAAATGATTTCTAAGTTTGATGTTACTCTATATAAACTTTACATAAATTTTTGAATCATAAAATTTCATAAATGAAGGAAGAAGTTATCCTAATTTTAATTGTTAGCATTTTATAATTATTTTAAATCATTTGAGATTATTTTGTAAATTTGAGATATGTATATATATACTATTATTCAAAATAACTAACAAAGATTGATAATAAACAAATAAAATTATTTGATTTAGAATAGGAAAAGGTAATTATGTCAAATAATCAAGGAATATATCTAAATCATTATTTGTATGATTTTTTTAAATGCTCAAATCACTAAAGTCAAGTGATTGAGTTATTAAATACATGACCCTATAACTTTAAGAAAATAAGAATGTCTATGTTTTGATAATACCTCATCCATTGCATTATAAACCAATAATTGGATGGATGTATATGCAAGGGAAATGGAATGTTATTAATCTAGGAACACAACATGATGATATATGAAATAATAGAGTTGTTGATTAATGGTGCAAATAATACATTTTTGGATAGGGTAGACTCAATGAGTAACTTACTATGGTAAATGTGGTATTTTAAAATGTTGTCAAGTGATATAATAATTTGGTATATAAAATCCCTTGTGGAATTAAATTGGCTATTACTTGGTCTAATATGAAAGGAGTTTACTCTTCCCCACTATTATTTAACTAGTGTTTATAGATAAAGGGTGTATCTATCATTGTAGATTGATCATGAATTAAGATTTGTTTCAATAAAACATTACACCATGAAAAAAAATAATTTAATCTCTAAATTACCTGTAAAGTAATTTGAATATTTTTTTTGTATTATTTAAAATACATAGTAATTGGATTTTAAAAATGAGTATAATGGAAACTATTATGTACAATCTGAATAATTAGTTCTCCAATAAGTTATATTAACTTATGATTATTCAAAATCATTATGAGTCCTTAGATAGATTAAGGCATAAAAAATAGACTTGTGGGATAGGTACCTATCACTAAGATGATAAGATAAGTAGTTACCCATTTACGGAAATTGACATAATGTTTGACACCTTGGATGGTTGTCTTTTTAGAAATATAACATACAAAAATACCTTAGGGTTTGTATTGAAATCTATAAAGGTCTAAATGAATGTTAAGGTGGATTAAAAATTGGTGGTAAATCTAATACTTTGACACATGTTTGAGTTTATGATATTAATAAATTCTTAGATAAGAATTGACTAGGAAATCTATTATTCATATAACACATAATTTATACCCACTAAATAGTTTTAGATATGATCCTTATGTCTATGATTATCTCATCACTTAGACCTTTCTTAACTTTGATTTAGGTTGTGTGTTGAATCCTTGTGTAAGTACCTTGTATTAACACTTCATGTAAGTGGTATGCGATAATTATGAGTTGTGTAGTCATTTGTAGGTTCACATAGATTAAATGACCCTTAGGTTGAGTTTTAATAAATACCTTCTATACTTTTGATATTGTATTAGTAAAGCATTGATGTGTATGATTGATGCTTCAAAGTGTGAATTCTCAAGATTTTTAGAGATATATTAAAATATATGTGGGTGATTTTGCGAATATTTATGAGGTGATTTATGATAACAATTCATGTAATTGGTATGGGACACTTACGATACATGTTTTCACTCATACACCCTGATTGGAATTGGTGTTAAATTGAAATAAATTTTGTGGAAGCAACCTAGGATTATGTTAATGATATAAGTTATATAATATTATACACGAACATGGTTAAACTCATAAAAGGGATGTTAAGACTTATATCACCTATTACATCATGTTTTGACTTGATGAATGATTATTAATATTGATCATCATTTTTGGATGTTAAATTGATAATGAACTTGAATACCCATTATTAAATATTAGTATTGGAACTTGGAACTTTCAAGAATCCTAGGTTTGGGAATTAGGATTTGGAATTGGGTAGAATTTACCCCGACTTGATTGATTACCAATGTATCTTAGGAAATGAGATCTTTCATTAAAATCATAACATGACACCTTAAAATCTATGTTTGGATCACTAACATATACTATAGAATAACTGTGAAGGTGGATTTTTTATTATTATAGGATATTCTATTTTGGACTATCACATCCTTTTATATATCAATTCTATCATGTCAATGATACAATTATTATCCAAACATTTTTGGGATGTTGAACTACCTATGGGAGTCAAACCAATTACTGCATGGAGTATTAAGTCAAACCAATTATTGTGTGGAATAGTAGGTCTAACTAATTTATCGTGAAGTGTAGTTTTTTAAAACTATTCAAATAAAATAAGTAGTTTTATAAACCTATTTTACTATATGAAGTAGTGTGTCAAATATATTTTAGTATGTAGAGTGATATGTTAAATTGATACTACCATTTGGGACTCTCTCTGCCTATTGATTTTATGTATCTAACACCTTCATGGAAGGGATGAACCACTCTTAGTGGATGAGAGGAGTGAAAGGGATCTAAAAGGCACTGTGGTTGAAGGAAAATCCTTCCAATGATGTTCTCCCTCTTGTGTTTCTCTTTTAATCTTCATCGATAATGATGGACTACATAACTCTGGATTTTGTGATGAAGATTTATTTATGCATCTTGGACAAATAAATATACTTGATCGATTATTAAATTTTTCATGAGATCATAGTAATACTTTAAAACACTATTATTCTATTCTATTATTAACCTATTATGGTTGCATGTTATTTAAACATAGAATCAAGGTTTGTGAAAGATGATTATGATTGCATATTAAATGTTATTGCTTTTATATTTGTAAAAAATAAAAATACATTTAGTTTTTTATTATAATTATAAATATGCATTTTTAATGGACCATTATTTGTATAATTATATTGGAAATATCTTTTATAATGTATACCTTGATTTATCAATAAGTGTGAAATCTAGTCTCTAAAATGTAAAAGTGTAATTAATTTTACAATAATAAAAATCAAAGCATGGAATGATTATTTTCATTTAAAGTGATCATTGTTTTATTACAAGGAAATATTATGATCTCAATCATAAATTTTTTTTTATTCATGTCTAATAAGAACATAGTGAACATGTTGAATAATATGAAAGGATTAGTAAGAAACCCTTTCAAGATGGTATATATATTTTAGAAAAAAAATCGTTACATTTTTTTAGTACTCAACTAGAGGGTTCTTACAAAAATTTATGTGGTTTGCACCTTATTCAAAATATTGTAATGTAGGTAACATTTAGTCACTCAATGGGATAAGGTTGGGGTTGTCCAACACAACTTATTAGCCATTTTTTCAAGGGCCACCTTGTGTCAAAAGTGAGATTAAGGTTTTGATGCAAAGAGAATGAAAACATGGATCAATGAATATGATTGAAGATAAGCACTAAAAAAAAAGTCATCTATAAGTTTATAAACAATGGTATTGGGTGTCACATGTCTACATAGTTAAATGGGATAGTGGTGATAGAGCCTAGATAGTACCACTCATCATAGGGGTCTAAGCTTAGCTTGTAGCATTTACATAGGGTTTGAGCTCATATTTCCTAATCCAATTGATTAAAAAGTAGATATAGAGACATTTTAGGGATAGTGATGAATACAATGAGTTATATAAATTAGAATTAAGTTATGTGCATCTCTCCTCTATTAATTTTTGCATTCCAAATATAATTAGTGCAATATCAATCTACCCTTTTATATTCATATTAAATAATAACTACCCTATTTTATATAATCTAAATATTCATATTTTGATTTTATTTATGTCAAATTTATCATAAAATAATAAAAACCTACACAAACACACACATATTAAGGCCTTTTTCATGCTTTAAATATTTCATGCATAATGGCAATTACACTATGCACCATGGGTTAAAACTAAGGCACAATCAAGTTCTAATATAATAAAATAATAAAAAATAATTAGATATGACTTAATGCCAAAATTTAGACTATAAATACAATTTAAGTAATTATAATATAAGAGAAGAGTAGATAGAGGGAAAAAAGTAATTATAACCAAATTCTGAGATATGTAGTAGGATATTAGGGCTGGCAAAATGATGCTATTAAAATATAACTACTATTTAAGAAGGGAATAGAATTGGGTAAACACCAATTAAGTCTAGATTAGAATTGACATACCATTGATTATGTCTCTATGCTTCTAATTATACGCTCTGCATATTTTCACATCCACTAATGTTGTGAGAAACTTTGTAGATAGTTGATGAGAACAATCTAAGATTTGATTCTACATGATTTATAGGTATAATTGTTTGATTTTATTTTCCTTTGAGATTAACTTAATCCTCCAAAATTTCTCGTGAGGATTAGAAATATGAAAGTTAAATGGCTTAGGAAACCTCTTGAGGAGTTAAAACTACATATTCTACATTCTTGGAATTATGGCTCAATTTAGTTATAATGTATGTTAATGTTATCCCAACCCAAGTTATAGATATGACTTCACCTTCTCTCACTAGATAATCAAGTGAAACTATATGAACATTTGCTTAAGTCTTCTCTTGGAACAAGTATGTAGATAATTGAGACCATTGAAATCATTTGAAAATCTTTTAAGATAAAAAATGTATATTTGGTAGTGTTTTTAAGACTTGATTCTCCTTGATGCTTATTTAATACTTGTTATTAAAATGCCTTTCAAAGGATTTTTATATGTAGACTTCCATAATTCAAATTAATGACCTATTGTCACACAAGCTAACACAAGAAAAGAGCAAAAAATTAAAATAGGCCCACATAGAGGATAAATTGAAAAATGGGTAAAAGGCCAAAAAAGACCAAAGGTCTAGAATCAATGGACCACAAATTTTGACTTGGTCAAAATTATTGGATCATTGTCTATGACCTAGACTCTAAAAAATAGAGGAAGAGGAGAGGTGGGGATCCCCAAGGACAATAATACATAAAAGAGAGATAAAAAATAAAAAAGAATGGGTGGGGCCACATGGTTAATAAATATAGATAGAGAAAAAAAAAAGACCAATTAATACCTAATTTAAATTTATTATCCATATGCACAAAACCACACTATAAACATTATAATAATAAACCTTATACAAAAAATGAGGTGTCTACATAATGCCCCAATTTGATATGTATGTGTATGATACATGTGTGCATCAAAGTAAAATGAAACTTAAGTGTATAATTGAGTATTAATTGATAAGGATGGAAGGTGAATTCTAAATTTATAGATTGGGTGCACCCACAATTGATTGTTGACGAATCTGGTGTACCTATAAACAAACATAAATACCAATAAATAGTCAATGTTTTAATGAAATAAATATTCAATGTCAAATGAAATAATTGAATTTAAAAATAGGTAAAGGAATGAATACACCTAGTGGTACATGAATTATGCCATTGCTTTTTATAAATCAAGTGCTAGAATTGAAAACTATGAGTTGGGGACTCATGAGTTTTAAAGGGAAGTTTGGAACCTAAAAGATTTTAGAGAAAATACCAAAAACTAAATTTTGGTTCTTTATTAAGGAAGTGGACATTTGGTGCTTCTTGGTAAATCATAATCCATATGAATACAAATCTAAATATGGAAGTAGATTAATAGGGCAAATTCCCCATTTTGAGGTGAGAAATGTGAATTTGGTCCTACATATCACTAATCACAAAATATAGTGTCATTTTCATCATGTGTTATCATAAAAAATAATCAAATTTGTTAAAATATTTGAAAATAAGTTTATAAATGCATGTATGTTACTATAAAAGATATCATCATGTAAATATAGATAATAATATATGATTCATGGGAGAATAAGGTGTTCAAATGTGTAGAATGACAATCTATCACACTGTAAGTAATAAGAGATAATAAAAAATGCCTACATGTAATATATACAATACATGCCATCTTGTAAATCTCATCAATGGCCCTAATATTCATATTATAATATAGTATAAGTAGGTTAATATGAAAGGATGATAAAAGGATATGCCCTAATAGTACATAACAAGGAGGGATAAATATATGCCCCTTTTTTAGGAAGATGGATCAATATGGATAAGGTATGGCAAAAAATGTATCAAATGTGATATGTAAAATGTGACTAGGTATAAGAGGACTATGTAATTTCCTAATATAATCAATATAGGATAAATAAACACATGGATATAGTATGTTTCATATAAGTAGGATCAAATCAATGAATCTCATAGAGTATATATGGGTATGATGCCCCTAAAAGAAATTTAAAATGGTAACATTCATAGAACGTGAATATATAATACCCCAAGAGGTAAGGTAGTTATAGATATGATCAGTGATGCTTAGACGTGTACGATGCCCTTAGAGGAAATGAGTAACATTTTTAGGATGGAGACTGTAGTGATAATATTACATTCTAAATAGCATAAGATATAATTTATAAAAAACTCATGAGGAATGCACATGTATAATTCCTCCTAATATGGATGTATGAATAGTAAGAAAAGATGAATCCTTATAGAAGTTACCAATGTTGAATAGGCTAATGTGTCATAGGCACCTCTTCAAGGTGTAGTGTCATAAATGAGTCCCATGGGGGGATTTATAATATCATGGTCTAATTATGAGTCATAAAGTATATCTATAGATGTAATCATTGTGGGAAAATGATGTTGGCAATAATATAACATCTAATTACTAAAGGGATAAGAAGAAGCAATAAATGATCAAGAAAAGTGAAATAAATGTCTCAACAATGATAAAAATAAACATTGGCACCCAATAATGTGAGAAGGTGGGTAATATGTACTCATATGTCTCTTGATAGGTGAAAAATCACTAAATTACAAAATCAATCTATATAGGTTGGTGATTTAATCTTTTGTAAAGTAAATTTAAGATGTTTTTTTGAGGTCTATGATACCAAATCATTATAAAATTAGATTCATTTGATCATTATCACTTATAAATTTTATTGGTTTCAAAATCTGAGATGGATAAAATGGTTGTCATAAAAGACATTATTCCTAGCCGATTGGAGTGAGTGAGGGCATAATTCACTATTGAATATGGGATTAACCTAGTGAGTACAGATTTTGGATATTTTTCATCATTTTTTCAACTATTTTAAAAATTGAAAAGATGTTTAGAAAATAAATTTAAAGTATTTTGAGAATATTTACGAAACCTATCAATTATGATGTTGTTTTGCCAATTATGACCCTTATCCACCAATTCTAACTATTACTTGCCAATTTTGACCCCTAATTTTGACCCTACTATAATGATTATTACCCACTATGGCTAATTTTGACCCAATACCACTAATTTCAACCTACTATGGTCGCATGTAATCTAATACAATTGATTATTACCCAAGGTAATTTTTATTGAATCTAAATTCTTTTTTGTGTTTTGTTACACATTTTGATTAATGTTTTTTTAATATATTTTCATGTGTTTTCATTTAGTTGTGATTTTAGGTGGAGATTCATGTATGAAAGTGTTGACAAAGCTATGTGATTGAGAAAATGTTAGAGTTGGGTCTTAATGATGTGGACTAGGATTAGGTAGATACATTAGGACTGGGGCACTTTGTATGCAGAGGGAAATGTAACTAATCTATTAATCAATCCCATCTCAGAGAAGATAAATCCTACTTACGCTTCTAATTATTGCTACACTAGATATTTGGGGTCATGACCACGATGTATCCACTAGACCTAACCAAGGGATATCTTAACACAATAATATCACTAGAAAGGTTATAAAGCCTATAGTTAAGCAAACCATGCAATAAACCTAGCTAGGTCCTATGTTTTCATATTCATAAAGTATAATGACAAGTACAGTAAAATATAATCTAGTGCTCACTAAAGCTTGTGGCACAAAATAGGGGTTAGTATACATAAAAGTAATCATGCATAAGAAAATCCTAATTAAGCTATATATAGATAAAAGCCTAATGCATGTAGAGAGAAATATATTCAAAATCCATTAATTATGTTACTTTTATCTTCTAAAATAAATGAGTAAAATTAAAAATACTTACCTTGAAGATGAACCCATTAAGACTCAATCTCTCCCTTGTCCAAAGGTGATTTTTAAGAGGTTGCCATAGTTTGTAAGGATCACTAAGAAATGCCAAAGCATCCAAGATTTTTCCATAAGACAAGATTCTTATCCAAGTGTAAAACCTAAGCTATAACTCCTCAAGTAAAATGGTGAAAGCACAGCTTGTAAAGAAGCACAAATTAATAATTAACTCTTTTTTGTCTCTAAGAAATGGAAAAATGAATGCCTATATATAGCTGAATCTAACCCTAAACCTTTTCAAAAGTTTATTTGATAGGGTCATCCCAATAAAATTTATATCACTATTGATAAAAAAATTAGGTCCCTAGCTGACTTAGATCCTAAATATGTTTTATCAATTTGCGTACAGGGTTGATGGGGTTGATAGTGTAATGTAAACCATTAAAAAGGGTTTTAGGCTTAGGAAGGGGCCAATGAAGGCAATAAAATCTTGGAGGAGTGTGCAAGAGAGGAGATTAGGATTAGGGAAGTGTATATGAGATGGTTGTGTATATATCAAGTGGTGGTATAGGGGAAAACAATCCTATAAAGCACTAATGGTCTACCCACCCCTCTCCTAATACACCCTTTAAGGTGCACACTCAGAGAGATTAAGAATATATGGGTTCCTACAAGAGATAAAACATCAGTAATTGATAAATTTTTAAAATATAGTGTGTATACATATGCCCCACTCAAATCTCATCATTTGTCACTCAAGTGTAATAGGGTATGGTGTTTCGAGATAAGAACATATCAACACACAATGTTGAAGCAAAATGAATTACAATATTTTAACACATAAAATAACTAAAAGTAAATGACTAAGAGGGAAATAATTGAAAAATAAAAGTAATGTATGTGTACCTTGACTTACCTTTATTTTTGGATGGTTGTCTGCTATGTTTTTAGTTTTGATCATGGATGCCATATAATTTTTTTTGGATAAACCCAAGGATACATAAATAAAGAGCAAAGACAAAAAAATGTAGGAAATATAAAATAACTAATGTGGTGTGTATGAGATGTACTTATAAATTTGGTAAACTAGGGTGATAAATTCAAAGTTAGGACCAAATGATCAAGTCAAAATTTAGACTTAAATGGGTAACTGAAAAACCAAGGCTACTAAATGACCAAAAAACTAAAATAAGTAAACCTTGAGTAAGAAAGGCAAACTTTCCAAGTCAAACAAATGATACATGTCAAAAAATGGTAATCAAACATCAGTGTGAAAGCAATAAAAATCCTTACTTAAATAGAGATGGAAAAGCAATGGTAAAATAACATAGATGAGTGAGTATTAACAATCCTTATTCAATAATCAATGGAAAAAGTGCATGAAAGTAGAAACAGACACAGTTGTTAAAAAAAAAGGAAGTATAACAATGGAAAATGGTAAAAGAAATCCAAGGCAATTTTAGGAATGTAAATTCATGGTGTAAAAAAAATAATCCCTAGTTACTCAAGTATGTTTTTTTATTCTAAGGATAAAACCAAAACAAAGTAGTACTAACATGTTTTAAGATGTGAAGAAGAGGAAATATAGAAGAGGGAAAATAAGTTTAGAATCACACTTGCTTGTCAAGAGGGGAAATGAAATGGGTGAAGGGGGAAATGAAGGAAAAAGAAAGGTAGATAAACTCTTTGTCAAATTCAAGACACTTAAATTATATTGGTCAAAATAAGAGGACTTTAGACATTAATGACTCTAAAGAACTTCTTTCCACACAAATATTTGATCAATAAATGAAGTATGAATATCATCCCATAAATGCTATATGCTTAAAATTTAAAATGGACCTACCTTCCCATAACGTATTCTCCATTCCTTAGGACCCTTTACAGATTCGTTGGTCTACTATGAAGATTGGGTACTTGAGTTAGAGAGTAAGTAGCACCATAAATTATTTTGAATTCTCCTATTCCAATCTATTGTCCTATCACACCCCAATGGACCTAGACTCTATCACGAGGCCAACTATGGATTTTGATCTTCAATTGGAGATAGGATATGTGCCATTAATCATGTTGTTTGGTGTAATTTTGAATTTTAACTTTGTATGTTGCCTTTTTATCATTGTCTTTTATTTCAAATGATTTGAATTTTAACTTTTTGATGTATTTCTCTATTCCTCCTCCATATGAATTTTGAGAACCAAACATGGCTGTTAAATATGACTATAATTTGAATACTTTGGTCTTGGTAGATAAGAAAGATAACTTAGAGAGTATGATGTCTAAGAGTCTTGTGAATTTAGGTAAAATAAAAGTGTTATCTTGACTTTGACCTTGGTTTATCTAGAGTGGAATGAAAGGAAAAGAAATCAAGAGGAATGAAACATGAAACAATTTGAATTAATTCAAATCACAAAAAAAGTTACAAAGGTGAAGAGGGGATACAATGATAGGTAAGTATGATTATTTATCATAAAAATGTTGGAAAGTTTAGGGAAACATGCTAGCATAATTTGTTGTATAGGTTTTATCTACAAAAGAAGTAAAATTAAAAGCTGAGAACAAGGAATCATAAACTTGTAACCATTGCTAAACATTCTAGAAAAACAACACTAAATTAATTAAAGATGGTGATTTTATGAGAAATGCCTGGTCCTATTCATGGTCTTACACCGCAACTCACAAAAGAGAAACCTAAGGGGTGCAAAAAGCATGTAAAAATAAAATAAATGATAAAGATGGTATTTGTGAGGAAAGCTTGGTCCTGTCCATGGTTTTACATTGCAATCACAAAATAAAAACCCAAGGGGTGTAAAAATGCATAGGAAAATAATTAACCAAGAAGAGCAAGTGAAGTCATGAGGAAGATCAGGTCTTATCCATGGTTTTATAATGTAACTCATGAGAAAAAAAGAAACCAAAGGACAAAGAAAAGGAAATGAGGTTTATGGAAAGAGAAACTACTCCAGGGGGTGAAACCCATGTAAATATCCTACAAAAAGTGTTAGTAGGATAGTATATAGAAAGTATGATAAAAAATATCTAAGCAAAATACTTCTTTATAAATTACGCATTGGTGGGATCTTTGAAAATATGGCCTTCATTAGTTTGAAGATGGTAAGTGCTAAGACCAAGTATATATTTTACTAAATAAGCCCCCCACCATTTTTGGGCTTATTTTCCCTCTTTATCATGGGTGTAATATAACTTAAGGATAAGATAACCAACATTAAAATTGTATACTTTAACCCTTTTATTATGTTATTTGGCTATACAAGCATTGTATTGGGGATTATGTTATAGAGCATATAGATGGTGTTTGTCAAGAAGATCAAGAACATGAAGGTGAGCTTCACATAATTTATCATTGGGTATGATATTATGAAGAGATATATAGAGAGTGGGAAACTCAAATTCTAATGGAAGGATGGATTCAAAACCATAGACTAGTAAAAACAATGTTGCCCTAATGACAGTGCGTATGTTAGTGTGATAGGCCCAAAGAGTGGGATATAAATGAAAATGCCTATCTGTGAGAGTTTCATGGATTGTATTTTTGATAATTTTATTGATTATTTTGTTAGTGGCCTTATCTTGGCCATTACGTTATGGACAATAGGACATGGAAAATTTGTGAGAGATTTTGAATTTAGCACAGATCTATTTTACAACTTTATTTTTGAAATTACCACCATTATCAGAAGTGATAGTATGGGGAAATATTAAATGATAAATGGTTTTATCAAGAATGAATTTAAAAATAGTGGTTTTGGTGACATTTATGAGAGGCATATATTCAACCCATTTGGTAAAATATTTGATCGCCATGGTGATAAAGTAAAGCCCATCTTATGATCTAGGTAGTTTTCTTGTGAGATCTAATCCCCACATTAAGAATGGCTAAGGAGATTATACTATTTAGAGCTTAAATAATGGTAAATGGATTAGATAATAATGAATTTGGTAGGGATTAAACATTTTAGTGAACTTGATAGCATCCTTTTCAAGAGTAGGCCAAAAGTATCCTATAAATAAGCATTTGCATGTTAAAGCATGTTTACTATAGTGACCACTGTAAATGCCCCCATGTGCTTGTTCAAGGAGAGGAAGAACCTATTTTTTCATGACACAACATATTAGGGTACCTTTAGCATTGTGATAATAAAGGATTTTATGTTGAAAGACATATTTGAAAGCTTATTTACAATTCAAGTCTTTTTATAGGAATTCATATTCAAAGGATAGGTTTTATGTTCAAGGATTTGAATGATGTCTTTATACCATATGCTTTGTCAAATGGTGATAGCCTTGATATGATAGATAATTGAATCTTGTGTTTGAATGGAAGATGGGAAATTTTGTATTTAAATAAGAAAGGTAGAATTAGTTAGAACTTGGTGTATATGAAAGAGAGATGTTGAAGAAGTAAGGAAATCAATGATAGAGTTTTGATCTTGAGGGATGGGATCAATGGTAAAAGAAGTAAATTATTTGGCAAGGGCAATGGCTATTTGATGATAAGCAATGACATTTTTGATTTTACATTGATAATCACCATTAACCTATTGATAGATGAGTTGGGAGTCATCCAAACCATGAAAATATGTAGTGTCTAAATCAAGTGTCACTCTCATGCCTAGGATTAATGCTTCATATTCCACCATATTATTAGTGACATCAAATATAAATTGAAATGCCAAAGGAATATTTTTTCCAAGAGGAATAGTAAATATACAATCTGCCCTAGATCCTTGAAGGCATTTGACACCGTCAAAATGAAGGATCCAAGTATCTTCTTATAAATTGACATTCATTTCAAGAAGTTATTCGATTATTACTTTAGATTTAGTAGTATCAGGAAAGATAAAAGAATATTATTTATTACTAGACTTTAGACCAATATTAAAATTATGGAAGTAATGTTTAAGAGATATAACTTAATTAAGGCCTTCAATGTAGAGGATATTACAATCAAGGAGACTATCTTGAAGGTGATTAGTATCAGGTATGGGAGCTATTGCGAGTTAGTCAATAATGATTTGTCTTTTGATAGCTTTATACGATAATGTAGAGATCAAATTCCATTAGAAGGACCATAAAATTTCTAATTCTATCTCTAGGGAGAAAGGATTTAGAGAAAAATTGATGGAGTGGATCTGAATAAATGATAACATAAGTGGTTTGATAAATCATATAATGATAGAGATTTTTAGTTGCAAAATATATAATGAGGTAATCATGTTCAATTTTAGTATAGCAATTTTCATAGTCAATTAGACCTTGATTGATATAATATATGGTATATTCTCTTATAATATCATCATGTGGGGAAAACATTTCCCCAATTGATACGGGTGTGGAATAAGTGTATAATATTAAAGGATGGTCATTAGAGGGTAGAAAAAGGTTGGGTGGATGAAGCAATGATTCTTTCATATTGTCAAATGCTTTTTGAAAAAGATCACTCCATTTGGGAACATTACCTTTTTTGAGAAGAGAATTAACATAATAGATGTGATAATCCATTTTGGGGACAAATAATCTTATTACCCCAAGCTTTCCAAGGTAAGTGAGAATATCTAGAATGAAATGAGGACTAGGCATGTTGAGAATAACGTTTATCTTAGCAAGATTGACATCAATATCATGAAGAGAGACTAAAAACCCTATTAATTTATGAGTTGTGATGCCAAAGACACATTTATAGGGGTTTAGTCTAACGTTATATTTGATAAGGTGATCAAAGATGATAATAATATTAGAAATATGAGTTTTGTGGCTTTTAGAATTGGAAATGAGATCATCCAAAAAAGTTTCCACAATATTATGGATAAGGTCATGGAAAATGTGGGTCATAGCCTGCTTATAGGTAGTTATGACATTTTTAAGGCCAAAGGGCATTTTGATATAGCAATAGGTTCCCTATTCCATGGTAAAAGTTTTATTATGTTGATCTTTGGTAGTGATATGAATTTGATTATATATTGAAAAACCATTCATAAGAGACAACATTTCATAGCCAATAGTGGAATCAATGGCATCTATGGAAGGTAATAGGAAGTTGTCCTTAAGACAAACAAGATTGAGGTTACAAACATCGATGTAAATACAAATGACCATGGTGAATTTTTTATGAATAGGGATAATGTTTGAGACCCATTTAGAATAATCCATAGGCTTGATAAATTTGGCATCGAGAATTTTAATGATTTATTTATGGCATAAATTGGAAACTTCAAGTTGAAATTTTTTCTATTTTTGTTAAATAGGTTTGGTGTCGAGATAGATGATGATGTTGTACACCACTATTCTAGGATAAATGCCAAGCATATCCTTATAGGAAAAATAAAAAGTCTCACTATATTTATCAAAGAATAAATTAAAATTATCATGTTTAGTTGGTGTAAGTTCTCTAGAGACTGTGATAGGTTGAGGGCATGATGGGGTGCTATATTCAATTCTTGTAGTTTCCTCGATAAGCATATCATTTCCATCTTGGAAATGGTATGACATGTTAGGTATAAAAGAAATGGGATTTTTTTTAGGATCAATGCTAGTGATGAAGTTATTAAAATGAGGGGATTTTTTATTGAAATTCCCAAGTTTATGATGTTGTCGAGGAAGTTCTGGTTCTCAGGCATGAAAAAACTCAAGGATGGATTCATAATTAGGCAATGTGGTAAGAGGGCCATAATATTCCACATCTAATTTGATATAAATAATTTTGTTACTATGATGATAATATTTAGAATGTATTTGATGTACATCTATGGCCTTGGCATTAAGAGTGATATCAAGAGTAGGTGAAACTATAGAGGAAGGTTAATCAGATTTGATTGGTTTATCATTAACATTATTAATGGGGAGAAGATCAGATAAAATGAAATGGTTTGGTAGGAGTTATAGAAAGATGTTGGAAGTTTTAGAGGTATAAGAGGTAAGAGTTGTTCCACCACCTATGGAGTATCGAGAAGTGGAGAATTAGTAGAAGGTACATGACCTTAAGGTGATAACTCAAAATTTGTGGAAATGGTATGGACATCATGGTTGAATTCATGTATTTGATCTATTTTTTTTTGATAATGTTTAACATCTAAGTCTCGTGATTGAGCTTGGGACATGATGTAATCATCATAATAAGTTGGATAAATTGTACATGCTTGTGATTTGGGAGGAACTTCAGAAGGTGAGATACCTAAATCATTGAATTTACATGGAGACATTATTAAAATATCTTGAAATAGTTTAGCCACTCCATAATCATTACACATGAAGTCATATTCTATGTAATATGTTTCATGGACTTTGCATGGAGGGGGAAATCAATGATCTCATCAATGAGAAGGATAGTGTGATCACAAGGTAATAAGGAGGGAGGTAACCACTTCACAATGTAAATAAGTAGCTTAATAGTGTTACATGTATTTTTCAAGTCATTAGGATCATCATCCTTAGAATCAATGAGAGTGACATGTAAATCTGTATTCATGTTGACAAATTCAATTAAGGGGGCACTATTAATATTCATAATAGTGGGAATATGATATTGAGATTTGGGATTTTAAAGCTAAATACTCCATGGATTAGGATCAACATCATGTTTATACCTTTTGCCATTATGAAGGAACTTGATACATTAGCTATTGAAAGAGGTAATCACCCTCATTTGATGAGTCCATGGGTGCCCTAGGAATATTTTTTAAGATAAGGGTAAATCAAGGACCATAATCTTAGTTCATATAGTCTTAGGTCCAATAGTAAGAGGGATCCAAATACAACCAAGTCACTTTTGATTAGTTTTTTCAAATCCAAGACATGTCAAATGAGTTTGTTTGAGATGATATTTGTTATATCCAAGTTGGTAGATGAGCCAAAGAGATGTCACATACCCTTCATCTACTAATACTTTATGAATGAGGGTGGTATTAATGGACATTTTAATAAACAGTGGTGGATCATCAACATGAAAGAGGATATCATCATTAATCATTCCTTTTTAAAGGAACTCTATGAATGGGTTTTAAGGATAAATGTGTTCAATGGTATGCACTTCGGTTGGTTGAGGCACATGAGAAGATGGTTTCTATTCTAAAGGAGATGGCTCTTCAATTCCTTGAATTTTTTGCACGAGGAACTTATGATGATAAGGTGAATTATGAACTAAATCCATGAGAGGAATTTTATAAGTCTTAGAGTTGATTTATTATAATAAGTTCCAAGGTGTTTTGGAAGAAGAACAACCAACATGAGGATTACAAGGTAAAATAGGTTTTGGAGGAGGAGAAGTGGTTAAAGATTTAAAGGGATGAGATGGTTCCTCATTGGTTTTTGAAGCTAAGTGAGTAGTAGTAGTATCTTTGAGAAGTTGCTATTCCAAAGATGGTTTCTTAGGTTTGGTGACAAGATCTTTGTGGGCTAGTTTACATAGATAATTGACCTTAGACATATTTATGTATTATGAATTGGTTTAATATTGGTCATAATCATCATCAATCACACAAATATCCTTGTTGTATTATTGAGTGTTATATGCAGAAAAATATTTTTGGTTGTTAGAAGAAGAATCTTGTTTCTTTTGAGAAGCATTAAGTTAATATTAATGATGGATTTGAATCATATTATAATGATTGAATGAATTACCAAGAATAAAAGAAACAACAAAATTTTCAAGCCCTTTACATGTTTCTTGGGAATGACCTATGCTAGCATGAAACTAGAAAAATTGATTGGGATCATATCATTTAGGGGGATTATTAGGGTAAGTGAATGGTTTAGAGGGTGCTAAAAATTATTTCATTTGTTACAACATTAATGGCATAGGAGAATATTGGGGATTATCAGCTTTGGCTACTCTTAGTTTGGGTTGAGGAGGATTGCAAGTTATTGCATAAGTTGAATGTTGAAAAAACCTTTTAATGATTTTGGTATTAGGTTCAAACTACTTCATTAAGAAGTATTGACTCTTAGCTTGGTCAAGAGCTTCATTTAATGTTTGGGGAGAAAAAGTCTAAACCATGTATTGAATGAAGGTGTTAATGCAATTATAAAGAATTTAAACAAGTTATCATTAGTTATGTTATGATTGACCTTCTAAGCCACAAATTTATATCATTTGATAAAATCATGAGCTGATTTGGTGGGACATTGTTTAGCATTGATGAAATTACTAAGGGAAATTTTGGTAAGATCATTGTGTTGAAACTATTTAACTAGAGGATTGAACAAATCCTCTAGTTACCATATATAATGTTGAGGAAATTAATTGTACCATTATAATACTTCACCAGTGAAAGTTTAAAGTATTATTTTGGATCTACTCCTTATAAAGATTGTCTAATGCCTTAGGAAAAGATGCACGGTCTTTAGTCCCATCATATTTAATCTTTGGAGATATATTACCAATATCAATAGAGAAAATGAAAAGGGTTAAAGCCTCATTTTGGATGTGTTGAAGCATATTATTATGCATGATAGGTTGGGGGATGACATTTCTTATGGGATCTCTAAAAGGTAGAGGAATAAAGTTTTGATTATTTTGAGTGAGAAGAATGGGAAGTTGATCAACCATGTTGATCAAATGATGTTATAATTGCATCATTTGGTATGTATTAGGTGCTTACATTATGTTCAATTATTGTACTATCTATGTAAGAATCTAAGTGATATCAATTGGTGGGTTGATGTTTATAGGAGGATTCTTCGAATTGGTATTAAGGGGAGGGTTACTAGGTGGTAGATTTCTTGTGGGGTTATTGGATAGACTTGTGTCAATTTCCCCCACATTATGGTGAGATGTTTGAAGATGAAAAGTGTCTTGATAAGTATGAAAAGGATTTGATCCACCAATTTCATCTATTGGAGTGATTTTAACCATGTTATAATCAAAATATGAGGGAGGAGAATAGGTACTCCAAGAGTGAGGATCCTCTTTGGAAGTAAAGATAGGAAGAAAAGAGCACCCAATTTAGTGTTTAAATGGATTCAGGTTGTCCAAAAAGATTTTGACAGGTGATTTCATGATGATTAAAGAAAAAATATTAGGAAATGATAATGAAAAGTAGGTATAGAGTCATCCATATAGATAATAATGTCAACCAATAGGTATAAAGTTGACTAAGTCGATAAATTATGTGAAAAAAACTCATAGAATAGGAAAATAGGACATAATTGAGTGGGTCAACTATGTGCTATAAAGGATGAAATTAAAATAGGATAATGAGAATACATAGTCATATGGGTTGATAATGAAATAATGAATAGGGAACATGCCAAGAAATTAGAAGACACATTAGGATAGGTCGACTATGTACTACTTAGACAAGGGAACAAAAATGAAGCTAAGGATACTTAGTCAGATAGGTTAATTATGTACTACAAGTAGAAAGTTTAAATAGCCTATAAGAGATTGTGTTGATATAAATAATAGTGTTTTGAAATAGAAAAATGTTCTACAAGATAAAATCTAAGTAAATGAAGTTAAACACACAAACAATTTGATCAATTTAATTGATCCAATTGGAACACACAACAAAAACCTTGCACCAATGCTAGCTAATGCAAGTTTTTTAATAAAACATAAAATGATCAAAGAGTAAGTAGAAACTTGAATGTAAATGCTAACTAATTGGTCACCTTGAGTGTTTTCCAGTTATAATGAAGTTTAATTTTAATGTGATTAGGATGTTGGTTGACTTAAGGAATTAGAAAGAAATTTAAGGCTGGTTTCAAGATGTTTAGGATGAAAGGGATATGTATTGGTGATGGTACTAACTTGGTATTTGGGCCCACCCCCTCACTTCATAAGCATAAATTGAGAAGGGTGTTAGGTGATTTTCCAATATATACCATCGACCATGTGTTTATACTTGGCTAGAAAACCAAGTTAGATTCCCCCTTGGTGATGAAATCTAAGTAGGTAGACCTTGGGAAAATAAATGTTTAATACTTTTTGAATGTAAAGTGATCTTTAAGAGTGTGAAAAAGAGAAAAATAGTGTGACTAAATCCATAATTTGAAAAACCACCTAATTAGTCTTTTTTGTTTCTCTAAGCATGTAAAAAATTGAAAGGAAAGGTGAATTAATTAATAGAAAATAGAGGTTAATTCCTTGATTGTGAAGAGTACAAAGTCAGTTTAGGTGACATTGTATGAAAATAGTGTAGAATAGATTTGACTATGTCACTAATGTTCTGTAGAAGTAAGATCTAAAAGAACACAGTCAAATAGTTTGACTCTATCTTTTAGATAGAAGATAGGCTATAAACTATGTCAAATAGGTTGACTTAGTTGGCTATAAAATTGTAGTTTTGTAGATCATAAAATTGTGAAAAATAGTACTAAAAAGGAAAATATGAATTGATAGAGAAAACAAGAATGAACCTTGATGGGCTTGAAGATGTTTAGATTACAAAATTTAATGTTGTGATGTTCAAATAATGATTCAATAATTTTACTAACTAGGTCAACTGGTTCAAAAAAGTTTGTAAAAATTGTGTGTTGAAAAAGAAGTTACGAATAGAGTTGACTGGCTTGAATATGTTTGTAGACATTTATGTTGATAGAAGACAATGGTGAATAAAGTTAATTGGTTTGGTTATATATTAAAATCTAGGGCTGAAAAAAATATTATGCTAAACTGATTGATCTAATAACCTGTATTTGAGGAAGACCTGCATAGATATAATAAAATTATTTTAGAGAAACTGTGTTAAACCTACACATAAAATGTTAGAACTATACCAAATGATTCAATACAATAATTCAAAAATAGGAAAATATAATATTATGAAAAAATGAAAGCATGAAAGAAAACCTACAAGGGTTTGATTCACATTGGGTTCACTAGAATGTATGCAAAAGGAAATTCAACTAGTCTATTAATTAATCCTAGCTCAAGTAAGATAAATCACACTTACACTTTTTATTGTTTATACATTAGATATTTAGGGTCATGACCAAGATGGATCTTCTATACCTAACCAAAGGATCTCTTACTAAAATAATATCATCAAAAAGGGTTCCAAAGCCTCTAATCAAGAAACGCCATGAAATAATCCTAGCTAGGTCCTATGTTTTCATATTCACAAAGTATAATGACACTTAAGGTAAAATATAATCTAGTGCTCAATAAAGCCTATGACATAAAATTGGGGTTAGTAAATAGAAAAGTAAGCATACATAATATAATCCTAATTAAGCTATGTATAGGTAAAACCCTAATGCATGAAGAGATCAATATATTCAAAAGCCATTACTTATGCTACTTATATCTACTAAAATAGAGGATTAAAGTTAGAGATACTTACCTTGAAGATGAACTCATCAAGACTCAGTCTCTCCCTTGGTGAAAGGTGTTTCACAAGAGATTGTTGCAATTTGTAAGGATTACTAAGAAAGGCCAAAGCATTTAAGACTTTTCCACAGGATAATATTCTTATCCAAGTGTAGACCCTAAGCTATAACTCCTTAAGTATAATGATGGAAGATAATATTGTAAATAAGCATAAATAAACAATTAACTCTTTTATCTCTCTAAAAAATGGTGAAATGAATGTGTATATATAGCTAAATTTAACCCTAAACTTTTTTGAAAGTTTATCCAATAGGGTTAGTCCAATCAAATTTGTATTTATATTGATAAAAAAAAATTAGGTCTTGGTCTAGGTCAGCTAGGGTTTGACCTATACCCTAAATATGTTTTATCAATTTGAGTATAGGGTCGATGGGGCTGACAGTGTAACAAAACCATCAAAAATGGTTTTAGGCTTAAGAAGGGGCTAATGAAGGAAATAAAAGCTTAGAGGAGTGTTCAAAAGAGGATATAAATCTTAGGGAAGTGTATAGGAGATGGTTTTGTAGATACCAAGTGGTGGTTTAGGGGACAAAAATCCTATAAATAACCAATGGTCTACCCACCCCTTTCTCAATGCACCCTTTAAGGCATGCACTCAGAGAGATTAAGACTCGACAACTTCTTGCAAGAGAGAAACCATCAATAATTGATAAATTTTGAAAATATTATGTGTATACACAATCTATACATCCAATTTTTGTGCCATATAATATTCTATTATTGATCAATGTGGCTGAGAAGTGGGATTTTAATAGTTATACCTTTGGGTGACCTACTGGTGAGATGATTATGACCCTAGTGGATGTGTGGCACATATTTAAAATATTAATTTAAGTCCACCAAGTATGAATACATAATTTTTAGGGGATAAGATATGATTGACCATAATATATTATAAGGGAGGCTAAAAAGCTTATCCTTTCTTAGGTGATAATATGATTTTTGTTGATATAGTGAGAGGTTCACCTCTATGTTTATAAAAGTTCATGTGTATCTTGATAGATATGTTCTTAGTGATTTACAATAGTTTTTTCATGATAATATATGGTCTAAGGTTGATTATAAAAGACATGGAATACCATGGAACAATGTATAACTATGTTTGTTGCATGTTAGGCCATATGTATAAAGACCTTTATAGGTTCACTCAAGAGAGAGGTGGTGAAGGCTTAGTAGTCAGCACATTATTATAGGTGTGGGCATATGAGAATATTGTTATGGATTAACCACCATGTTTACTAGTATGAGGGTGGGATTCGATGATTCGATATACTATAAAGTGGGTGCACCCTCATGTACAAATATTTTATTTTTGAGACATGACCATGTTTAGGGAGAGACTTAACAGGTTGTAGACAACCAATATTATTTTGATACCTTATAAGGAACATCTTGAATGGAATAAATTTACACATATGATGAAGTATATTTGGGTGAGATGATGGAATCAAGATCAACATGGTGATCTTAAGAGGTTCAAGTTTAGAAAATCACTTTTTAATATGAAGTGTGATAGGATTGGCCATCAACACATCATTACAGTGACACTTAGTGAGGGATCCACTATGAATGGGTAAGTTTTAAACCCAAAGTCATAATGAGATAGAGGTCATAAATGATAAGGAGGAATATGATTCATATTTTATCCTAGGGTGGATGATGTTTGGGTTAAAATGATATACATAACTTGTTGGGTAGGATTGAAATTTTTACTAGTATTCCCACTAGGTGTAATGAGAACAACAAGAGGAGATGGTGGTGATGGAGATGTAGGGCTGCCATATGTATAAATTATAAGAGATGGAATGGGAGAATTGGACATGGTAGCACCAAAATTGATACATATGTGACTCCCATAAATGATGGTAAGTATGTGTAATATATGTTAGTAAATTTAATAGTTTAAACATCTTTTAATTTTTATGTTTTGATTATTGTTTAGTGTGTTTTATAATGTTTGCATATTGGATCCTTATTATTGACATTGTCATGCACATATTTAAAAAAATAATTCCATATGTGGAGGTTCCATTTGATATAAACACTTTTAAGGTAGGTGAGTTTACATACCTTTATGGTCATGTGGCTTGTATCAAGGTGACCTTATTTATAAAGTAGCATATAGTTGATGATGCATAGGCTCAAGTTAGATAACTATAATATCAAGTGAAATAGTTGGAGGCATAAATAAGTATAAGGGTAGTAATAGGAAAACACATGGATCCACCTATATATGGTATAAAATATACATTACTACCCCAATTGGTAGTGTTACATAGGGCACATGTATGGAATCAGGGTATTAATCTGTATTATGAGGCACACAAGGATATAAAATATGAGTGTAGTAGTATAGATACTACTAAGGATAGGTTAATATCCTTGGATATAGCCAAGATTAGTATGTCTAGGGGTAGGGTTAGAGATATATACTTATAGTATGATAGGGATGATCCACTCTCTGCCTCACCATCAAATGCATTTTTGTGTATGAGCTAGGTATGGGTCTTGTAACCTAATTTTGGACTATGTATGTGATTTTTTTGTCAATTGATATATATATATATCAACTCATCAAAATAATTCACATTGTAAAAAACATTCACATACATAGTCCATATATCTTTCCTATTTTTCATGTGTATATGTATAAGCATGTCTTTGATATCCTGATTTTGCATTTATTTTCAATGTGTTTGGATAAAATACATATGTAATGTAGATTAAAATATAAGATATCAAGGTGCCAAACTTAAATAAAATATGCATTCATTTAATCTAAAAATAAGTAGGAATGGAACTAACCAATAATATGTGTAAGAGTATACATATCAATATAAATAATGCATTTATGTGAATGCATATTGCACATAGAAAAGGTATGAGAAGTATGTAATATTTCATCATATACTAAATCCATATCTCTTGTACACTAAAGTGTTTCATTTATATCAAACTTCTTTAGATATGAAGTACTAATAATTATCTCCCTACATTCCTTATTTTCTCTAGTAATATATTCAATGAGAGAGTTCTGTGTAAAAACTTAAAACCTAACTTAGTTGTTTTTTAGATGTAATGGTATCCAATTTAATATGTTTTAAAACATTAATTAGTTATAGCTCATTGAATTGAAAATTTACCACCTTGAAATTTGAAATACATATGATCATGAGTACTATCATGTTGCATTCATTAATTATAAACATGGAGTGCCTAATATAAAATTATGTTTCAAAAAATAATACATGATATGGAATAATATATGACATATTTGGGGAGTAAGAGATATATGAAATTTAATACATCCTAAAGTTACATATTCAAGAAAGACAAGTGACACTTTATATAATGTTTCAATATCATACCCAATTTGTTAAGGAAATGAAGATTAAACTTATAATATTGATATTTATCATCTCTCATAATCATTTGTATTTACTATTATTTGATGTAAATAATAAACCAAAGGTTTCACATGTAAAATATAAACCTTTGAAAGATCATTGGGAATCATGATTGGATCATTGTCACACTTATTAATTATTTATTAGGAGATGGAATATCACATGGTGTGGGTTACTCAACACTAGAAGGTGTGGTTGTATAAAGTGGTTCTAAAGTAAGCATATGAAGCTCAAAATCATCACTCTCATTAAGATCTTGAATTTTATTTTTCAAATAAAATACCTATCTATTAAATGTCCATGGATTTGATGGTAATCATAATAATACTTGGAATTTAATGTGTGTGTCACAAAAGTCATGTCATGATGTTTAATATAATCTAAGGTAAACATATTATTATCAAATAACATTTTCAATACTATTCTAGGATTATCATTGAGTGGGGGATATGGTTTGATCCAATAAAGGAAGGCATAATACTTGTTGTAGGTGTCACCCATTTTCTATAAAATGGTGTATGTTTTTAAATCAAACATATGGATTTTGATTTTATTGGCACTTAGAGTAGAATGCATGGAAGCATGAGGTGATGCATGTATCTCATAACTATACATATGTGATTGTGTGAGATCATTATCTAGTGACATAGCCTCAAAACAAAGATGATCAAAATATGTGTAAGTACAAAAGATAAATATTTTCATAAATTTTGGCAAGATGATTTTAGTAAGAATATATTATTTTTATAGATTTGTTTGTTGATAAATCAAAAAATGCATACCAATCTTAAATATAACAACATAATCACACATAGGCTCACATTGTCCTTGTTTTAAAGATATAATGCACTTTCTCCCTTATGTTAAATAAATTATGAAAATAAATCCTCTACCAATATAAGAAAGGAATGCAAGGAACCAGTACTGATATTTTGAAACCAGTCTAAATAATGACATGTTAAGCTTCTAGGATTTTTTTTGAGCAATATTCCATCATAGGTACCATGTTTCTCGAGAGAATCACAAAAGTCTTTAAGTTGAAAAATAGGGGTCTCTTAACCCATCAAATAGTGATAATTTAGGTATATAAAAATAATGAGGGGGAGAAGCATAAATAATATCATGCATGATATGTTGACCATATACAACATTATTATTGGCCCAATAAGTACATGTAATAGGATTATGAGATAAAAATTGTACTTGGTTTTGTAATTCACCTACTGTATGCATCATAGTCACAATATCATGGGAGGGAAAAGTAAAATTATGAAGGGATTAATTTAAGGGTCTAATATTATTATCAAATTTTCCCAATTAAGAGTCCACATAGCCCTAGTAACCCTAAACTAAGTATGCATACACCTCCAAGGTCAAAAGTTATGTTAAATCACTTAATCACACCAGGATTGCACCAACATTTAGTATTTTATACCAATATTTCACACACACCACCTTAGCATAGGATAATTACATGGAGTTTGATCTCTCTTCAGAGTATTGGTATGTAGGTATCCCTTAATATAGGGGTTTTTGAGGTCCAACACAATTTCAAATATAACCTTATAATCTATTTTACTCTATTTAACATTCATGGTATATAAAGTTAGGGTAAAAGTGAAAAATAAGGTACATAATGGATTATACAATATATAGAGAGCTTCATCATAGTTAAATAATACATAAAGGAATAAATAAATGTGTCATATAAGTCATAGAGAATAAACCCTCACATGATGCTGACATTCCTTAAGTATACTAACACATGTTTCCTGTATCCAATTCTAGTGGCCTTGTCATAGATCCACATGAAGCACTATTCCTAATTAATAATGTCATCACACAATCAATTTAATAGTTACATTTATAATCCTCACATTCAATTTACATCTAAGTTGTATCTCTTTGATACTTTCCCATTTTAGCATATTTCTAAATTTAGTAAGTTCTAAATCAGTTTATGTCATTTATCGCATATTTACAGTAGACTAAGTTTACTAAATAATTTAACTAATTAAAATTAAAAATATCTTAATTCACGAATTTGAAAAAACATAATGGTGAACTCATCTATTGCTTTAATGTTGCAAAACCCTAACCATATATGTTGCTAGGGTTTTTATCCTTATTTTTGTTATTTCTAATTATTGTCCTAGGGTTTTTGGATTTGATAAAATATTTATTTGCAAAAATCTTCCAAATTTTTAATTCTTATTTATATAATCTAAGAAAATTATTTCTACTACTTTTATAATAAGCAATAGATTAAGTGGTAATCTAATTGAGCATACTTAGATTCTTTTTGATAAATCACATAACATGGATATGAACCAGGGTATATTAGGACCTTTAGATTTTAATGAAAAAAATGAGCATATAGAGGTCCATAACATTACTTCAGATCATGAGTAGTATGATCAAGATAACCTTGGTCCTCAAGAGGAGCAACAAGATGTACTTCCACCTTTATATGATGCAAGACTATTGATTAATAAGGTACAAATTATTATGAACTCTCAACATTCAATTCATGATTAACCTCATGATTACCATGCAATTTTACAAACCATTTCAAACAAAAAAAGTGCAATCAAGGCACAATCATTTGAGACATATAATCCTATGGGTTAAATGGATAAAAAATGTATATCACCATTTACTATGGGGGAAAACCAAGGATATTAACATATTAATATGCCAATTCTTACTCAATCATTGGGAACAACACCTTTAGTTGGCACACATTCTTCTTCTCTTGATGTACAATCCATTATGAATGAGATTATATCTCTTCTTATGAATGAGATTATATCTTTGAAAACTAATGTGCTACATTTTGAGCAAGGTGATTTGAAATTTAATAAGGCATTTGATTTTCACAGCCTATTGCACATTTCTATTGACATATAACATAATAACATGTCCTTTACCAATAGTTTTTTTGGCACCCAATATTACACTATATGATGGAAAGGGTGATCCTAAACAACATTTGAGAGCATTTCATGTAACATGTTTGGACTATGCATCCAATGGCAGGTTATTGACTAAGTTATTTTTGAGAAGTTTAAAGGAATATGTTTTATAATGGTTTTATGACTTAGCACATCAATCATTGTATGCATTAAATCCCTTGAATGTTATGTTTTTAACATGTTTCTCTGTCAATATTAGTGAAAATATTTCATATGCTCAAATTTCCCAACTCAAACAAAAATATAATGAGCCTATCACATAATATGTCACAAGGTATAATATAATTCAATATAAAATGAAAAATACTATGGTATATAAATAACTCCAAGATATATTTAAACAAATCTTGCTTCCACTACTAAATGAATCCTCTATGTTTAATAAATTCTCAACATTCATAGATTTATGTCATATGGTTAAATAAAAGGAAGTCAAATTATTGGCAATGAATAAACTTAAGTTAGTGACCAATTCAAATTCAATTACAAATAATCAAAGTAAGACACCATACAAGGTGAGGCTAAATGACAATAGGAATGAGCAAAGGGAAAAAATTAATATAGTTTTAGAACCTACTCTATGAATTGCATTATTAGCTCCTCCAATAAGTTAGTTTACCAATTTAGAATAAGCTCCATAAAAGGTAATCAAAACACTAATGGAATTCAATCTCATCTCTCTCTCTCTCCCATTAAAGAGGTTAATATGAGTAAGCCTCTTCTAAAGGGATTTGAACATAATGACTTTTGTGATTTTCATATAGCATCAAGGGACACTACTAACAGGTGCATATGTTTAACACAAAAAATTTAAGATTTGATAGATACAAACATCACTGATGTGGACACACCTATAGATAGTTCAAAAGCACAAGTAAGTGAAAATTATATGCAATAGATTAAGATATATCTATAAATTATCTTAATTTATAAATAAAAGATCAAATAAGGTAATCAACTAACATCTATCATGATAATTTTTATATCGAGGGCATGACCAAAATTAGATCTGATAAACCTAGCGAAAGGATCTCTTATCACACAACACTAAAAAAGATATTTCACACTATGTGATAATAATATGCAATGAACCTATCTAGGCCTTATAATACATAAAATAAGACCAAGCTAGTGTTCACCAAATTTTATGACATAAAGCGGGATGGTTTAACACAAACAAATAATCAAGGGATCATGGTAGACAAATGGGGGCCTAGATCATCTAAGGTGGAAGATGGTAAGCAAGGAAGAACCTATAACTATCCTAATTTTAAGTATTGTGGTAATGTAAGAAAGGATTTATAAATTTAAAACCTATTAATTTGTTCTATATCTATCTATCAAATGAAATTAAAAAGATTAGAGATACTTAAACTTGGATGAACTTGCCACATCTCAATCTCTTCCTTAGCCAATGGTGCTTAACAAGAGGTTGTTATGGATTTATAAGGATCATAATATATAAATCAAATATAGGATAAAATACTCATAATTTTAATCCAAGACTTACCACAAGAAAATTTATCTTCTCTCCAAGGAAAATCTTAATCCAAGATTTGCCATGGCTCCTTCAAATGTAGATGTAGCATAATTGCGAGCTTTAATAATGTGAAAAGTGAATGTTCCCTATTGGATTAAAGAAAAGGTTGTATTTATATAAATGGATATGTCCTAATAATTTTAAAATTTTATTAGACAAAGTTGTCCAACATGATCCAATTTTAAGAATAACTTACTATTAGGCCTCAAACTAGGTCGACTTAGTTCTGTAATGTGCATTTAAACTTTTGTAACAAGGTCGACTAGGTTGAATTAGTAGAAAAAAAGTGTTTACTCGGTAAGGATATATTTAAAATGATAATTTATTAGGGAAATGGATAAATGAGGTTTATTTACATGGGGAGTTGGATAAGAAATATTTTTAGTGGGTTTAGGTAATGATAGTGGGTTTAGGTATGATAGAATTAACCAATATCTTGTGAAACACCAATGGTTTACCCACCCCTTTTTGGGTGCACCCTTTAAGGTGTGCTATTAGAGAGTTTTAAAATTAATAGGTTCCTAGAAGAGATAAAACATTAGTAAATGATAATGTTTTAAAAATATTGTGTGTATACTTATGCCCACTCAAAGCTCATCATGTGTCACAAAATTATAACATGAGATGGTACTTTAAGAAAAAACATAGCAACACACAAAAATGAGATAAATTTTGTAATATAAAGTGGAAAATAAATGAATGTAAATAATTTTTAAATAACTACCTTCACTTATTTTATTGATGTAGAATAAGAGCTGCATGAGAAGCAAATGGAAGAGGCATCCAATGTGCAAAACAATAGACAAACTTGAAAAATAAGATAAAATTTGAAACTTTTTTATAAATATGTGATTAGCATTGAAACATTCTCTACTTTTTTAGGATTCTATAACTTATTTATATTTTCCAAAAGGGTCTATAGAAGCAAATTTATGATAAAAATATGAATTTTTTTGGTAAATAATTGTAAGGTTAATTTTTAAAAAATTAATTATAAAAGGTTATTTAACTGTTCACTTATACACTTGCTAATTTTAAAAGCCAAAGATTTGTGTGACCAAAATTAGTGATGAGAGAGAGAGATGATGGCCCATATACGAGGAGGAAGATGAGCTGGTAGATGTATTGTAGCTACTAATAGAATGGTCTAGGTATGGGGTGTAGTTAATATGATTTTTTTAGCATTTTGGTATAAAAATAACTAGATTTGGAAAAGTCAACTCTGAGGCAAATCAGTGTAATGGAATTTACCCCAAAAATATTAGTAATAGAATAAAAATTACCATGAATAATAGGTAGAATTAAAAAGGTGAAAAATAAGGTCTAGGGCATTAATGACATGCTTATTAAGATTCATCATGTAAATTGAATGCAGTGGGCCTGATCGACTTAGTTTAATGGGGTAGATTTGGGTAGGTGGCCATCTACATATTAATTGGTGAACCTAGTTATAAATTAGAGTGGTCAATAGTGTTGAGGGTGGCCAACTTAGTTGAAATGAGCAAGGATTGCCAATGACATATGTCATGGCCAACTACATTAGTTTTAAGATGGTTGACTTAGTATAAAAGCTGGCTAACAACATATGATGTGGCTGATCATGGTAGGTTTTTATATGGTTAGATTAGTTGGTAATGTGGCTGACCTATTAAGTCAAGTGGTCGACTACATACTAATTAGCTAACTACATAGTGCTGAGATGACTTAGTAGAAAAATGGGAGTGTCGATGTAGTAGAGTACATGGCTAGTACAGTATGAAAATAATGTAATAAGATGATGTAGTTAAATACATGGCTGAATTTGTTAGAAAATAAAAACAAGTTGATGAAGTAGCTAAGTATAATATTTTCATGTATTTTTGGTTTTTTAAAATATGTTTTATTATTGTTTAGGATAAATAAATGATACATGCTTTGTTGTTTGATATTTTATAGAGGCGACACAAACTCTAGATATTAGTAGATGTGGTTTGGCTACCTCATTTGCTTGATATATTACATATGGTAGGTCAAGCATAGTTGAATACATTGGGTTTAAGTAGTATAATGAAGATGTGATGGATTTTTTAGTGTGTATTTAGTCACCATGTTCTTAGGAACATGAGAGTGACTAACTAACACTTTTAGGTGGGTATCACATTGGAGGATGTCCATGCATTGATGGAACTTTTTATTGTAGGCGTGCTTATGGTGTGTGATACACTAGAGATAAATGTAGAGATATGAGCCTTAGACTTATGGGTGACTAGCTCTAAGATTTATACTTAGGTAGGCTTGCGAGAGCACCTATTTGATGTATATGTGTTAGATTTTTTATATATCTAGAAGGCCATTAATTGACTTGTGACATATCATGTGATTTATCATTAGTTAGATGGGAAGGTCCCACTATATATTATTTCACTATGTTAGTCTATGTTAGTGCAAGGCATAATGTGTGACTTGAAATATATGATCTAGTGTAGTAAGTGCATGATTTTTATTACATTCCATCATGGGGATAGATGATGATAGGCCATATTATATTATTGAGTAGTTATATTTATAATAAATTTATGATGTATCAACCTATAATATTACTGAATGTGGTATATGTTGCCTTGTCTTACTATGATAATGGACACAAGATAATATGTTACATGTTATACCACATGCCCCAACATTGTAAATGGTCACATGGGGATATATTATTTGGTATCCATATCAAGGTAAAATAGATACTTAGACCTCATGTATAAGTACCTTTTAGTCATAGGATAGTAGGAGGATTATAAGGCACTATCCTTAGCAGGTATAGCCACATCTAGTGCTTTGCTTACTAGGATAGTTTGGGTTACCACACCCAACAGATCCTATAGTAGTGATAATGCCTAAGGCATGACATGTGAGGGAACATCATGGTGTGGGAGGTACAAGAATACCAAAAGATGTTCCTATCATATAGTCATGTCAGTCGAGACCTGTGAGCCAATGATGCCAATGATAGTGAATAGATATAAAAATAGCTAGAGGAGGATATGTAACTATTATTCCACATAATAAAATATTATAGTGATCACCATAGTGATAGAGATATAGGTAGCCTCTAGCACAGTCACATATACAACCACAACCATAGCCACAACCACAAGTACTACCACAAGCACCACCACATAGAAATTCAATAAGGAACTTGCACTAAGTTGGTTAATTATGAGGTGGATTCATAGTGGACCACATCATGCTCATGTTATTTATCTCAAATATTATTAAGGTTTTACACCATCATGGAGACATGATTCATATGAGGTACTTGGTGGTCAAGAAAATGGAACTACTATTTGTAATTAAACTATGTTTTGTTTAAATTATGAGAATACACAAGTAGATATACATACTAGATAGATATATATTATTTGAGATATACATATGATATATAATGTATATATTTTTTATGTTTTTCATATGTTTTGTAGAGGATGCTAGATGGTTAACCATGGTTGAAAAAACCCATCATGATATATCAGATGACATGCTACCTCAACATGATATAAAATAAATCATTAATACTATGGTACCTTTAACACCTACTTATGCTAGTTGGTTTTGATTAGTTGATGAGGCAAATTGAGAGTTTTAAAGACTATCTTATGCAACACAGTTATCATTAAAACTAGAAGTTGGTGATGGGGAGTTGTGAGCATGGCAGTCATTAGCTATGGAGTGAGCCACACACTTAGAGACAACTAGATAGTTATCATAGGTGTATGTCTAGGTGGTGATGGGGTTGTAAATCCTATTATTTAATCAAATAAGTTAATTTTATGTCATATCAAACCAAGTTTAGTGTCTAACAGTAATCCAAAGTAAGGTATGCAATATAGTGGCTAACAATTATATTTTTTGGGGGAGTTCTGTATCATTTACTCCTAAATATCTAATATACTTACTTGAACTAAAAACTAACCCATTGCTTGTAAATACAACACACTAAATGGAAATGATTGTAATTGAAATAAAATTTTTTAAAATTGAAATTTTTTGCAAGTGAAACATACTTTCTAGAAATGAAATTTCTTTTGAACGAAGAACATAACTTATCTAAGTTACTAAAATTTAAATTAATTTAAAATTTAAAGTATTGAAAGTAAACTTTATTGAAACACACATGCATAAATACATATACCTGTAGGTTAAACCATATAACACAATACTTTGCATAAAATAATTAATGATAAACTTTAAGACACAACAATATGAAATAAAAATATAAATACCAAAATAGATCTTGCTTCCTTGGTTGAGTGGGATTTTGTTCTCCTTTGGAATAGGATAAAAAAAAACACTTAGATTTGTATGAAATTCATGAAATCAATTTTTCATTCCTTATAAAAATTATTACAATATGAAAATAAAAATTTTATGCACATTATTCATTTCTCCATACTTTCTACTACTCTCTACCAACTCTCTACTAATTTACTATGAAAGAGAAGGTTGTATTTATAATAAAAATACTTTAATAAATTCCTATTTGAGAGTAATAACTTAAAAAATTAGTTTATAACTGATTTCATAATCTTAACATCATAACGAATCAGTTTAGAACTGATTTCTTATTCTTAACAACATAAAAAATTAGTTTTGAAACTGATTCTTATTCTAGGTTAACTAACAAATTTGGTTCATACTTTATTTGGAGAATATCAACAATGTCCATTAGTCAAGTATAAAATAGTGGGAAGTGATAGATTGACAAATCCACCATATTCTAGTTTATTGAAGAGAATATAGGTTCTTTGATTTATTTACAACAACTTCTGATTTTGTTGGAGAGAATCAATCAAATCTTGGGCAATTCGATTTCCTCTAACAACTTAATGTTTGAGATATTCATAGTAGTTGAAATACTATAGATATATTTACTTCTTTATAAATACCTATTTTTAGTAATAATATAAATATATTCATAGAAATATTTTCTATAGATAAGTAACAATCATCTCTAGAGATCTTTGCTTTCATGTTTCCATAATTGTAGACCTTTGTAGTTGCTGATGTCTAATTTTAAAAGTTTACATTTATAGATTTTTTATATATAAAATGACTACAAAAATTATTCCAAAATATTATCTCATTCATTATTTAGTATTATATACCCAAAAATAATTTTGGGCATCTTTGGAACCAATTTTGTGCATGTTCAGAGTTAGGACTGTGCATCTTCAAAGCTAACATTGGTGATCTTCAGAGCTAGGATGGAGATCTATGGAAGCAATTTAAATGATCATAAAATTTACATAAATACTCATATCAAGATGGTTTTTTTTGAACTTTTCTAAATTTTTGAGAGAAATCCAAATGTATAATTAGATTCAGGTTTAAGGATGTCCTTGATGACTATTTTTGCCATTTTACATTGAAGACTATTTTTTACATTTTATAGAACTTATCCATTTTGTACTTACACCTTCACATGCCAAATCAACAAAAAAATCAATGTAAAATATGAGACTTATTTTTGGTCGATGAAAATATTTTTGTATGTCTTATATGATATTTCATCAATAGCCCATCTATCTCAAAAGCAACTAAAGAAATTTGGAGATGATTTATATGGGGATCTATAGATACTTATGATCTCTATATCTACATGAAGGTTATTCTTGTTTTGGTATTTTAGTACTTAAAAATTTACTATCTATATTGATGTCTCATTTCAACTTGCATAGAAAAAATTTGGCATCTATTATTCAAGAACTTGTTAGAAAATAACAATAATGTAGACTGTAATGATTTCTAGACAAAAAATAAATATATATCCCATACTTAATTCTAAATAAGTATAAGTTATTAAAAATACATCTAAGTCCACTTTAAAACATGGTTTATGAATAAAAAATGATATTATTTAATGATATAATGAGATATTTAATGGTCTCATCAGGTGGCCCATCTATAGGATAGGTGGATGGACTACGGTCATAGACAAAGTCAATTTAATGGAATGTTCATAAAGGGTAGTTGTAGGATTAGATAGGTAGCGTATCCCATTCATGACCAACTGGGTAGGGTGGACTACATCTATAGAGCTAGTTTTGTACTATATCTATATCATTTTATATTATATCAGACATTTTGTGCCATTTGTATATATAGATATGTTGTTTTGATGACTCATGGATGTATTTTTTTTAGCATATGTGGTGATATTTTTACATGCTATGGGAAATTTTATGATGTATGCATTATTATTTTATAACAAATGTGAACAAATGCATGTTTAAAAATAATGATAAAGGAATAAATTAAAAGAGGAATTATGAGTAAGTGAAAATTTGAAACCAAGTTTTATAAGATAACACATGTGAGAGATGTCAAAAGTGAATACAATTTAATAGAAATAAATATTAATATAAGATAAGAAGACATGAAATAATGTAAATAAGGAATATAAATGTAACGTAAAACAAAAACAAAGATATGTAAAATAATAAATATCGATGTAATGTAAGAATATGAACAATGATATGCAAATAATAAATGTCAATGTTTAACAAATATATACAAACAAAGATATGTAAATAAGTGAGATATGAAATACGTGAAAATAAAAGTTCAAAAAGGAGTGATAAACCAAAACTTAGTGTTTGTGTCAATTGATAATGTAGATGAGTATAGTTATTTTATGACAAAACATGGCACATAGTGTGTATAGGAGAAAATGATCTTTTGTGAGGAAGGCCTAGTCCTATCCAAGGTATTACACTATAAATCACAAAAAGATAGCCAATGAGGTAAAAAAAATGGGAATTGTCTATAAGAGAGAAGGGAATTTTGTGAGGATGGCTTGATCCTATCAATGTCTTACAATACAACTCACAAAGGGACACCTAAAGAGGTATGATCAGATATAAAGTGATATGCATCAAGGGGAATATCAAGAATGATATTATGGACAAAGGGAGTGAAAATAATTACATAAGAATTGTATCAATCTTCAGTAAAAATGGGACATACTAAGAAAATTTGTAAGTGCTAAGAGTTTTTTTGGAAAAGAAAGAAATACGATACTCTTACTAGTAGACACAAAGTTGTTTGATAATGAGTGAAGTACCTAGATAATATCATGAAGGTGATATATATAAAAATATAAAAATGGGTCTACCTTCCCATGATGTGTTCCCCATTCCTTAGGAACCCTTACAAAGCCATTAGTATACTACAAAGATTGGGTACTTGCATGAGAAAGTAGGTGGCACTAGATATAATAATGAGACTTCCTATCCTAGTCTATTGGTTTACCACACCCCAATGGACCTCCACTCTATGATGAGGCCAAATATGGATTTTGAGCTTAAACTAGAATAGGAGATTTTCTAAATAAGAATAATGTCTTTTGGTGTGATTTTGAATTTTAAATATTTATTTTTGCCTTTTATTTTAATGATTTGGATTTTAAGTTTTATGAATTTTGTTATTCATCCTCCATATGGATTCAAAAGAACCAAATATGAGTGATATAAGTGAAAAACACAAATAAGATTATGATTTGGTTACAAGAGAGAAGTAATTTAAGATGATGTTGGATTAAATATGCTTAGTATTACCTACAAGTAAATATGCAGTCTCAAAATTAATTGTATGTGTACTTAAGATGAGGGAGATATATGGGAGAAATGGGGATCTTGAGAGATCTATGTAATATATGGTACAATGATGAATATGATTTATATCTAATCATAATAAAAATATGATAGTGTAGGGTGTGGTCTATTAGATAATTAACATTAACCTGAGTCCTTCCTATAGGTTTATAGGCTTATACTAAGTCTTATGTGTGTGTGTGTGTGTATTTATTATATTTATAAATACATTTTATTCTCACATTTTGAGGTGTCACTCAGGTTTCTAGTTGACTTTTTAGATTTGGAGTTACTTACATGTTACTCCTCTCTCCCTACATGGCACATACATCCTGCCCACTTGTAAGAGGATTAAAAACACATGCCACTCATGCTGGAGCTTGTACTTGTCAATAATTTTCTCTCTTAGCTCTTTATAAATATCTCTCCTCTCTATTTTTTCAACACTTGATACAAGACAAATCATTCTTGTTGATTTAATCTTCCTCTTACATCCTAGATGCTCTCTTGGCCTAAAGCCATTCTTCTCATATCTCTTTTATGTTATTTTACTTGGATATTCTTTTTACAAGCTTTCCATAATAATGCAGGGTTTTTGTCCATATGACAGTTTCCCCACTTGTCACATTAGTCTCAACTTTGTGGTTGTGTTTAATTCAAGGTAAAATTGTTCCATAAGTTTTTATTGCTCATTATACATTTAATATATCTTTGGCAACATTTATATCATGGTATCGGAGCTAACGGTTTCTAATGTTGGTCTTTGAGTTTTTTTTTGATATTTGAAGGTGGAATGAATTTTTTTGTCTCCTAACCTCCTTTTTAAGCCTTAGTTGGAGGAATATCATATTTTTTAAATCCATTCCATTTATAACATAATGTTTTTTTAACCTACTAACTCCTCCTTGTTGTAGGTTATTTTGGATACTTTTAAGCCTTTTTACATTATTTGGATACAAAATACTTTTTTAAAATATTAAAATCAATGCATTCAATTAATTCTTGTTAAGGTGTTCTACCCTATCTTGCCTTCTTTCTTGGCATATGCATCCTGGTTCACCTTTTTCACCTCATATGGGAATCTTATTTCTTTAGAGAATCCTATGCATTCCTTACAACTATATCAATTGATGTTTTTGTCTTCAAGTTGTCCTTTATGCTCTAGTTCTTCTCTCTTTTCATAGTTTGACATGGTTGAACATTTTATCTTGTTTTTCACCTTACTCCTGTGTTTATTTTCCTTTGGATTGATGGTTCACCTTTATGCTCTTTATAAAAATATTACCATTAAGAGAAAATGTTAAAAAAAAAAAAAACTTTTATTCCAAATTTATTGATCTTTTTTCTTTGCCTTCTAGGTTAGTTTAGTCCCTTGGCATTCTTTTATTATTCTAGTTTTCTATGTTTGGTCCTACCTCTACATTTTTTTACTAGTATCCACTTGAATGCCTCATTATTTTATGTAGTTTTTGCTTTATTTCTCTGTGTATAATTATTGTAGTAAAAAAATGCTTAGTCCTTTCTTTTAGCCTTGGACAGTCCATTTTTGCTACTTGTTTTTCCTTTTTTTTCTGAGCTTATTTCATCTAATAACACTTTTGGTAATGTTAAGCTTACCGCATTTAATTTTTTTGTTTGTAGTAAATAATTTGAAGTCTCTTCTCTTTACACTGGCTGTGCATAGTTAGTCTAGCAGTTACTCTTTAATCTATAGATTATATTCTCAATATTCTATGAAAGTGTTTGTATTATTCAATTAGGGCACGTCAGCACTTTAACTTGAGCTTTGGTAATGTTTTTTTAATATTATCATTTCTTTTATGTAAACCATTTTTTATGTTTGATGCATTGTTAAATAATATGCATCGTTCCTCTTTGAGGTACCTTATTTTAATAGTGTACGAATTTATGAAGTATTTATTTCCTCTTATTTTCCACTCAAGTTTTTTTATTAAAATTTTCAAAATCTTGTCTATTTGTTCATGGTTAATTGTGTGGAAGAGCTTTTATTACCGTAAATCCTTTTAAGCTTCTAATGTTTTTTTTTCTAAACAATATTTTTAGAAAGACAAAAATAAAATCTTCTTGCTTAACTCAAACCCCACATAATAGAAAAATTTGGTTGTCTTATATAAAATATAAAAATATTTTTTTTACATCTAAACCTTTATTTTCTCACGTGGATTAGAATTTTCATTTTTTTAAACAAAAACTTTATGTTTTTTCAAAATAAGATTTTTATTTCCATATTAATTTAATATGGTGCATTTAAAGAACACACATTAGAGATTTCGTGTGGACTTATTTTGATAAGTTAATCGATACAAGTTTTTTATGATGAATATTCTCAAATGTTCTTTAGATCAATTAATGTTTCTTGTCATTGATTTTATTTCAATGCTAGTGAAATTTATGTCTTCTACTCTCATGGATCTTAAATTGGTCTTTTTTTCAATTTTTAAGCACACTATACAAACCATTTATTTTCAAAATGATGAAATAAATGTTTTTAAATAAAAAATTGCATGTTAAAATAATCTTTTAAATGATTTACAAGCCTCTTTTATTGAGCAAATACAAACTATGCAATCTTCCTTAGGAACTCTAAATAAAAAATTTACATCTTTTGATTATACTAATAGCTCTATTGATGATGAATATCCTTGTGTTTCTCAATAAACTCAAACTTCTTTGAACACTCCTACCAACCCCAGCTTAAAAATCATGCACAATATGGATTATTTTGGTGTTGGGCTTGGTAAGTGTAAAAATAGTATTCTTGACACTAGTAAATTATAAAGGTCTTGGTTTTAATGTTTCACATGATTCTAATGAAAATTTGAAATCATATTATCTTCCTCACTAAAGTACTAATAATGCAACTTATTTTGATTATACTACTTCTAATGCTTATGCTTTGGTTAAGACTACTAAACCTTGTGTGCATTATGGAAAACATGGGTATCGTATATCTAAATGTTGGAAATTGCATTCACATAAATCTTGTGGTAAATATATGCATGACAATTCACATTATTGGAACACAATTAAATCTCCTACCTCTAAGAGTAAAACTATTTGAATTCCTAAATAAAATGAATGTTCTAGAGACTTTGATATGTCTTCTTTCAATAGTTCTTCTAATTCTTCATGTAGAATATTTTTTACAAGTGACACATATTTTTTGTCTCCATTTTGATTAACTAAATCTCTTTCATGCATTCCTTTAATTTTTGTTGCATAAGACACATGCTTTGATTATGTCAAATAACTTCTTTTCGTTTAAGATTTAACACTTTGTGATGGAAGTTGTATTTTTTTCATTTGCCTTATTGTACATCTATTTTTATTGTATTATGTATGTAGACTATATTTTTGGCCTAATGGTTGCTTAACTTGAAATATTGGTCCAAGCTTATTTGTCTTGCAATTTTTTGGGATCATTATTCCTTTTTGGTCTTTGTTCCATTATGGATTGACCACATTATTTGAATAGGATTCTTGGAGATTCTTGGTGATCACACATTCATACTTGTAACTTTTGGCATCACTTTATCTTCTTATTTATATTATAAACTATTGTAATTCCTCTTAAATGAACTTTTTATTAAGGGGAAGTATTATGTAATTTCAACTCCTTTCTTTTTTTGTAAAATATTTTCTCCATTTTTGTAACCTTGAATTAAGCTTAAGGGGGAGTGTTGGAGAATTAACCTTAATCTAGGTCCTTCCTAAGATTTTTAGGCTTATATTAAATCTTATATGTGTGTATATTTATTATATTTATAAATGTATTTTATTATTGCATTTTGATGTGTCACTCACCTCTTTAGTCCACTTATTGGATTTGTAATTACTTACATGTAAATTCTCTCCCCTCATATGGAACACTTATCATCCCCACTTGTAAGAGGAATAAGGCATAACACTCATGTTGGAGCTTGCACTTGTAACTCCTTTTCTCTCTTATCTCTTTATAAATATCTCTCCTCTCTCTTTATTCAACATTTTTTATAACACAACTCATTCTTGTTGATCTAATATTGCTCTTGTATCCTTGATGCTCTCTTGGCCTAAGGCCATTCTGATCCTAGGTTTTTTATGCTATTGTACTTGGAGATTATTATTATAATCTTTTAATACTAGCATGAGGTTTTTCTCTATATGATAGTTTCCCCATTTTTCACACTCACCTCAACTTGGTGGTTATGTTTACTTCAAGGTAGCATTGTTACTTAAGTTTTTATTACTCATTCAATTTTTAATAGATCTTTGATAATATTTATATCAATTTCATAGTAATATCTATATTATTCAACAAGTGATATAACATAAAATTGTATTTAGGGAAAAATCATCCCAAGATGGGGAAAATAAATGATAATGATAAAATAAACTTAGACAAGTAGTAAGTTTATAGAAAATTAAAGTAATTATGAAGATGTGAAAGAGTTATCATCATCATAATAATGCATTAAATATGTAGTAGTGAAATATCAAGTCCAAATCATTTGAAAATGAGAATAATAATGTGATGAAACATAAAAATATGTTCACAAATATTGGTATATTTCATGACATACATAATTCATAACATCAAATACATCATGTTGTAACTATAATATGAATTTGATCAAATTTTCATCTATATTCATTAAGAGTCATGTGAGGACTTCCTAATGAACTGTCTCTATGGAGAAAGTAGGTATGCTAGAAGAAGAATAATGTGCATCAACATCTCTTGTGGAGGGTAGTCAATATGAGGAATTGGTGTTATAATGTGACTAAAAACATCTAATATATGAAAGGATGTAGGATATAAAGAAGGTTAAGCCTTTGTATACAAATGACCTAAAGTTCACTATTGAGAAGATGATAGGAAATCATGAAAATGCTAATGCAACACTCTACACCTATTTGTATGATGTGTATCACTATAATTCCATAAAAAATAAATATCCCCATGTTTAGGGATATAATCTAGAAGTATATTAGGTGGAGGTAGGTTCTTATCAACATAATGTGTCTTATCTAAATGAAGCACATGATGCATTTTTAAATTTTTCAAAAATGAGTAGGGGAATGTGTGTTTGTGACATGATTGCATCTAGGAATAGTTGATTGTGGAGGTAAAATATCTATAGTAGGAGTGGACCTTGAAGTTTGATATTATTCTAGGAACCTCTGATGTGATTATAAATCCTTGGTATAATGACTAACAACCTTATGGAACTCACAATATGGATCATATACCCATCATGTAGGTAGAGGATCAAACTTATCCAATGTGAATATGACATCACCATCAATGAGACAACTCATAATAGATTATACACTAGGATAAGTAGTGATGAGAGAATATATTAATGTGGATTAGCGTAATGTGGCCAATATCTCAGTAGGGATCATGCTCAAAGGATAAAAAAATGTAGTGAACTGATATGGTCCTATCATGGTGGGATCAAGAAGCATACATTGATGAGGATCAATAATGACTAAGTGAGAATTAATGTGTATGTGGTCCATCTCAAACCCATGAACATCAAGTGAAGAAGAGATAATTTTAGGTATAATAGGAGGATGAACTACATCAATATAACTAATATAATGAAAATAATGCTATAGAGAAGAACAATATCTAAGTATTTTTATGTTTTTAACTTGTGTAAAACCAATTAAAATGGGGTCATATAATGAATATCCATCATCATAAATAAGATTATGAAGAAAAATAATATAATAATTTATGATTTTATTGGTCAAAGAAGCATGAAGAAAATATTTTTTAGTTTTTAAAAAGTAACAAGAATCTAATCAATTGGTTTTTGACAAGACCAAGGTCATAAATAAAGGGGTAATTAAGTAGTTATATATGAAGGGAGATAAAAAATTTGATTTTCAAAGTGATCTCACTAGGGTCATCGTCATTGGAATCTAATAGGTTAGGTGGTTGTTAGGAATAAAACATAAAATAATGCAGAATGATTTCATAGAATTACAATAACAAGAGCTATAAATTTAGATACATAAAGAATAGAAAATAAAAATGTAGAACAAGAACATATGATTTAATGTAGTTTACTAAATATGGGATACATCCACTAAAAAACCCTTGCTAAAATTCTAATATAGACCAACAAGAGTACAATCCACTTTCAGATTAGTCTTCTCACAATTACAATGCATAAATATTATTTGGAGTTGTACTCAAGAAACTCTCCCAAATTTACACCTGAATTCACACACTTTGTTCTTCCTTCTCAAATTTAGATCTTATCTTCTAATGTATTACCTACTATATGTCCATCTATACATAATACATCAATAGGTAACCAACATAGCAGTTTTAAAAAATAATGGGTACCAAAACCATGGGCTAAGTCAACCCATAATGGTTCCCCATTAAGGGGGTCTTGAAATTTTTTCAAGGGATGCCACCCCTAAACCCCTGATTTTTAGGGGTTGACATCCCTAAATCCCTATTTATGGGATACCACCCCTAAAACCCTAATTTTTAGGGGCTACTACCCCTAAACCCCTACTTGGGGCCTAGCCTGACTTGGCCTTGAACCTCGATGAGAATACATTAAGAGTGTATAGTACATTTTAATGTAAAATATTTGAAATAAATTATAATGTGGAAATCGGATCCAAAATATAACAATGGTATATTACCCATAAGTTTGGGGTGGCCATTATAATATCTAGTTAAGTTGACAAAATAATTAAATAATTGAGATTCATGAAAGGGAACTCTAAGTAAAGGTTCAAGGGTGGGTATAATAAAGACATTCATTCTTATTTTTTAAAAAATTTCAAGGCTTTGTGTATATGTGAATCTTGTAGATAGAACTATTATGAAGGAACTTAACACATTGGCATGCTGAGGAGGCTATAACTTTCATACGGTGTGTTTAAGTTTGATTGAATAAGATGTTATATGATAATTAAAAATTGAAGTTCATAAATTTAATGGAAATTGTGATAGGAGGAATCATGATAGGAATCTAAACATAACCTAGAGAAGGTAATTATCTTTGATCATAGTCTTGACACGTACTTTAGGATATTTAATATTAAATTTAGAATACCCAATTATTTTAATAAAGTTAAAAGAGGCAACACAAGTGCTAAAACCTTCATCAATCAAAACACGTTTGAATTTGATATCACTAATTTTGACACTTACCAATAACAAAAGATCATCCACACCAATAAATATTTCATCATGAATCATTGAAGTGATAGGAAAATTGAGTGAGAGATATGTATCTATAGTTTCATCAACATGTTTAGACATTTCTTTGCATTATTGAAGAATAATACTTTCAAACTTGAATAAAGTGGCTTCTTGCCCCATAAGTGGAAGTCAAGGGATGTTCATTTCAAATAAGAGTTGTATTAGATAATTAAGATGATGAAGAGAAGTCCTCATGATTTATTAAAAACCCAACTTGAGATGGGAGCCAATAAATCTATATTATAAGATCCCATTCATCATATTCAATTAAAATTATATCGAATAAAGGTGCATAATGTTGAATCAAATCTATTGAAGGAGGAACATAAGTGCATAGAAATTGATGTTGATAAGGAGTATTTTTTTAAGCCTTATATGATGTGATTTTTCCAAGTGTATTCATTTGGATTGGATTAGGTAGTTTTTTTAGTGTCATGGTTGGGTTGATGTTTAGTTCTTTTGAAGATTTTGTAGGTGGTGAATAAATCCAAGAAGTAGGTTGATTTGGAGTTTTTAGTAATTTAGATTAAGGAGAAGTTTAAGACAAGTGAGGAGTAAAATTTATATCAATGAAAAGTGAATTAGTATCCAAATGCATCGTTTGATTATAAATATGTGGGATAGTGGATGAAGGAGTAGGTTGTGTTTTTAGATTTGTTGGAATCATTGCAGTGTGCCCAAGTTCTATAAAATGAGATGGGTAACAATATTGAAAAATAAATAAAGTTGGAAAATTATTAGAGTTATAATGTGGATAAGGATATATATAATATATTGTTTTCCTCATATTGTTCATATTAACAACATTCTCATCATTAGTGAGAGAATTAAGAACATAAGTTTTGATAGTGTTGGCAGTGGAAAGTTGAGTAGTAATTAATTGATGTTTAGGAAGAGGATCCTTGTAAATAATGATATGAGAATTAAATTGATTAAGTGCATCATGTTTAGTTTTGGTTTCATTAACCTTGGGTGTCACTTTATAAGCTTGTTGAGGCTCATGAATTAGGATTTTATGATCAATTATGAATGACATATGTTTAAATAGTGTTGGTAATGGGAGGTTGAGTAGTAATTAATTAATGTTTAAGAAGATGATCCTTGTAAATAGTGAGATGAGAGTTAGCTTGATTAAGGGCATCATGTTTAGTTCTGGTTTCATTAACATTTGGTACCACTTCATAAGGTCATTGATCGTCATGAATTAGGGTTTCATGATCAAAATTAGGACCAAAAAGATATTCAATAGTAAATTTTCTTAACTAGCATCAAGTCTCATGAGAATGACCCCAAATTGTATGATACCAATAAAACTTGAAAAAGATAGGGTTTTCTAAAGTCTACTAAGTCAAGTTTATCGACTTAGTTGCATAGGTGGGAAAATACAAAGTTTTTGAAAACCTACTAAGTTGATCTAGTCAACTTAGTTGTACAGGAAGGAAAAGACAAAGGCAAATAGGCCGAGTTGGTCAACTTAGTTGAATCTAGAAAAAATTAACAATAGTTTGGATAATGTAGTTTGGAAATAAGAGTAAAATAGATATAATATGGAACTAATCAAAACACACAACATAAAATTATATTAACAGTACTTGATATAGTCTTAAATATGATAAATAATAGTAATCAAAAAGTAAAAAATGTAATTTTATAACAAATAATACTAACTAATTATTTGAAAAGGAGATTAGGAAGATGTACTAAAAGGTTTTTATTGATTTTTAGGCTCCTAAAGATACTTATTTGTTGGATAGTGATAATTCAATGTTTTAGAGCACTAACTATGGAAGAAGTATTGTTACTTTAGCCCACTAAACCCAATTTCAAGGGTAAGATGGAAGTAACTTATTAGAACTTACCATTAACTATTGTACCAAAAAATAAAACAAATTGTTGGATTCATAAGGTTTAATTCAAATGGAAATCCTATGCATTTCCTAAATACTATAAAGTACTAGAAACTAAAGACCATGTTTAGCTTTATATTATGACTATAAGTATTAGAAAAATCCCATCATGCCATGATATATATATATATATATATATATATATATATATATATATATATATGATAGATAAGTAATATAAAAAGAGTATCATGTAGCAATTCACAATAGTAGCTAACTAGATTTAAAACTATCGATACACAATTACTAGGGAAATCAAAATAAAGTGAAAATAAAGGCCAAAAACAAGTGTCAAAAACCAATTTACAATTTCAAAAATTAAGTAAATAGGTAGATAACTCTTTTCAAAGAATATGTGAAATTAATTACTATGAAAGAAAGGTGAATTGTCTGCTTATGATGAGAAAGAAACATACTGAACAAGGTCAGCTAGGCTTATCTAGTTGGTAAATAAAAAAGAATAAAGTTGGGTAGGTCAATCTAGTTTGTAGTGAAAATAGGTTGAAAATAAACAAAATCAACTAGGTCGACTTAGTTTATTTTAAAAAGTAGATAGAAATAATTAATTCAGATATGCCAGATTAATTAACTGTGTGATACAATTTTAGTAGAACTAAAAAATAGAAAAACTCGATTAAAAATTTAAAATACTAAGTAAATTTATTAAAAAATAGAAATGATAACTAAGATAATTAACCAAAAATAAAGTAAAAATATAGTTAGAATAAACTTGAGTGATATAATTAGGCTGATTAGGTCAACTAAGTTGGTTGATCGAGAGTCCTAAAGATCTGAATGTTGACTAGATCATTGATTCTTGATTTAGTTTTACAAGGGAAAAAATTAAAAAACATAGAGGTTAAATAGGGTTGACTAGGTTGATTTAGTATGTAAAAATATAGAAACTAAAAATGGTAAAATAAGACTAGGTCAACCAATGCAACCTAGTTAGCTGAGAAGCTAAAAAATAAAGACTTTATAAATGCATTAGGTTAACCAACCTAACCTAGTTGAATTTAATTGAAAACTCAAAAAGTATAAAAAATAATTAGGTCAACTAGCATGATTTATTTTATTAGAGATGAAACCCTATATGTAAAATATGAAATTGAGTCAACCATAGTGACATAGTTGACTATAGATCCTAGATCTATGAACAAATAAAATAACTAGGTCAACCAACGTGACCTAGTTGACTATGGATGAATCTTTCAAACATATACAAAATTGGGTTGACTAGTGTAACCTAGTTGACTAAAGATCTTGGATTTACATATAAAGGTTAAAACTAGGTCAATGAATATGACTTAGTTAAATGTAAATGAAAAATTAGAGATGTAAAACATGCAAAAGATTAAGATAGATCTACAACTTATCCTAATTATTAAATCTAAGTTCAGAGAAGGTAATCAACTAACATCTATTGTGATAATTTTTATATCGGGGGTATGACCAAATTGAATCCACTAAACCTAACCAAGGGATATCTTATCACACAATACTAAAGGATATGTTCACAAAGCCTATAGTCAAATAACACTATGTAATGACCCTAATTAGGCCTTCTAAAACATAAAATAAAACTAATCTATTGTTCACCAAATCTTGTGTCATAAAGGAGGATGGTTTAACACAAACAAACAATCAAAAAATCATGGTAGGTAAATTAGGGCCTAGATCACCAAAGGAGGAAGATGACAAGAAAAGAATAACCTATAACTATACTAAGCTTAAGTATATAGGTAATCTAATAAAGACATTATACATTTAAATTCTATTACTTTATGCAATATCTTTCTATCTAATGAAATAACAAAATTTAGAGATACTAACCTTTAGACGAACTTGTCTAGTATCAATCTCTCCCTTAGCTAATGTTATTTTGTAAGAGATTGTTATGGCTTTGTAAAGATCAAACTATAGAAATCAGCTATAGGCTAAAAGACTCCTATTTTTCATCCAATATTTATCACAAGATAAATTATCTTTTCTCCAAGCTAAACCCTAAGTATTGGCTCCTTAAAATATAATGTAGTAGAATTGCAACCTATAATAATGTGAAAAAATAGTGTTCCCTATTGGATTAAAGTGAATGTTGTATTTATAGTAATGGATAGGTCTTAACCTTTTTAGAATTTTACCCAACAAAGTCAACCAACATGACCTATTTTTTTTTTTAAAGTTACCGTTAGGCCTCAAACTAGGTTAGCTAGGTTGACTTAGTTTCATAACTTGCACTTTAAATTTCATAATAGGGTCTATTAGACTGACTTAGTTGAAAAATAATGTTTGTTTAGTTAGAGACTATTTTAAAAGGAGAATTTATTAGGGAATAAATGAGTTTTTTTTGAATTAGGTGTTGGATAAGTGGGATTTATACTAGGTTTAGGTAATTATAATAGGTTTAGGTATGATAGAATTAACCAACAATATTGTGAAGTACAAATGGTATATCCACCCCTTTCCTAGTGTACCCTTTAAGACATGTACTTGGAAAGATTGAAACTTGACATGTACCTGTAAGAAAGAAAACATCAATAAATGATAAAGTTTTATAATATTATGTGTATATAAAAATAAAGTAATCAAAATATTTAGTGATTTTTTCCAAAACATATGGGTCAAGAGATAATAGATATATTAGAAGTGCATTACACATACAATGCACACCCTCCATCAGTTTATTATAATTCTCTTAGAGAAGCACACCATCCCTTGAATAGAATGATTAGAACACACCATATGTTAGTGCCATATAAGCCACTCATCACATTCAAAGAGAATGAAATAGTTGATGATTACTCAAATTTACACTTTTTGTTAATTTAAGCTCACATTGATCACCAACCTATTCAGAGTGTCATGGTCAATAATGGTTCAAGTGTGAATATGTGCACAAGCACACTTTAATATCATCTTGGATACACATATAAATATTTTATTCCTAAGAAAATAATAATAAAAGGATTCAAAAGTCACATTTAGAGCTCCATTGGTAAGATTACATTACCATTATAGGTTGGTCCAAAGTAGGTGGCACCAGGTTTATAGTAATACCTAATGTAGAGGTCTTCGATATATTATTGGGGCACACTTATATTTAGTGTACTCATATAATTAATTATGTAGTTCATAGGTATATAAAGTATATATATGCTAATGAGGTCATCATAATTTGGGGAATCCCATACGATTACCCCTACAAAATAAAGATATTTTTTCCTATATAATAGATTCAAGTTGAGCCACCTAAATGGGTTCAACCTACTCAAATTTTTTAAAAACAAGTGTCTACTCTTCCAAGGAGGCCTATCCTTGAAAGGAAACTCTATCAAATATTTATCATAGATTCTAGAGAGCCTCTCTCTATTTATACATGTCCCCTATTGATATTATAGGGCACTAAGGGTGTTTCACATAGAAAACTAACATAATGTCGATACAATCCATGATGGGTTCCAAAAGGCCCTAGAGTTCATCATTCCAAAAAACATGCAAAATATGATATAGATAATCAACATGACAGTGGCACTTATGGGGTACAAAGTGAAATTAATATTTAGATTCCAAATTTAGCTCAGTTCAGTCACAAAAATATGACAATTTCCATTCATGAAAGTCACCTTTCCTATGCTAGATACATGATCTATTCATTGTGAGTCCCTTGAAAGACTCATTAGTTAGTATCCTTCATTCTCTTTCTTAGTTCATAAATGCAAAATATAAAAAAATCAAATACTTCAAAAAATTCTAAAAATAAGACTTATGTATGATTTGTGTAGTTTATTTGCATTAGTTTATTTTTGCTTAGTATACTTAGTATTTATCTATATATCTAGTTGATATTAAATATGATTCATAAGTGTACATGAGTGAATTTATTACATACATGTTTCCATTTATAGAAATAGTTTCAAGTGTTGACACTATCTTAGACTTATAAATTGAAATCAAACAAAACTACTCTATTCTTATAGTAATGAATTATGTTATTATATGATACTGCCAAACTCATCCCAATGAACACATAATATACATTCTTAGATCCAAACTAATCATAAGGCTTATAAAAATTACGTACACCTTAACAAGTTCAATAGGGGCATCCTTTTACATAATTTCTATCATTATTTGGCTATCCCTTTGTGTTCATACCTTAGTTTTTACATTACAAAAAAAAAATATTATTGCTCACTTACTTTCACTTTTATATCTTACTAGCGTTAGAGGTATAATCACTAAGAGGGGGGGTGAATCAGTGAATCCAAATAATCCATCTTCAATTTTGATCTTTACAAACATTTAATCAGTTACCACAAGCATTCATGAAGCATACACATCATTGATAGAAATGAGCAAGAGAGACAATGCAAGATCAATCACATAACACATGACATCTATGGGAAAACCTCTTGGGGAATAAAATCTACTATACCTACAATTGGACTACTATATTATAATAAAAAGAACCAATTTAGACTAGCTACAACTAATCAAGGAACTACCATCCATATTTAGTGAAACTATAATCCCACAAGGTGCTGCCATACCTGTCTAGCTGAGATGAAATAAAAACCAAAATTTTAGCAAGTTATACCTTTCAATGAGGCTAAAACCACCTTAGATGTTGATCTTACACAAAAACACCTATGAACACATCCACCTTTGCACTGATGTCTTCAACACCTGATGATGTACCTCTGATTATCACTCTTCATCTTTGCTCACACTCAATCTACAAGAGCACTATTCTGCCAACAAAATTATGACCTATAGGTCATAAAAATAGTCCTCAATATATTTTTATCTTTAACACATCATTAGGGCACTCTACCCATCATTCTATCCCCAATTCACACACACAATATTCTCTCAAATTTCTCTTGTCTCTCACTCATAAGTCTAGAAACTATCATCTTTGGTTCCACTATTTATAGAGCATACTTGATAATCACTACCTTGGTTGGCCATTAGGCATGCCTTAACCCTTAAGGAATCTATCTCATTAAGACACTACTCAAAATAATCCATAAAGGTTTGCCATAACATCTATGGGTCACCTTTAAGGAACTACACCTTATAATAAGGCCCTTGTAGCCTTTATAGGTCTCATGTGAACCCATTCACTCCTTTAACACTTCATCAAACAAAATAAGGGCACAAAACCATTACCAAAATAATGGACCCATTCCATATGATCTATAGGTCCCCCTTAAGTCCCAACAACCAACATAGAACCATTATAATTAAGCATAATTTGCTCAAATAATATTCTATGCACACAATCATTATGAACAAACACACAATCACTTTCTAAACCATTGTTCATACTATATACAATTAGTAAAATATTCATAATGCACATAGATCATCTTCATGTAGTCTAAAAAAATCCTCAATAGAAACTTCATCATGAAACATTGAAACAACATGTACATAATCTCAATTACTCTTCTTGGGTCACTTGCAGAACAAGCACAAACACACAGTCAATTTGGAGCTTAATAACTTTGATTATACAAACACTCAAACCTTAAAAATAGGTTTAATGGATGTGCCATGGATTCCTCTTCATATTTACTTTTTATATCATGAATAAATTCTACTTGGATAAAAATATATGTCTCAAAAACTAGACACTGGTCTTTCCTTCATAAATTCAAATATTCAAATGCAAACGGTCATAATTAAACTTCAGCTTGCATCTTGTGTCTTCTCAAATTTAGATCAATTATGAATAATTTATCATGTCCAAACTTTAATTCATAGGTATCAATGCTCAAACATTAAACCTCAGTCATTTGATCTCATCTCATGTAATCTTATAATGTTGACTCCATGTGCTCCATTGATCTCTACGGATCAACCAGGTCTTTAACTATCATTGCTCACCATTTGATCAATCTATAAAAATACCCACTCATCATTGGATCTTTATCCTTTAACTTTACTAAGTCATTAAACATCAAGCACTTTTTACCATTGCACTCAACATGCACCATTAGATCAACCTTGTATGATCACCTGCGAGCCATTAGATCTTCATTAGGTCGAAATATTTAACATCATGAAAATTAACTAAGTATAGGGACCGACTACAATATGAATGGAAATCCAACTTTACATAAATATATATTTTGACTCGCTCAATATCATGACCTTGAATTTGCACCATATGAACACCTTTCATAGGGGAATCCAACCATGTAATAATATGCTCTTGAAATCTTCACACATGTGAGATATAGTGCCATTAATCTACTCACTTATATTATTTTTCCATAGAGATAAATATGTCAAAACCTACTTGAGAGGCCATCTTTGAACATGCATAACTTTTGATGTGCTTTAGTGCTTGTCCTATAATTTAGCAAAAAATAATTAGGCTCAAAACTAAACAAACCCATATAATCACCTTCTCTTGAAATTTACACACATGCAAGATATTACATAAAAAAATTTCTTACTCAACTCTATTTGAAAATAGAAAATACTATCAAAATCCCTGGAAACCCAACTTTTCATATGCATATCTTTTGTCATGCTATAATGCATGAACTAAAATTTGGCACATAAGAACAAGTCATAAAATTGATCAAAACCATATGATAAACTTCTCTTGAAATTTTTGTATGTAAAAAATATAACTACATCAAAATTCCTACTCAAATTTTCTTATCACATGCAAATTTGGCTAAGTATGGAAACACATAGTCAAACTGCCTGGGAGTCCAACTTTGTATATGCATATATTTTGACGTGCTTTGATGCATGATCTAAAAATTAACACAAAGAAACTAGGAAAAAAAATTAACAAACCCATATGATAATTTTATCTTGAAACCTCCATGTGTGTGAATGTTGACCTCATCAACATGCTTAGTCAGCTCTACTTGAACCCTTTTGCAAATTTGGCCAATTATGGGAACTTAGTGAATTTTGTCTGAGTATCCAACTTTGCATCCTCATATCTTCAACTGTGCTTCATCACATGACTTGAAATCTAGTACATAACAACTAGGGAATAATGTGATCACAACCATATGACCAACTCCCCCTGACTCATCCACATGTGGAAATAGTGACATCAGTAAGCTACCTATTCAAATTTTTTGCCATTAGACCAATCTTGCCAAGATGGCCATAATGAAGAACTAGATGAATACCAATCATGCAAAAAATAACTCTAATCACCATGGACCTATGATGGGACCCATTGCACATGATCAATACCTTAGAATTATCCCTAAACATCTCAAACCATGTTAAAATTGAAGATCAATCAAGCATCCTTTAAGCATACTAGGACAAACACATTACACACTTTATCATTATTACATAGACTATCAAAGTACTTAATACACTCACCAGGACACCTCCATGACATCATTATGACATCACTAATAACTCTCCAATAATTTCCCCTTTTTTTATTGATGTCAATAAACATCATATAGTAATATATGGCTCACCTTCCTCTCTCAAATCACTCCCACAATAGGAAATTTCTCCCCCTTTGATGCAATGATAAAATGGGCACCAAATGATCCTAAGGAATTGAAATTACTATAAAATAATAAAGGACCATATTGTAAAGATGATACAAAATCCCCCTTACCTTGAGCCTACTTCTGCTTGCCTTAACAACATCCTCTTGCTCCATGCCAACTCTCTCTTCAACCAAGGATTGAAACCAATGAAGAAATTAAAAAAACACTAAACCCTAATGGAAATATTCATGAAACATCTAAGAAGGGCTAAACTTAAGATTTATAAGCAATTACACCTTCTAAGCATCTTCAGATCTCCACACACTAGGAAGAACCACCATATATGTTTACTAACCTTATCTCTCAAGCTACCATAAGGACCATAAAAAAACTTCATGCCACTAAAAAAATAATAAAACATGAACTAAACCAACCTAATAACTCACCTTGAAATAAACATACCTTTCTCTTTTGGATAAATTGAGCAAAAATCACTCTTATTCAAACTAGGCCTATCTAGCCTTCTTGTAGCCCTACCGAAAACTTACACAACCCACAATATTTATTAGACACATATTCAGGACTTGAAACTTCATATCTAGATCAATTTAATATTCCATCTCAATCACACCAATTTAAATCACAAAGATCATACTCTGTAACATACTTCCTTCACAAACCTACTAGCCAATTAGCCCTCCATATTGACAAAAACTTGAATAACTTGAGAACCAAAAATCTTCAATTATATATGAAGCTTATTTTGACAACCCATTTGGCCCATTCAAAAAATTAAGAATCCTTAGAAATCAAATCATAAGGTAAACTGATTTTATAGCATAGCCCAAAACCCTAAAATTTCAAATCAAACAAGGTCAACAAACCTCCTTCTAGTTAACACACACCTCTAAATATTTTTTCACACTTGGAGACACCCAACACACACTTTTGGACCAAGATTTGAGATCTCACATGTTTAAGGGCCATGACTTATTATAACCCATTTTAGAACCCACATACTCTTAAGCACAAACTAGGAAACCTGAGAGCAAATAAAAAATCTCCAATTTGACTTCAACATATCTTCAGACCAAAAAAACACATGGAGCACATCACAAATAAGTTTATAGACCTTTATAAGCATCAAAATCTTCTTGAAATTTGCATCAAGCTCATTATTCCATATAAAAATACTCATTTTAACCTTGCATAATAGCTCCTTCTCAAATCTTTAGAATAAGTTCATGAACTTGTTGCTCCCACTTAACCAAAGACATTTTGTGATTGGAAATATCATCTTGAGCAAACAAACTTACTTCTCCATGGAAAGGAGTTACTTTAATAAGCATAGATAGAGACCTCCTCTACACCATAATGCTATACCATGGTGTGAAACTAAGAGTTGCCCATAACTCCTCATATTCCTTCTCCTCCTTGGTCATTTGATACTTATAGTTCTTTTTCTTCCTCTTATTTTGATTAAGATAAACAACTTATTTATCCACTATAACATTCTTCTTTTCTTCTATGACTAGATTAATAATACATGGAGATAACATATATTGATGACATACCTTTTCATCTGAAGAATCCATCTTGCATTATGAAACCTCATTACTAAGCATAGACAATACATGCTCATCAATAATAGGATGTTCACTTGGATCCATACATACCTTAGGACTAACTTCAACCAACTCCTTCATCTTCTCTTTAAGCTTGGTCTCTTTACTCTCAACATGAGCAAACAATGAGATCTCTTGGAAATTTTCAACTTTTGAAGCATTTTCCACCATAGCAAACAAATTAATTAGATCTATAGTCTCATCATGACTTACACTTGTCACCTTTGGCTTCCATGTGTTAACATGCCATCTTCCTTGCACTCTAAGAGCTTGATTAAACCTATTTTGACTGATAGACCGTTGCTTGTAAATCCTATCAATGCGACCTCTCTATTCATAGTTGTAGTAGATCATTCTTCTTGAAGTGAAATCATCTTTCCCTATATGATATGGGAAAAATATTTCAATGTGTCCTATGTCATAACAACTAAAACAAACTCTTTCTTTTGAAGCAGACTTACCTTGTATTACCATATTTGGACACTATTTAGCAAAGTACCCCTCATCAAGATAGTTAAATCACTTAAATCTATTCACACATTTTGACTGATGACCCCATCATAGTTCCATGAAAACTTATTTCTAATAGGTCTCATGCAATCTCTATCTCTATGCACAAACTATTCACATGTGTAATAGTAACCATTGAATATTGCATACCTCATGGCATTTGGCTATCTAATCTAATTTGTCTTTACTCTACCAACACCTTCATTTATTGTCTAATGATTTATCTTCAAATGCTTATCCACATTTTTCACATTAGTCTTTATCTTGTTTTGAGTTGCATTCTCTAGTTCTTTGTATCCAAGACTAGTTCTATCACCTGCATCCTTTTAACCATTCAAAATATCATCTAAATCACTTGACCTCTTTTCAAATATCACAAATTTCTTCACTTTAATAATTTTTTTATCTAACTCATCTTTCAAAGACATAATCTCAAAAGCATACCTTGAGCATTCTTCTTCTTTGGTTCTTAGACTTTCAAACATAGATTCTAACTTAGAATTAAGAAACATGATAACACCTTCATGCTCCCAAGAGTATTCAACCAATATTACTTCAAACACACTGAATCGATCCTCATAGTACTTGAGATTATATTTCATCTTATTATTGATCTTCTTCTTAGTCTTTAGTTTTTCAAGAGCATTAATTAATACAATCTCATAGTCCACATCATCTTCATCATCATCTAATACACTCCAAGTAGACACCTTTTGATGTGAGAAACTTCCTTCCTTAGCCATGAATAGAGTTTCATGATTAGTAGGAGCATCATCTTCATGATCATATTCTGAGTCACTATCTTCACTCTCATCTGATGAGCTACAATCTTCTTTCTAGAGACTCTTCTTGTTCTTGAAGGACTTCTTGTTGTTACACTTTTTAAATCCTTTCTCCCTGTATGTCTTCCTGTTTTCATCTTAACCTTCACCATTCTCTTCATCATCAATATTTTCATGCTTATGAGGGAACTTTCAAGCAAAATTTCCTATCTCTCCATAGTTGAAACATTTGAATTGTAGTTTACCCTTATACTTTCCTAAGCCTATGTTCGACTTCCTAGTAATAAAAGTAATTAGTTCATCCTCATCAATATCAAATATGTTAGCCTCTTTAGATTTATTACCTTGGAACTTAATCTTAGGTTTCATCTCTATCTTGAATGCAACTTCCTTCTTTGGTGGTATATCATCATTTATTCTCATCTCATATGAAGTAAGGGTGCCATGCAATTGATCTATCTTCAATTGAGTAAGATCATAACTCTCTTCTATAGCCAATATTTTTGGATCAAAATTGATAGATAGATACCTTAATACTTTTTGGACTATAGTAGCCTCTTCAAGATTATCTTCAAGACCTTTGATGATTTTCATAGTCTCATCAACTCTCTATAGAAAGGATTGCACATAATTTTCTTCCTTCATCTTGAGACTTTTAAATTGCCTTCTATGAATCTACAACTTAAGAAGCTTAAAATTTAAATATCTATAAAAAATGATCTATATTTTGTCTCATATATCTTTAAAATATTTAAAATGGATTACCTTGGTGTATTTTATCTTTGAAAGACCATAAGTGGTAGCATTCATTACCTTAGAATTATTCTCAAATAGCTTCTTGTCTGCATCACTAGATGAAGGAGTAGTAGGATCAACATAACCATCAAGAATATATTTCCAGACATCAAACCCAAGGGACATAATATATGTCCTCATTCTTACAATCTAAAAAGCATAATTGGATCCATTGAACATTAGTTCCTACTTAGTAGAGAAACCACCTTGATGACTACCCATATTGTACCTTAGATCACCTTCAAGCTGTCAAGTCTTTACCAAATGACCTACTCTAATACCAATTATAAGAGGTACAATCACTAAGAAGTGGGGGTGAATCAGTGAGCCCAAATAATCCATCTTAAATTTTGATCTTTACAAACACTTAATCAATTACCACAAGCATTCATGAAGCATACACATCATTCATAACAATGAACAATAAAGACAACGCAAGATCAATCACATAACACATGACATACATGGGAAACCCTCTTGGGGAATGAAATCCACTAAAACCTATAATTGGAGTAATATCCTATAACAATAAGATCCAATTTAGACTAGATATAATTGATCAAGGAACTACCATCCATATTTAGTGAGACTACAATCCCACAAGGTGATGCCACACCTATCTAGCTGAGCTGCAATAATAACTAGAATTTTAGCAAGTTTTACCTTAAAATGAGGCTAAAAACACCTTAGATGATAAGATTATAAAAACACCTATGAACACATCCACCTTTTCACTTTTATCTTTAAAACCTGATGATAGACCTCTGATTATCACTCTTCACCTTCACTCACACTCAATCTATAAGAGCACTATTCTACCAACAAAATTATAACCTATAGGTCATAAAAATATTCCTCAATCTATTATAATATTCAAAACATATTTAGGTTACTCTATCCCTCCTTTTCTCCCCAATTCATGCACATAATCTCTCTCAAATCTCTCCATCTCTCACTCATAAGTCTAGAAACTATCATCTTTAGTTCCACTATTTATAGAGCATACATGATAATCACTACCTTGGTCAGCCATTAGGCATGCATTAAACCTTAATGCATATATATAATTGAGACATAACTAAAAACAATCTAAAAATGTTGACCATAGCATCTATGGGTCACCCTTAAAGAACTACACCTTTTAATAAGGCCCTTGTAGCCTTTATAGGTCTCATGTGAACCCATTCACTCCTTTAGCACTTCATCGAACAAAACAAGAGAATGAAACCAATAAAAAAAATCATGGACAAATTATATATGATATATATGCCCCCCTTAAGTTCCAATAACCAACATATAACCCTTTTGCTTAAGCATAATTTTCTCAAATAATATTTTATGCACACAATCATTATAAATGAACACATAGTCACTTTATAAACCATTGTTCATACTATATAAAATTAGTCAAATCTTCATAATGAAAATAGATCATATTCATGGAGTCTAAAATACTCTTCTAGATCAACTTCATCATGAAATATTGAAATAAAATCTACATAATTTGAATTACTCTTCTCAGGTCACTTACTGAACAAGCATGAACACATAGTCAACTTTGGAGCTTAATAAATTTGACTATACAAAAAATCAAACCTTTAAAATAGGTTCAATGGATGTACCATGGATTTCTCTTCATATTTAATTTTTATATCATGGGAAAATTATACTTGGATCAAAAGATATGGCCCAAAAATTAGACACTGGTCTTTCCTTTGTAAATTCAAATATTCAAATGCAAATGGTCATAAATAAACTTTGAACACTATGCTCGCATCTCATTAATTTTTAGATTTAGATAAATTATGCACCATTGATCATGTCCAAACTTTAATGCATAGGCACCAATGCTCAAACATTAAACCTTAGTCATTTTGACTTCATCTCGTATAATCTTGTAATGTTGACTCCACACACTCTGTTAATATCTACGGATCAACCAGGTATTTAAATATCATCACTCACCATTCGATCAATCTGTATAAATACCCAATCACCTTTGGATCTTTATCCTTTACCTTTGATCAATAGTTAAACATATAACACTTATTGCCATTGTACTCAACATGAACCATTAGATCAACCTTATACGATCACTCGTGAGCCATTAGATCTTCAATAGGTGCAAATATTTAATATCATGCAAATCGAGTAAGTATAGTGACCAAATTTAATATGCCTAGAGATCCAAATTTTCATAGATATATCTTTTGACTTGCTCAATATCATGACCTTGAATTTTCACCATATGAACATATTTCATAGGGGAATCTAACCATGCAATAATCTACTCCTAAAATGTTCATCTGTGCAAGATATAACACCATTAATTTGCTCACTCAGATTCTTATGCCATAGAGTCAATTATGTCAAAACCTACTTAAGAGGCCAACTTTGAACATGCATAAATTTTGATGTGATTTAGTGCTTGTCCTACAATTTATCACAAAATAACTAGGTTAAAACTTGAACAAACCCATATAAATACCTTATCCTGAAATGTCCACACATGTGAGATATGACATCAACAAAGTGCTTACTTAGCTCTATTTGATTATAGAAAACACTATTAAAATGCTTGGGAGCCCAATTTTGGATATGCATATATTTTGTTGTGTTATAACACATGACCTAAAATTTGGTGCATAAGAACAAGGCATAAAATTGATCAAACCCATTTGATCAACATCTCTTGAAATTGTGACATGTGTAAAATATAACTGCATAAAAATGCCTACTCATCTTTTCTTATCACATTTAAATTTGGCTAAGTATGGAAACATATAGTCAAACTGCTTGGGAGCCCAACTTTGCATATGCATATATTTTGACACACTTTGCCACATGATCTAAAAATTAGCATTAAAAAACTAGGAAAAAAATTTAACAAACACATATGATTATTTTATCCTAACACCTCTATGTGTGTGAATGATAAACTCATCAACATGCTTACTTAGCTTTGATTGAACCCTTTTTAAAATTTGGCCAAGTATGATAACTTAGTGAATTCTATCTGAGTAGCCAACTTTGCATCCTCATATCTTTTACCATGTTTCATTACATGACTTAAAATTTGGTACACAATAACTAGGGAATAATGTGATCATAAAGAAATGACCAAATCCCCCTAACTCATTATAAATAATTTAGACTAGATGCAATTGATCAAGGAACTATCATCCCTATTTAGTGAGACTACAATCCCACAAGGTGTTGTCACACCTATCTAGCTGAGCTGCAATAACAACCAACATTTTAGCAAGTTTTACCTTGTAAGGAGGATAAAACCACCTTATATGATGAGCTTACATAATAACATATATGGACACATCCACCTTTGTACTAATGTCTTCAACACTTGATGATGGACCTCTGATTATCACTCATCACTTTCACTCACACTCAATCTAAAAGAGCACTATTCTACCAATAGAGTTATTACCTACAATTCATACAAATATTTTTTAATATATTCTCCTCTTCAACACATCTTCAAGGTACTCTACCCCTCCTTTTCTCCCCAATTCACACACACAAGATTCTCTCAAATCTCTCCTTCATCTCTTGATCATATGTCTAGAAACCATCATCTTAGGTTCCACTATTTATGGAGCATACTTGATAATCACTACCTTAGTTGGACATTAGGCATGCCTTAACCCTTAAGGCATCTATCTCATTGAGACACAACTCAAAACAATCTATAAAGGTTGACCATAGCATTTATGGGTCACCCTTAAGGAACTACACCTTTTAATAAGGCCCTTGTAGCCCTCATAGGTCTCATGTGAACCCATTCACTCCTTTAACACTTCATCAATCAAAATAAGATCATGGAACCATTACCAAAAATATATACCCTTTCCATATGATCTATAGGTCCCCCTTAAGTTCTAATAACCAACATAGAACCCTTCTTCTTAAGCACAATTTGCTCAAACAATATTATGTACACACAATCATTATGAATGAACACACAGTCACTTTATAAACCATTATTAATACTGTATACAATTATTCAAATCTTCATAATGCATATAAATCATCCTTATGGAGTATACAACACTCCTCAATATCCAATTCACCATGAAACATTGAAACACCATATACATAATCTTAATTACTCTTCTCAGGTCACTTATAGAACAAACACAAACATGCATTCAAATTTGGATATTAATAAATTTTAATATACAAACACTCAAACCTTCAAACTAGGTTTAATGGATGTACCATGGAGTCCTCTTCATCTTTGATTTTTAAAGCATGCACAAATTCTACCTGGATCAAAAGGTATGAACCAAAAACCAAACACTAGTCTTTCCTTCATAAATTCAAATATTCAAATATAAATGATCATAGTTAAACATCAAACACTATGCTCACATCTCATGTCTTCTCAGATTTAGATCAATTATGCATCATTGTTCATGTCTAAACTTTTATGCATAGGCACCAATGCTCAAATTTTAAACCTCAATCAATTTGACCTCATCTCGTGTAATCTTGTAATGTTGACTCTACATGCTCCATCGATCTCTATAGATCAACTAGGTCTTTAATATCATCATTCATCATTTGACCAATATATATGAACATCTAGTCATAATTGGATCCTTATCCTTTACCTTTGCTTAGTTAAACATCAAACACTTCTTACCATTGCACTCAACATGCACCATTATATCAACCTTGTACAATCATACATGAGCCATTAGATCTTCACTAGGTGCAGATATTTGACATCATGTAAATTAACTAAGTATAGGGACCAACTATAATATGTCTAGATAACCAACTCTAAACAGATATATATTTTGCCTCACTCAATATCATGACCTCGTATTTGCACCATATAAACACGTTTCATAGGGGAATCTAACTATGCAACAATCTACTCCTAAAATCCTCATGCATGTGAGATATAACACCATTAATCTATTCACTCAGATTCTTTTGCCATAGATCTAGCTATGTCAAAACTTTCTTGAAAGGCCAACTTTGAACATACATAACTTTTGATGCACTTTAGTGCTTGTCCTAAAATTTAGCACAAAGTAACTAAGCTCAAAACTAAACAAACCCATATAATCACATTTTCCTAAAATATCCACACATGTAAGATATGAAGTCAACAAAATACTTACTCAGATCTATTTGAACATAGAAAACACTGTCAAAATGCTTGGGAACCTAACTTTGCACATGCATATCTTTTTTCACACTATAATTCATGACCTAAAATTTGGTGCATAATAACAAGGAATAAAATTGATTAAACACATATGATCAACTTGTCCTAAAACTACCACATGTGAAAAATATAACTGCATCAAAATTCCTACTCAAATTTTCTTGTCACATGCACATTTAGATAAATATGGAAACACATAGTCAAACTGCATGGGAGCCTAACTTTGCATATGCATATCTTTTGATGCACTTTACCATATGATCTAAAAATTAGCACAAAGAAATTAGGCACAAAAATGAACAAGCCCATATGATCATTTTCTACTGACACTTCCATGTGTGCAAATTTTGACCTCATCAACATTCTTACTCAGCTATGCTTGAACCCTTTTGCAAATTTGGCTAAGTATGGGAACTTAGTGAATTGTATCTAAGTAGCCAAATTTGCATCCTCATATCTTTGATCATGATTCATCCCATGAATTTAAATATAGTACATAACAACTAGGGACTAATGTGATCACAATCATATGACCAACTCCCCCTAACTCATCCACACATGGAAATGGTGACATCAACAAACTATCTATTCAGATTTTTTTCCATTAGATCAATCTTGCCAAGATGTACACAATAAAGAACCAGATGAATACCACTCATGCACATAAGCACTCTAACCACCATGGACCTATAATAGGACCCCTTTCACATGTTCAATACCTTATACTCATCCCTAAACATCTCAAACCATACCAAAACTAAAGATCAACCAAACATCCTTCAAGCATATTAGGACAAACACATTACACACTTTGTCATTGTCACATAGACTATAAAGGAACTTCATCCACTCACCATGACACATCCATGAAATCACCATGACATTATTGACAACTCTCTAATAACTGGCTACCTAAGTTATTAAATATACTGATGTTACAAATTGTTAATGTTGGTCAGTTACATTTATTCTTATATGATTTACATGTTTTCATCTCACTTCATGTCTTGTGTGTATTCAATATTTTTAATTATGAACATTTGAACATTTCCTTACATGTGTCTTTAATACTCATTGTATGATTCTATATGTGTGAGTGAGTGACATTTGAATATGTACCTTTTATGTGTCCCAATGGCATCCTATTGCATGTTTTGTGTGTACTCTTTATGTATGTGCATCATGGCCATGACTCTTTTTTGCTCTATTTTTGATGCCATGATGTACATAATGCATCTTCCCAATTTTCTATGTAGTAATCAATATCATGAATTCCTCATCGAGTAGTTATATTTAACTTTTAGTACCCAATTTTGGTTAATTTATCATTGCATGCTTAATTTCTAACATCTATCTAGACATGACATTGTATATACTTGAATTTCTACATGCATATTAAATTGAAACTTATGGCTCATTTTATCTATGATGATGCCATGTTCTTGTATTTTATCACTGATAAATCCAAAATTCAATTATCTCTATAACATATTTTTTCACAACTTTTTCTTAAGTTAAGTTATTTCATAGGCTCCAAAACTCACCTCAAAAGAAGGTAAATACACATTGTCTTGTCTTAAATACTAATATCCAATAATATAGTACACAATCATAATTTTATAGGTTTTACCCAATTGATCATAATTCAATATAAAATTTTACTTAGAAATCAGTTCTATCCAAAAACACTTTATTTAGAGAAGGGCATCTACTAACCATTTCCATAATAACACGTTGTTATCTTAACAATTAAAAAATAGTATTATCTATATTTAATAGAATGCCACTTAGTCTATAGATCAATTAAAATATTTCTTAGAAATATGTTTCAAATTTTTACATAGGTTTATCTCACATTTTTCTTGGTTTGGGGGCATCATGCATAATATGTGTTCCAAGATATCACACATGTTTTCTCTCAAAAAGTTCATTGATATTATTCACTTCCAGAATCTATATACAACTAGATATCAGATTGGGGGCATGTGAATTTAACATGACCATATTATTACTTAAATTTATACCAATTTCATAGATGGAGTGGCACTAAATATCATTCTCCATGTTGTATACACCAAACTCAAATCATAATATCTTATGCATCAATTTTTCACTAAAAATGAAACTCACTCCATCTTCAATGGTTGCTTCACCTTTTTGCACTAGAACATTCTATTGGAATTCATACATGGATTCCAAGTTATCACACTACTTTGGGTATGTAATGATGGAATCAATCACACCTTGATTTATTAAGAACACTCTCTTTTCAATGAGTATTGGGGCATGCACAACCCAATCCAAGTGATTTAATGTAGAATAAATAGCCAAGGCTCCTACCCTCTCTAGTCACTAGTTTAGTACTAGAGAACATAATGGTTAATTTACCCAATCAGGTGTATTCATTATTTATTATTATATCTATAATTTTTATTATCTTTACTTCTTAATTTTTATCTTAAGTAAGGACTGATTTTATACATTTTTTATTATAGTTTTTGCGTGAAACACAACTCAACATTGTGGCCTACATCCAATATTATTATTCATAGATAAATTTATGTACATAATTTTATTTTTAATCAAGTACTTTCACTTTTTTGCATTAATAAAATAAAGGGGGAAATGTAGACACATAAATTAAAATTTATTTCTAAAACAATATACTTTGACCACTCCTTATACACACTTTGTTCATCCCTAATTCCAACAGATGACCATTACCTCTTAAGTAAATTCCAATTCTAAGCATCCCTATCCAACATCTTAAGTAGCCTAAAATCACTTTTAGATTTACCTACACTTGCATTTTAGTTGTTTTTGATATTTAGAAAAGCTTGCTCCATTCAAACTATCTTACTCCCTATTTTTGCCTGATTTTGCTAACTACGTCTTCCCAAAAAATAATGACTCTTTGATCAAATTCAAAATTACCTAATGGGTTGTCATACATTTTTCATGAGTCCCTTCTAAATTAATTATAAAATTTTCAATATAAAGCCACATTTTATGACCATTATCCACTAGAGACTCAAATGATTGAAAAAAACCAAAATATCTAATTGCACATTGAGATAAAATCACTTATTTTTAGCAATTCAAATTCCACACATCCTTAGTAGCCTTGAGCTAAGTTTGCATACACCTCTAGGGCCATAGATTATTTTTGAAGCATTTAATCACACTAGGATTACACCAACATTTTATATTTTACACCAGTCATTCACACATACCACCATAACATGCGAGAACTACATGGAGTTTGATCCTTCTTTGGATTATTGGTACATATGAAATGCTCAACACAGGGGGAGTTGAGGGATAACACAACTTCAACCACTAACCCATTTTTTCCATTTTACTCTATTTATCATTTGTGGTATATTGATATTGGGTAATAAGTGAAGAAGGTACATAGTGTATTCTATAATAAATAGAGAGCTCTAACATAGTTAAAAATACAAACATGCATAAGTAAACATGTCATATCAATCACAAAGAGAAAACCTTCATAGGATGCTGATATTCCCTAGGGACACCAATGTATCCCACCTCTATTCAATTCTAGTGGCCTTGTCCCAAATCCAATTAAATCATTATTCCTAATTCATAACATCATTACACAATCACATAATCAATTTCATAGTTGCATTTACAATCCTACACATTTGATTTCTAGCTAAGTTGTATTTATTTGATACTTTCCAATTTTAGCATATTTATAAATTTAGTAAGTTATAAATTAGTTTGTGTAATTTATTACATATATATAGTATAATTTTATTCATCAATTTATCTAATGAGGATTAAAAATCTCTTTGTTAGTATCATTATGCAGTCTCTTGTGCACTAATTTTTGCATGTGTGCCAACATTTAACTTGAAACCCTCTAAATTGATATGGAAATTAGGTTGGGTTGAGGGTAGTTACATGCAATCATGGTGAGGGCATCATCTAGGCATGTGCATTAGGAGTTAATGTATATGATTTATTTCCCTTGAAATGCATGCTATCTAGTATATAACTATATAAACAAAGCTCAAACATATTATTCAATATAAGTAAATCATACAACTAACAAGGGCAACATATAATAAAATTTTATAACTATAATAAGGATAAAAACACCATTCCATTACTTATTAGTTCAAGATTACATGGATTAAAACATGCTCAAAGGAACTTGAATCAATCATAACCTATCTATTTTTCATAATAATCCTACAACACTCATTATAACTTGCCAACCCCCTCTCCTCTAGGTGAGCTTTATGTTCATTTTGACAATAATTTTATACTTGATTATCAATCTCCTTCTCCTCTTTAGGTGCCTACCTTTTATTATAATTCCACAACCTTGTGTGTTCCCATAGAAACTCATCTGTAACTAGTTATCACCATTTTCTAAACATTTATTATGGTGTTTTGTTCAATGTTAGCTACCATGCCATTTGACACCATTTATTGACTTTATGTTAGAATTAGGTGGCCACTATTAAATTCCTCTATTTTATTCATATAAATTATGATGACTATGACAATTTTAATGCTATCATGTTATCACTTCCACCATATTTATAATTATCTTATTGATTATGCACTCAGAGGTTGATCCCATTGGTGTACAGGCTAGGTGGTCTATCTATCAGGTGTGCACATGAAATTGGCATATGTCATGCTCTATATTCATATTTTTTAGGAATATGCCATGTTTTAATTGAGGTATTGGATCTAGTATTTAGATCTACCCCTTCGTGCACACACATGGACTTGATTATTTTTATTAGATAAAAATTTGGGGTCAACATCAGCCCACACTAACTTAGTTGTCCATCCTCATACAACTACCAATTTATTCCCATCTATTTCCCTACTCATACTACTAAATTTGAGTGACTTTAGGTGTTGTCTACCCCTTCTTTAGTATTAACACAATAATGCATGATAGTTCCCTTATTCCTTCATGTATGCATCTCCTTATCTATGTGGTTCTATTATCTACTCTTCCCTTACCTCAATTTCATCTGTGTGATGATATTTAATTTAGATCCTAGTTTTGAAAATTATTTGAAATTGATGACACTATCTTGTGTGAATTTAGTTTTGACAAAAACTTTTCCTTACTTCCACTTTATATGTTCTTAGGTGATACTCACTATAGTCCTTTTTCATGCATCTAGATACTTGCATTTTTGGGCACTAAAATTTAATTTTTCACTTCCTTTACCTAAAATTATTCATCATACATTCATGGATGATACACTAAAATCATGTGCTTCCTTACCCCATAATCATATGTATCTTATGATCAATTTAGCATTACTGGGCATTGAATTCCACTATTTCACTTTCTAGCTCCAAATTTCATTGTTTACTCCTTGGTCATTATCCTTCATGTGTATCTAATTTTGGGTCCATTTCAATTACTTTACAATCTACTACCAAGAAATTATTCTAATCCTTAACCAGTGCACTTTTCACATTGGCAAATTTCTTTTGCTTCATCACCAATGCTATCTTTGCATTCACATGTTTTTAATGCTCATTTTCTAACATAATTTCATCAATGGTGCACTTGTTCTCTTCTTCAGCCTTGGGATAGATGTCCTTCATGGTTACTAAATTTTCATAGGATATTCACCATGTGTACTCTCAATTCTATTTTGTTGGGAATTGTGATTTGTTCCCTCTTATGCATTTCTTTTCCCCATAGTTTTCTTTTACATTTTTGGGTGTTATGCATCCATTGAATTTGGCATGCCTCATTTACCTATAGGTCATTCATATTAGGGAGATCCTAAAACCATGCCTATACTTGTCTTTATTCACATACCATGTTGTGATTTTTCATACCATTCTAAATCATGCGCTTGGTCCTCTAGCATATCCAATTTATTTCTATTGACTCTACCTTTGTCCTCTAGCATATAACTTGATTCCCTTTCATTGAAATGGTCCCCAAGATAAACCTTCAATATTCCCATCCTTATAAGTTATAATTCAATATGATAGAGGTTAAACAAATTGTGCGACATCCCTCACATAAAAACTTAAACATTTGGTGGTTATGACCTTCAAAGAATACCTTTAATTGAATCACTTGGTTGGAATTATGAGGTAAACATGTGTTATTATATCAATGATGTACATATATTTCACCTAAAATATGAAATATATTACTCTAATATAAAAAATAGGAAATGTATAAAATAAATGGCATGAGCCTTACTGCACAAGAACCACACACATGAGCATGTGTTTGAAGTAGAAAGGAAAACAAGCATTATGGTAGTCTTTTCCTAAATGTTCTCTACTTCGAGTGCTTCAAATTATAATTATAAAGTTTGTTTCAACATAAATTTTGAAACTTGGATTCACACCCTTGAGGAGATTTTCAACTATCCTCATCCAAGTGGCATAATGGAGTCATCTCTCTTGATGTGTGTCACAATTTTGTTGAGATGAATCTCTAGATAAGGGGCTAGCTCCCCTTGATGCACCTTTAAACCTCTCTCCAATATATCAATTCATGTATGAAAAGGGTTAAATAAAATAACTAAGAAAACAAAAAAGGTGATGCATCAATGTTTATCTCCTCCTATTTAACTGAGAATATGCTACTTGAATACCAACACAACTTTTCTCACACAAAACTCACAACTCCTTGTGTGTTGTCACATGTTAGATTAGTGAAGGAATTCAACATTTAGGAGAGTAATGGATGATTCCAAGAAGTAATTCATTCATATATTACTTTTAAAATGTTTACACACTTAGAAAAGAATACTAACAAGGACCTGGAATGATACTCTTTTTGCACATTGGTAGACCATCATGAGTACAAGCTAGAAAAGACAATCTTTCACTAGACTAGACCAACAAGATTCAAGTCATCACTCAATAGTATAGCATGTGAGTGGAAAAATAACTTGTATTACTTATTTAAGAGTATTTTGAGTATAAATATTTCTAGAATTTTCCCAATAACCAGTAGAGGCTACTCAAATAAGGCAAAAGAATGCATATATATAGCTTTTGAGAGAGAGCTCAATTAAAAGAAGTTCAAGAGTCATTTGGAAATGTGTCCATATGTGAAAATTAGTTACATTTTCATGCATGAGAGAGGTGGGTAACTTATTCCATGTCACCAAATGAATCAGTTACAACTAAATTAGTTATAATTGAAATGAATGCTTAAGACATTTTGCCATTTGTTACCTCTATATTCACCTTGAAGTCCCTGCCAAGCCTTCTTTGACTCCAATGGATAGTTTTCATAGTTTGAAATTGATGTTTCCAAGGCCATCACATTCTTAGGTATTTATCTCAAACATTTATTTCCTTTGGACTCTTTTCCCATGATCACTTTTATCCTTCAAACTTTTTGTCTCAACACTTTTCTCGAAAGAATTCCTTGGACAATTTTTTGGAAATTCCTATAGATGATTATCCCAAACAATCTTTTGGACCTTTTATTTCCTTTATATCAGAAAAAATATCCAAAATAATTGGGCTTTGACCTCTTTTCAATGTAGACAAGTCTTTTGAAAATATTAATCTTTGTCTTCAGGAAATCTATCTCTGACAAATTATCTGAAAGAATTTGGTACTTGGCCAAATGAAAAGTCCAAATGAAATAACACTTAGTAAAAAAAAGACCTAAAAGGATTACTATGCAAAGACTTAACAAAAGACCAAAACCAAACTTTCTAAAAGAATTGAACTTGTAAATTTGTTGTAGGCTTTGTCAAAGAACACTTCTTCCAAATGAAACCTACAAACTAAACTTAGCCAAAGGTTTAGACTTAGGTGGCTAAGTTTTCAAAAGGGGTGCCCAATTTTGGCTTGAAGGGCTAAAATTTGGTCAATAAATTGGTGACTTGCAGGGGTAGTATATCTACTATATTAACTATACCAGTAGTAAAAAAGTCCATTGGGCATGGAGTCATTTAAGGACACTCAAATAAGGAAACATTAGCCATGAATCAAAACCTTGAAGAATACACCAGACCTGGAAGGAAAACCCACACCATAAGACACAACTCACAACACAAACAAAACAAACAAGACAAAGAAAAATAAGACACAATATAACTCACATATGTACATAAGCACTTAGGGAACACAAATAAAGTAGGAAACTATGTACAAAGGAAAAGGAGGACCTTAGTAACAATGATCTAGATATATCCCATTGACTAGGATATGCAATGCCTCTCTATCCAACTTTGAGAGTTGGAAGTCATTGTGTTGTTTGTACTATGTGATCACATATGGGCCACTCCACAAATCATCAAACTTCATTTTTCTTCCAGGTTTAGCCTATCTTCATCCCATTTTAGGATAATGTCTCCTTATTTGAAGCTCCTTGGCATGGATTTCTTGTCAAAATACTTCTTTATTTGCTCTTGGTGAGTTATCATGGTGTGCATAGCTTGATTTCTTGCCTCCTCAAGCTCCATTAACTCATATAACCTAACCTCCATGCTATCATTCTCCATCAATTGCAGCTAATAGGTAAGATATAAATATAGTAACTCAAGTGAGATAGGAAGTCTAGCTTCTCTTCCATAGACAAGTATATATGGTGAATTCCCAATTGCTATCTTTGGGGTGATCTTATCAGACCAAAGGGATGTGTTCAACTTAGTGTGCCAAGTCCTTTGATTCTCCTCCATTTTCATCTTTCTAATCCTAATTATATTCTTGTTTATGGAATCAAATAGTCCATTCCCTTAGGGGTAATAGTTAGAGGAGGTACTAAGATAAATGACATGCTTCAAAGCCCATTCACTTGTTCTTACTCCTATGAAGGCTAATGCATTATATGAAATTATTATTGAAGGAGCTCCAAACCTGGTCACTATACCTTTATATAAGTCTAAGACTAAGCTTTCATTCACCTCCTTCAGATTTATAGCCTCCACCCATCTTGTAAAGTAATCAGTAGTAGTCAATACCCACTTGTGACTAACACTAAAAGTTGGATTGATTAGACCTATGAAATCCAAACCCCATTGCATAAATGGTTGTTCAACCTAGATTGGATGAAGAGGAAAGGAAGCTAGCTTTTATTTTCCATAAAAAATATCACACTTTTGGAATTTTCTTACCCAATCATGGGTATATTTAAACAAACTAGGCCAAAATTAACCAGCCCTCATAATCTTAACAACTGTGGTTCTTAGAATAAAGTGATCACCAGCTGGTCCATCATGGAGTTCAAACAATACTTTTTCAATTTTATCTAAATCAAGACATCTCAAAAACACACTTGAAAAGTCCTTCCTAAATATTACTCCATCAACAAGTACATAAAGAATGGATTACAACCTAAAGTACCTTCTCTTGGCCTTATCAAGACCTTATGGACACTCACTAGTTTGAAGGAAATGGATCATGTCCTATGTCCAAATTCTCATAGATGAAGGTAAAAATATCATAGAATCATCATGAATTACAAAAACAACTTCTTTTTTCTCTTTCAAGTCTACAATGAGATGTTCACATAGTCCTTTTCCTTTCACTAACTTGGTAGTTTTGATCTCCACATCATATTCCATCACCCTTGTGATCCATCTTACCCTCTTTTCATTAAAATATATGTTCAATAGAAAGTCTTTCACACTAGGATTTGGCAAAAAAATGTGAATCTTGTTGTTAGATAACATATTCCTAAACTTCTTTAAACTCCTTATGACTAAAATTACTTGTTTCTCAACATATGTGTATCTTACCTCATAGACTTCTAAACCTTAACTAAAGAAGGTAATAGGCTATTCAAAATTTTCATCATTAGATTGAGTAAGCATTGAATATATTACCTTTTCAATACCAAAAGTATATAGGTTGAAATCTTTGGAGAAGTTAAGACTTGCAAAGGTAGGAGCTTGGGTAATGGCTTGCTTGATCTCCTCAAAACTTTCTTTCCTCCTTCTTATCCAAGTGAATACTTAATATTTACTTAGCATGAAGGTCAATGGCTTGACTAAGTTATCAAAATCAAGAATTAATCTCCTTATGAAATTTATATTTCTAAAGAAACTTTAAAAACTTTTCTTGTGTTTAGGCAAAGATAATGCCAAGATGACACTTACCCTTTTGAGATCAATAGATAGACCTTTCTTGGAAATAATGTGGATTAAGAGTTTTCCTTCATGAAAAAAACACACACACTTATTTGGGTTTAGAGAGATCCCAAACTCTCTACACTAATCAAAAATATGCCTTAGGTGGTTCAAATGGTCATTTGTATCCTTGGAGAAAACTATCACATCATCAGGATAAACCAATACAATGTCATTAATTAGTCCTTAGAAATCCATATCCATTATACATTGTAAATTATCTCTAGCATTTTAAAATACAAATTTCATCTTATTATTAGCATATTTTCCCCATTTTGTGGTGAAATTTGTCTTATATTGGTCACTTTCCTTCACCAAAATCTGATTATACCTAGAATACCCATCAAAGAGAGAAAACCTTTCACTACCAGGCACAATTTGCAAAAGTTATTCCATGGGAGTGGGTAATGATATTTCAAATACACTCTATTAAAGTCCCTAAAATCAACACATAACCTTATCTCTCCATTATTTTTCCTAATAGGAACTAGGTTTGCCAACCAAGATGAATGCTTAATGGGAAAGATGATTTTGGACTCAATCAGTTTGGTGAGTTCTTTCCTCATGAGAGGCTCAATCTTGGGATTGATTGGCCTTTGCCTTTTATTAATAGGCTTAGCATTCTAATCTAACTCTATAGTGTACTAAGCTATATTCATATCAAAACCTTTTAAATCACTATACTCCCATGCAAAGACATCAAATTTTTTTTTGCACATCTCAATAAAAGCATGCTTCTCTTTGATAGTACATACCTTCCCAAGTACAAGCAATTTATATTTTAAAATATGAACCTTCTCATAGTTTTATTTCTTGGTAGACATGCTTACTTCTCTTTATTTAGCTGGTCATCATCATTGAATATGCTCTCAAGAGTGACTAGGCTTTTAGGAAGCTTGTTAGACTTCAATTGCACAATCTGCCTTCCATATTGTTACTATAGTTTAGACTAATTCTTGGAAAAAAACTAAGATTATTCTAGTATAAAAAGTTTTATTTTCTGGTCACTATCAAACACCTACCAATTAGTGACATTATCCAATATGGAGGGCCTTACAATCACTTTTAGATGAGGTTGGTTCTTATCCTCTTTTATCCCTTTTGGAACGTCAATCTAAGCTCCAATTACTACCAACCTATCAACATGCTTATTATATTCTCTTGAGATATGAGTTATGTTGAATACTTTTAAATCATCCACAAGATCTCACAATATATGCTTATAATACTTAAGAAAAGAGTTTTTTTTGTCAATATCTACCCTCTAACCTGATTGACAACAAGCTCACTATCACCAAACACTTGAAATTCTTTGAGACCTTTTTTCCTATCCCATTCAAGGACATGAATAATGGATTCATATTTTTATACATTATAGATGAAAGAGAACTAAAATCTAAAGGTTTAAAAATACCTTTCATTTGAAGGTGAAACCAACATTGCTCTACCATCGACCCCAATCTTGCTTCTAGATCCATCAAAGAAGAGTTGCCACAATCCATTCACATTATCACTTGAACTCATCAAATTAGGCATGAAAGGGTCCTTATCATGCATATAATACACCCCAAGACCATATTATTCAATAAACATGTAAGGATCATGTTCATAGTGCTCATCTCCCCACTCATCTAAGAACAAATTAGAAACTCCCTTAAGGGAAGATGATGGAGATTGGTCAATATGAAGTTCCTCTTCATTAATGATAGCATAATTAAAATTTAAAACCTTAGGTGAGTAAGGTTCCAAGTGATATCTATGAATAGGTTCTGACTTAATCTTCACTTTAGTGCCATACTTTATCTTAAACACCATATAGGACCAATTGGCTGCCAAATATCCACCTATCTTAGATGTAAAGTCTCTTGATAAACAAAGAGAAAAATAGGGATGTAAATCTTCCACCACCACATCATGAAGAATTGAAAAATTAGGACAAGCATGAAGGATCAAATTAAAACCTTTAACTACCCCCAAAGTTTTAGTTGATGATCCATCCAATTGTAAAACTCCTTTAATCATTGGCTCATACTTGAGGCCTAGCTTATCTTCTATACATTTAGGCAAAACTAATGTGCTTGATCCACTATCAATGATGCAATTATTAACCAAAAAATCACCAGTGATTATAGATAGGTAAAAAGGATGAGTCTTCTCATCTTTCTTCATTTTACCATGTATAGAATGAGTTTTATTGACCAAAACCACATTATCATTTCTAGATGGGCTGGCTTGTTTACCTAATCCATGAAATTACTTTTGGAGTATATCTTTATAACTTGGTAATGTTAGACAATCCCATGATGATATTTTCATATGAATATTCTTCATCTATTCTATAGAATTTATGGAAGGATTACTCACCTTGGGGTTCTCTTTATGAACATTAACACCTTGTGATGTAGCTTGTGGAGGTAGAGTTGTAGCAGTTGGCCTAAAATTTGGAATACTCTAATTTTATTATAGTTTAAGATATGTGTTAAACCCAATTACCATAGAATATGATGTAGGAGTCACAATATGTCCTTGATTATCTCTTTGAGCTTCATCAACAACCCTCTTTTTGGACCTAGTATTAGAGGCAACACTAGTATTCTAATTGCTTGTATTCCCCACTTAATTAATGGCACAAAACTCACCCTCCAAATGATTTATGAGATATCATCAGTCTAAGGTTGTCCATTTTCCACCCCACCTTTCATGGATCCTTCAAAATTTTAAGCTTGGAAAGATTGGCCGCCTTGCATTATCATGCCTTGATTGTGCATTTCATTTGCATAAGTCACTTGCTCTTGACCATGTTCAAAAGATGGATAGTTGGGATGTTCTTGGACCAAGTTATTTTGAGTGGGGAAAAGGGATTTAGAGGATGAGGGATCATTAGGATTATATATTTGATAAGGCTTGACATGGGTGATTTGGCCTTGTCCTTGTGCATTATTTTAGAAAGGAGGTCTACTTATTTGCCCAAACTAATTGTAGTTTGACATGGCCTATAACATTGAGCTTGTTGTCTCTTGAGGGAAAATAACTCATTTGTAACAATTTGAATAAATATTTTAACTTCATTTATTTCATTTAAAGGAGAAATGACAAGCCTTTCTTGATTAGGTAAAGGGGCTAAAGTGGGCAATGTAGCTTGACTAAGAGAAAACAAATAAGGGAATAGTGGCATTAGAGGCCTAGGAGATATCTCTCCTAATTGGAAAATACAATTCTCAACATTAATGGCTATTTAATAGGTAATATGTAATGTGTTTCCACCTATATATTGAATCATCATGGTAATGCCACTATTTAATGCTTTTAGGTAGTATAAAAATGCAGAGTTTGGAGTAGGTCTCACAAGAGCTGGGATCCTATCCCATGTTTTTTGAAAGCTAGTATTAAAATCTACATAAACTCATGTGGTTCCCTCTTGATTATGGTAAATTTATCAGATATAGATATGTGATCACTCTTTTCCCCAAACCAATTAGTCAATAGATCTCCCAACTCATCCCATGAGCTAATAGAATTTACGGGTAGAGTCCCATACTAATCCAAAACTTTTCCTTTGAAAGACAAGGCCAAAAACCTAATAACTAAATTTTCATGGGTGATGTTGTGAATATTAAAAAAGTTTTTTATATTCCTAATGTTCTCAATGGTAGTAATAGGACCATCCCAAATAAAATATGGGGCACTTTTGAGGGATGCTCCTGGAATTTGATCATATTGGGCAAGATACAAGGGAGATGCCCTGGTGAAAGGCACAAAAGATTGTCTTCTAGCCATCTTGGAATGATCACTATGGATATTAGGAATGGAATGCAACACAAACTTATAAGCTTTAAACACAAAATCTATTTTGAAAGGATAAGTGTTTACAAACCTAAACCTTTTGGTGGAATATGGAGGTTGTTACACAAAATCGAAAGGTGTCTCTTTAGCACTAGATATAGTTGTCACCTTTGGCATGGAAAACATGATTTATCATCAACCAAAGACTTTAATTATTCAATGGAGTTACCAGGTACTAAATGTAGATGCTTCTTTCATCTTCAACAATGCCAAGACTAGCAACGACCTTGAATAATATTATAAGACTTGGAATTCCCACTAGGTGTGCCAAAAAATATTGACACTTGGATTCACACCCTCGAGGAGATGATCAGATTTCATCATATATGTGGTACAATGGATTCATATTTCTTGTCATGGGTGATAATTTTGTTGAGTTGAATCTCTAGATAAGGGTCTATCTCCCCTTGATGCACCTTTTAACCTCTTTATAATCTATCAATTTGTGTATAAAAAGGGTTTAAAAAATGACTAAGAAAATAAAAAAGGTGATGTACCAATGTTTATATTCTCCTATTTGATTGAGAATATGCTACTTAAAGACCAACACAACTTTTTTCACACAAAACTCACAACTCCTTGTGTGTTATCACATCAGTGTTTCACGTGTTAGAGTCAAGAAGGCATTCAACATTTAAGAGAGTAATGGATGATTCCAAGAAGGAATATAGTCATTGACTAATTCTAAAATGTATACACACTTAGAAAATAATACTTACAAGGACCTGTAATGACACTCTTTCTATACGTTGGTAGACCATCAAGAGTACAAGCTAGAAAAGATAATCTTTCACTAGACTAAACCAACAAGATTCAAGTCATCACTCAATAGTATAACATGTGAGTGGAAAAATAAATTTTACTATTTATTAAAGAGTCTTTTGAGTACACGTTTGGCTAGATTTTTCCCAATAACTAGGGAAGGCTACTCAAACAAGCCAAAAGAATGCATATATATATCATTTGAGAGAGAGGTCAAGCAAAGGAAGTTCAAGAGTCACTTGGACATGTGTTCATATGTGAAAATCAATTAGATTTTCATGTGGGAGAGATTTGGTAAAATTATTCCATGTCACCAAATGAATCAGTTACAAATGAATTAGTTATAATTGAAATGAATGCTTGGGACATTTTTCCATTTGTTACCTCTATATTGGCCTTCAAGTTCCCACCAAGCCTTTTTTGACTCCAATGGCTAGTTTCCATAGTTTTAAATTGATGTTTTTGGGGTCTTCACATTCTTAGGTATTTATCTTAGATTTTTTTTTCCTTCAAAAAGTTTTCTCACGGTCACTTTTATCCTTTAGACTTTTTGTCTCAGCACTTTTCCTTAAAGAATTCCTCAAACAATTTCTTGGCAATTCCTACAGATGATTTTCCCAAAAAATATTTTGGACCTTTTGTTTCCTTTGTATCAAAAAAAATGTCCAAAATAATTGGGATTTGACATATTTTCAATGTGGACAAGTTTTCCAAAATAATTAGTCTTTGTCTTCGGGAAATATGTCTCAGATAAATTATTTGAAAGGATTCGACACTTGGCTGAATGAAAAGTCTGAAAGAAATATCACTTAGTCAAAAAAAAAGACACAAAAGGATTAATATGAAAAGTTTTATAAAATTACCAAAACCTAAATTTTTATAAGAATTAGACTTGTACATTTATTGTGGGCTTTGTCAAAGAACACTTCTTCTGAATGAAACATGCATTCTGGACTTAGCCAAAAGTATAGACTTAGGTGGCTAAATTTTCAAAATGGGTGCCCAATTTTGGATTAAAGCGATAAAATTTGTTCAAAAAATTGGTCATGAATTTATATATCAATAGAGTGAACATCATCCATGAAAGAGTCTTCCTCATGCCATCCCTATACTATGTGGTTCCTCATTACACTTTCATATTCATACTCTCCCCTCTACATAGGTTCCTTTTTAGATATTAATCTCTATTTAATCTCATTATTATTTAACCTATTGAGCTCATAATCATATGGTTATACCATTTTTAAAACATTTTACCCCTATTCTTTCTAAATCCATGCCATTTTCAACTTCTACCCTTTGTAATGCTCACACATGCATGAACTTAGTCAGCTACATTAATAAGCTCTTTACTCTACTTTTTACCACTACAACACTAAAATGTGACCTATCCCAAAAAAAAAACCAAAATGTTGGGAATATATTATTGTCAATTATAAATTCATCAGTTTAACCACATTGTACAACATTTAATGAATCAACTCCTACATTGACATATCACCCTAAGAAACCTTACACACTCATCTGAGGCATAGAAATGGGAATCAAGGTAGGTAGAGATTAGTTCATGTAGTCGTAGTGAGGGAATTAGTGTAAATGATAAGACTTAGTGAGTATGATTTATTTGATTATAAATTCATGGTAACAAGTATGTACTTATATAAAAAATCTCAAACACATCATTCAATATAATGAAATCATCTAGCCAATATGGGCAGTGTCTAATAGCAATCTGTGACCATAAAAAAGATATACAAATAATTCCATTACTTATCAGTTCAATATTACATGGATTAAATGTATTACAATTCATTTTAATTAATCATAACCTATCTACTTTATCTAGGAATTATACAACACTCTATTATGACTTGCTAGCCACTCTCCTTTAGGCGAGCTCTACAATCATTCTAACAATGATTTATTACTTGCTTATCAATATAATTATACTATTTAAGTGAATAAAATCTATAATAATTACAAAAAATTAAATTTTACCTTGGAAAATCATCTACAATTAATGCTCACCATCCTAATGACAATTATTATGGCATTCTATTCAATGTTTGCTACCAAACTATTTGACACCATTTCTTGATTGTCTATCAAAATTAGGTTGTCAGTAATAATTTTCACCATTTTAATTTAAAAATTAATGTTTAATCTAACATTTCTGATGTTTTTAGGTTTTAAATTTCATTGTCTTGTTGAGTGTGTGCTCATAGGCTAATCATGTTAGTATGCACTAGGTTAACTAGTTTATCCATTAGGCATGCACACTTATGCTTATTTAGTTAGCATATGACATGGTCTATAGCCATATTTTTTTAATACATGCCATGATTTACTTGAGGTATTATCTCAAGTATTTATACCTACACCTTTTCATGAACACATGGACTTGATTATTCATATTAGAGAAAAACATGGGGTTAACACTCTTAATTCCAAAATTTTCTAAACTAGTTACATATAATTACTTATCTACTTATTATCAGAGGTTTACATATACATGATAAACACATGCTTCTAATTATATCCTTATGATATACATGATGTTAATTATCTATTATGTCTAATTGGTTTCACTCGTGTAACAACCATAACATGGGAACCCTACTTAGTGTGAGACTACTCTTTATAAAAAACCTCTAGAGTTAGTTGGTTTTAATTCTTATTGTAATGAAAATATACCAAATATAAATGCATAAATGGAAATATTAGAGGGGGGAAGAGTTAAAGGGAGACATAAAATTAAAAACAATGATACACAAAAATAAAAAGTGGATTTGATTCTCTATCTTGATGAACATAGAGATAATTAATATTTAAGAAAGAAAATGAACACAACTTAAGGAAAATGAATACAAGGGGGAAGATAAGACCTAAATTTAAATGTGGGGTCACAAAAATAAGATAAGAACCAAAGTTAAAATAAATAAGAGTCACAATATCTTTCATTACTTATATAAATTATGCATAAATGCACTATAATTTTGTAAGAGGGATTGGGATGTCCTTACACAAGAGAAAACATAGGCCAAATACTACTCCATAATAAGTACTTGGGATAAATTCTAAATAATATATTAAATTTACTCAAATAAGAAAAATACAATATATATATATATATATATATATATATATATATATATATATATATATATATATATATATAAATATATATAAGAGAGGAGGAGGGATAAAAAAAATACCAATCTTTGATAAGTAAAATAGTAGATATAAATCATTACTTGCATGTATCCTTTTGTTGTAACATGGCTTAATAATACACACTTCCTATACTGTGGCTCTTTGTATCAATATTTTCCTTGATTGGTATGGATTCATTAGATAATAGAGCATACAAATTTTATGAGCTAAGTTCCTTTTTTCAATCTCATATGCATCCTAAAAATGGCTTGGTAGTCATTTTTTCCTAATTGAAAAATATTTTGTCTCATAAAAGTACCCTAATATTTAAGGGATTTCGATCTAGGTTGGTGGAGTTTTAAAATATATGTTAAAAAGGTGAAACTTTATGAAAATTTATCAATATACAATTGATCCAATAATAAATCCATGGAATAAAATCAATTTATGCTTGAGATATATTACAAAGATATTGACACTATGCTACATCTCAAAGAAGATTACCAATTCGAGCAAGAAATTTAAATTTTTGAACAACTCCTTGCATTTTATTTATGATTATTTATTATATTTTAGATTGCATGAGATACTTATGAAATATATTAATATAATAACATGAGGCATCTCTTATATGTGACATCAATTTTTTTTCTTAAAATAGATAATGTCGTTAGATCTCAAGAAAATTAGTGGTTTGAAAGGGTTATTAACTTTACAAAATAGATCATACCATTTTATATTAAGAATATCAATGATATGAGGGGTTTAAATATTTTTACTTATATTATTTTTTCCATGAAAAATATTTTTAATGCATAATTATGGGTTCCACCATTTCTTCCTTAGCCAACAATGTTGTTTCTTCTTACTACAGATCTAATGGTTGGAGATGTTCCTAATTTTGTCAAAATATCTCATGACTACCAAGCATCTCTTTGAATATTCAATTTTTTTTACCCTAAAATGATATGTATTGGGTTTATCTAGATATTAAATGGGTATATATAAATGAAATGGCACAAGGGTGATAATCAGATCTATAGTAGGTTAAATAGATGCTAAACTTAGATATAAGCATACATTAAATTTACTATGTTGAGATAGTCTAAATATGGAAAGTAAAACTATGATAAATATAGAAATGAAAAATAAGTGAATTACTTAGATTTTTATAATGCTAATGTAATTTTAGATATGTAACATGTAGAAAGCAAGATAGAAGGATATTCTAGAATAATCATCAATTTTTAGATTTGATGATTTTGGCACTTTAGACAATAACGTTAACCTGGAACAGTTACATCGATGCTACTATCTAGGAATAATAATACTATCCTATATGGAATATCTACTATAATAATATGTGACCATATAGATAGTTTTAGGTTTTACTTCACCTTCAATCTGGTACATTCAGGTTTAGGTCATGGACAATCACTCCTCGTGAAATGGCAAATCTAGTTTTCTAACTTCAAGTGACCTTTGGTAAAAATGGTTTAGTGAGAACATGGTGTTAAAATGACTCCAATCACCCCACTATCAAAATACGCTACCTACATAGCTAATACTCAAGAAGAGGGCCTCAGATTCATGTAGTTCTTCCCTTTATCTTGGATTGTGTGTGTATCATATAATATGTGCAAAGTAAGTACAATAATGACCTAGATTATAACTTGGAGAATTAGGATCTTGGGTTTCTCATCTAATAATTTATACCTATAGATATGTAGTCCCTATGAATAGTATGTAAATAGGAATAAATATGTAAGTTTTGTTCAATTGAACTCTCTTTGGTCTAAATACTAGGCGTTGGTAGGTTTTTAGGTGTGTAATGATGAGGTTCGATCTTGTATTTATATCAATCCCTTTGGAGTAACAACTCACATTGAAAAACTTAGGCTGACCATTAGGATATGTTTCATTTTCAAATTAGATGAATTTAGGGGACTTGACACTTACATTCAGATAGGATAATAACATCAATGTTACTATCTATCCTGTATGTTAATGTTCAGGGAGTAAGAAATTAGGTACAATTTTTGAATTTGTAGATATGGAAGATAAGTACATTTTAATAATTTTTGGAAACATAAAATATTTGAATCATTGACATAAGATTGGTTGGACTAAGAGATATAGGCCAAGGGGCACATGGATAGAGTAGATGTGAGGCTTGTATAAATGGGAAAGGTTTGAGTTTTCAAAGTATAACTAAGAGGAATAACTAAGGTTTGAGTTTTCCAAGTATACAATACTAAGGTGCTACATAATAATAATATATAATACATTCCCACCCTTTAATCTAGTAATGAAATTACCAATTTAAAGGAAATGAATGCATACTTGGGTGTGTATGCACACCTTATCTTTGTAGGTGCCCAACTTGAGTGACTTGTTGATGACTGACCTACAAATAAGATCATGTTATTCTATACAATTAGAGCATATAATTTGGGCTGAAAGTATTTTAAATATATTCAAATTAAAAGAACAAGGTTTAGGAGTACATCTGTGTGTCGATGTAATTGCCTTGCCTATTGGTAAGTTATTTTGAAAAAGATGTATCATTATAAGGATTTAAAACTAAGATCAAGATAAATATTTAAAGTACATATATCCAAGGGGATATATATATATATATATATATATATATATATATATATATATAGAGAGAGAGAGAGAGAGAGAGAGAGAGAGATGCCCCCAAATTTGGAACAAAAGTGAGTTGCCACCTGGTAGTTGATATTAGATCAACCATGAAACCCAATGATACTTATAACCTGGTGAGTTTGGATGATCAAGTCCAACCTAAAAACTTGTAAATATTGAGTTATTTGATCACCTCCACCATACCAATAGTAAACCAACTATTGTGATAGATTTACTCAATAAAAGTCCATAAAAGTCCATGGGGTATCAGTATGAAAAAATCTATGATATGGATAACAATTCATAAAATAGTTTTAGAATATGAAACTAACTTGGATTTTTAAATATTAGGCAAATGTTGCATAACATATTCACCTTAGGTATGTCTCATGTTGAAACTATGTATAAAATAGTACCAATGTATGAAATTCTTCCATAAATATGAATTTGAATCATATAACTATGTGATTTGTCTAATTTGGATAACTGTATAAGTGTGGAGGGCATGCTTCCAAAGCATACCCCACTATATATGGAGATATCTAAAAACTGATATAAGTACCTATTTGGAGGATATATTTCTAAAACATACCCCCACTTTAAAGATGGAGATGATAAATATTGAATAGGTGTGAAGAACATGATTCTAAAGCATGACCCCACTAAATCTAAGAATTGTTATAAGTAACATATACTAAATTAGTGTGGATAACATGTTTCCAAATCATGCCCCCACTGAATCTGATAATTGTGAATATATGGAAGCCATGACCATGTGGCATGCCCCCACTGAATCTAAAAATTGATACAAGTACCATGTACTAAATAAGTTTGGAGAACATGTTTCCAAAACATTCCCCCACTAAATCTAGAAACTATTCCAAGTGTGGAGAACATGTCTCTATGACATGCCCCAAATAATATTCCCCCTCTAAGGTGAGGGAAAGATAAGAACTAGTAGCTATTATTGACCCTTTTTAGTCACCATGGAAGAAAAACATCTAATTTATGTTCAAGGCTTCAGGATCACTCACATTCTTCTCAAGATTTAGATGATTCTATGTAGTCACTTATAAGCCCAAAGGGAAGTTCTATGCTTAGATGATCTATGAGTTTTGGTATCCTAACAACTCCATTTTTTTAAGGAATCACTTTGACACTTCACCATTTCAAGGTTTTTCACACTAATGAATTCAAAATATGATGAGATTAAATTTTATAGGCTCCCAGAGACATCTTGATGGCTTCCTAGGCTCTCAATCATAACATGACTCTGGTCCAATTGAATGGTGCCATACGATAATTATTTATAACTCTCAATGGTTTTGAGTCCTTTTAAAATGACTTTCAACATTTAGTCAAAATTTAAGAATTTTCATAGTGGCTCTCCACATAAAAAATATTTTGGGCTAATGGATTAGTGGGATGCTTCCATGTGTTATAATCTTGGTGACCTAATGTCCCAAAACTATCTAAATAAGTTCAAAGCCTATGGGATAGTGGGTTAATGGGATGATGTCATATGGCATAATATCATTTTTATGATATACTAGAGATGTTCATACTAGTGTAATGTATTTGGGCTAGTGGGTTAGTGATATTTTACCATGTGGCATCTTCTTGCTTTTCTACTAAGAGATATACAAAGCATAGATCCTCATATCTAGTAGGTTAATGAGATCTTGTGATGAGGTAATATATCACTTCACCATAAAGAGAATAGTCAACATATATTTTAAGCCTCATATATTTTGAGCATGTTCTTAAGATTCATTTATTGTCATTGATGTCAATGTGATCTAAGTACATAATTCATTAATGACAAAGTGATAAGTTCTAAGTTGTTTTGAGAGTGCATTACATGTGTGAATGTATTTGGGAGGATAGATAATGTTGTTAATTTTATGTTCCTATTTAAGAGGTCATATGAGGTGTCAAGAGTTCTTGGTTTACATATGGAGGTGAAAGAAAGACTTTGGAATGCTTGTTTGCTTGTATATATTATCCTTGTTCACTTATCAAATCACGCTGAGTAGGCATATTGATGACATCAACATTCACATGTGTGAAGGTCTCAGGAGTATTTTGGTATATGGGTATATTACACTATGAGAGGAGATAATGTGTTACAAGTTTTATGTCTTGACATGATGTATAAAAAAAGTTATGGTAGTGCAAAGGTTGTCTTCTAGGCAGATTTCACTAGTTTCCATAGCCAAATTTGCAATATCAAGTGACCATTATACAAAGGAAAACTAGTTAGTAGTATTTTGTTTATAAATTTTGATAATAGATAAATTTAATGATGGGGTAAAAATAAAAGTGGTATATAAATTCAAGGGTTATCTAGGAAAATTGATTAAGAAGTTTGACTATTTGTACAATTGCATTTATTGCACATGAGAGTTGATTGTTGTTGAATGTGTTTTTTTGAATAAACTAGGGTGCAAATAAATTATTATATAAGACAAAGTATTGATCAAATATTTTTGGTATAAAAATAAAACATGAATTAGAATCCATATAGATCATACTCAAAGTGATTTGGAGTTTTTAATGTCGGTACATGTGTATTTATTGTAGATCAAATTTGACTTTTGTTGACTGTAATTAGTATAGGTTTGAGTAGGCTTCTTGTATTGGTGTTTATGAGGCTTTGGAGGCTGAATGAAGGTGTCATATGGATTGGATTATGTTCTTGAGATATTGATATTTCCATCCATATTGAGATTTTACGTGTACATTTTATATATAGTTAGTTTGAGCCTCTTTTGTGAAGACAATATTTCTAGGCTAATTAAGCCTAATAGGTCTTTAAGACCTAATGCAGGTTTTAGAGTATGATTAAATGATTTGATGTTTATTAAGCATGAAAAATGATCATATAGAAATAAATTAAATTTATTTTAATGTTTTGGGTCATTGGTAAGGTCCATATTGATCATATTGTGTCAGAGTGTTCCATGAAGGTGAATTAGGTCTCCATGGGACCTATTAAAGGCTTGAGGGCTAAAAGAGGTTTCATAAGGTGAGTGAGTGCCTTGGAAGTGGTGTATGACTTGTTAAACATAAATAAGGCATGTATTACATTGTGTTAAGGTGTTTAAAAAGTTTCCATCATTGGTTAAGGGAATTTGGTATCTAAATGTAACGTGTGGCCTAATGGAGAGTTAATTGCATGGGTCTTGCTTAAGTCTAGTGTGTTGTTTTGAACCATTTGAAGCATGAGAAACCTAATAAGTTGATTTATATTTTATGTAATGTTTATAAATATATATTTTTATGTTGATAAAAGTGGTATATAATCCTTAAGGGTTAAGGAAAGTGTTGTGGCTGACCAAGATTGATTGGAGAAAGAATAATGCATATGTAGAAGGCCATTTTGGCCTCATTGTGTTTGTTCGATAATTGAAGAGTGAATCAAATTAAATATGAATTTGAAGAAGGGTAATAGGAAATGAAAATCATAAAAAAATCATGTTGAATGTGTTACAAGGGTCTAACATTGTTTTTTTTAGGTCATGATCAACTAAGCAGATTTGTTTCAAGGCTATTATGCCTATGTTGCTTAGGTGACCTAGTGCAAAAGTTTTGATTATTAGACAATTGAAGAGTGAAGTGAATGGTATGAGAGTTTGTATAAGTATGTAATTTAATTAAAAAAATCATAATAAAATGTTTAACATGTTATAAATATCAGATAATGATGCTGAAGGTGGTGAGCTATAGATTGCTTGTTTCAAAGCTTGATAGGCCTATTTGTCTAGTTGAGATATATAGAAGAGGAAGAGGCTTGTATGAAGTAGAAAGGCAGGTTATCAAGTATAAAAAAAATATAATACCATAATCATGTATTTAATACATTGGATCAATGGTGGAGATCAGTTTGGAGGTGATTGAGTTGGTGCTTGATCATCTAGGGGGTTGTAGCCTCCTTGCTAGTTGGTGCTAGCTAAAGGTCAAGTGGGTGCTTGACTAAATTGAGGGGTGGGTGATCCTTGATTAGTTTGTGATGATATAATTGAATACATATATTTATATGATAATATTCTAAAGATTTTTTCAAGTTGGTTTTCTCCCCCATGAAGGTTTCCCACATAATTCATGTGTTATGTGCTTTGGTCTTACGTTATTTTCTTTGTTCATTGAAATGAATGGTTTATATGATTCATGAATGATTATGTTGAATGATTAAGTGTTTAAATAATTGGAAATTAATTTTATTTAATTTCATAATTGATTCTCCCTCTCTCCCTCTTAGTGATTATGCTTCTAGCAATTGGTATCAGAGTAGGTCCTTTAGGAAGGCTTGATAGCTAGAAGTTGGTATTTGAAGCACAAATGGGTAAGCAACTAAGGAAAAAAAATAAAGATTTGAGTTATATGGATAATAATTATGAGGATAATATTTTTACCCTGAGGAGTGACATGATCATAATGGATCAAGAGGATGTGAAGGTTACTAAGAATCTCAAATTTTAGTTATACAATGCTAATGAAAGGATAAGTACTTTATGGGCTCTTAAGGGGAAGGTATGTATCTTTAAATCTAATGTATAATTAAAAATAAAAAAGGATAATATGAATATTAATGATATTAAAAATAAATTAGAGGTTAAAAATTCAATTATTAGGGTAAAGAAGGATGAATGTGATCAATTGAAAACCAAGCTAGGATCCTTGAAGGTTGAGAATGAGAAGATAGTGGTCAAAATGAGCAAGGTTGAGTAAGAAAAATAAAATCAAGTAAAGAAGGATGATAGCATGAAAAATAAGGTGAGAATACTAGAAAGGTAGTCTAATGCCATGAGGTTTGTCAATTTATCTCATAGTCAATGTTATGCTTGCAAATAATTTGGTCACATTGCAAGAGATTGCAAAAAGAGAGGCAACCTGTCAAAAGGAGATAACAACCATCATCAAGAAAATGGTATGACTGATTTTGTTTTTATATTTTACATATTTGGTTATATTTCAAAATATTTTAATAATTGGTTGACTGCATTCTCAAGACAAAAAAAGGTGTATGGAGCTCCTAGTGTGCAAAGAAGAGGTCATACATGGATATAGAAACCTAAGACTATTAAGAGAGATCAGATTGAGACCAAGGATGAATTATTTCATGATCATATTAGTCAATATGGTTTTTTTTTTGGTATATATGAAGGAAATAAAATAATACTATTTATTAGGGTGTGTTGACAAGGGAGTCAAAGAGAAGATGGATGAGCCAATCAAGCCTATGAGGAGGCTTAAGAAAGACAAACAAACTAGTGAGAGTATGGAGACTTGGGAATATAATAAGTTTTAGGTGTTATAAGTGACTTGGTAGGTTATTTATCTCTATTAGGATTCATATAGGCATTAATCAATCATTTTAAGCATCATGGAATGGTGTTGCAAGGTTGATAAGTGAGAAACTAGTCAATAGGTCAATGTATGTTCTTTTGTCTTGTTATGAATTTAGTTTAATATGGATTATTAAATTTGGTTTCAATATTTTCAAAGATATATCAATATTAAAATCTATATAAGTGATTTGAAGGTCTGAATTTTTTTGTGGAAGAATATCTTACTTTGAGTGTCCTCAGTTAGCACAAGGGTTCTAATTCAAAAAACACTTGACATGGTGTATCTTGGGTTGTACAATGAGTTAGGTCACAAAACTTGGTGAGAAGGTGTAAAATGATGATATAAAAGTTTTAAATTAGGTTATGGTGTTGTATAGGTATTCACTTGGTGTAAAGGTATTATAATTTCAATTTATGTATCTTTATTTACACTGCATCTCTTTGAATTGACCTAGGAAAGGAGTATCTTTTCTTGTGCAAGAGAAAGGTCCTTGAAGGGATAATATCAGGAAGGTAAGTTGAAATTTTAGTATAAGGAATGTATGAATGCAATCAGATTTCATCCATATATGGCCTAAAGAGGTAGCTTGTTCATATTGGTAGCTTGAAAAGTTCTTATAATCATGGATTTAGGTAAGTTTAGTTGCTTTGAGCATGTTATTTTTATTTAGATTAGTTATGGTTGTTTGATTCATATGATAAGGTTTATAAACCATTGAAAGAGGTAATTTAGTCCTAAGAATATCATAATTTTATTAATTTTTCTCATGAAAAGATGTTGGATAGTTGTGGTAACCTATGTGTGGATGAAGATGGCTCCATTCAAGGTATGTTCTTCTAAGAGAGTTTACTTGTATATGTTTGCAATGTTTTGGTTTTGATCATGTGGAATATGGGGTTATGGGGAGATAACTCAAGTTTATTAAAGAGTATGTGAATTTTTGGAATGTTTTCTATATGCTAATAATTAAGGAACAATTCAGATAGAAGTATGTTCTCTTCAAATAATAATATGCAAATTATGCATAGAGTGAAGGGGAGCATATGTGAGATGTTTCAATTCCAAGGAGCTTGTGTGGTTGATTATGGTTTGAATACATGTTATATGAGATGATAATTATGTTAGGGCTAGATTTATAATCTTTTTGAGGAGTTTATTAGGTCAAAGGATCAATTTGGCATTTTGAGGAAGAGACCCTTTGTCATTAATGTTAAAGGGGGAGAAAGATCAGAATAAAGGAGTTATTCACTTTGGGAGAAAGCATTATAAAAGGTGTTTTACATAAATGGAAAAGGGGGATATTTTTTTATCATGTTATTAAGATTCATTTATTGTCATTAATGTCAAGGTGATATGAGTACATAATGCATTAATGACAAAGTGATAGGTTTCAAGTGGATTTGAGAGTGCATATCATGTGTATAGGTCTTTGGAATGATAGATAATATTTTTGATGTTATGTTAATATTTAAGAGGTAATATGAGGTGTTAATAGTTATTTGTGTGCCTATGGAGTGATGGGAATACTTTAGAATGCTTGTGTGCTTGTCTAGATCATACTTGTTCACTTGTTAAATCAAGCTGAGTAGGTAGATTGATGATGTCAGCATTCACACGTGTGAAGGTCTCAAGAGTAGATTTTTATATGGATAAATTAACCAATGATAGGATATAATTTGGTCCAATTTTAAGGTCTTGACATGATGTATATCAAAATTTATGGCAATGCAAATTTGGTGTCCTAGGCAAATTTGACTAGTTTTCATAGCCAAATTTGAAATATCAAATGACCGTTATACAAAAGAAAACTAGTTAGTAGTAATCTGTTTATAAATTTTGATAATATATGAATTTTATGGTGGGTTTAAAAAAAATAAATGTGGTATAGGAATTCAAGGGATATATAGGAAAATTTATTAGGAGGTTTGAATGGTCGTGTAATTGCATTTATTGCATGTGAGAGTTGACTATTATTGACTATGTTTTTTAAAATAAACCAAGGTGCAAATAAATGATTTTAGAAGACAAAGTATTGATAAAATATTGTTGGTATAAAAATAAATAATTAAGTATACTAAATATAGATCCTCAAAGTGATTTAGAGTTTTGAATGTTCGTACATGTGTATTTATTACAAATCAAAGTTGACTTTTGTTGACTGTAATTATTGCAAGTTTGAATAGGCTTCTTGCAATGGTGTTTATGAGAATTTAGAGGCTAAATTAAGGTGTATTATGGATTGGATGATTTTATTGAGGTCTTGATATTTACATCCATATGTGGATTATACATGGAAAGTTTATATACAATTAATTTGAGCCTCTTTTGTGAAGATAATATTTCTAGGCTAATTAAGCCTAATAGGTCTTTAAGACCTAATGGAGGTTTCAGAGTATGAGAGAATTATTTTATGTTTATTAAGCATGGAAAATGATCATATATAATTAAGGTAAAGTTATTTAAGTTTTTTGGGTCATTTTTAAGGTCCATCTTTATCATAGTGTTCCATGAAGGTGAATTAGGTCTCCATGGGACCTATTGAAGGCTTGAGGGATAAAACAAGTTACATAAGGTGAGAGAGGATATTGGAATTGGTGTATGAATTATTAAAAATAAATAAGGAATGGAATAAATTATGGTAAATTTTTTATAAAGGTTCCATAAATGGTTAAGGGCTATTGGTATCTAAGTATAATGTGTGACCTAATGGAGGGTTAATTGCCTAGGTCTTGCTTAAGCCTAGTGTGTTGTTTTGAGCCATTTGAAACATGGCCAACCTAATGAGTTGATGTATATTGTATTTAAAATGTCAAAACATATATTTTTATGTTTATAGAAGTGGGAAATAAGCCTTCATGGTTAAGTAAAGTGTTGTGGCTGACCAAGATTGATTGGGAAAAGAATAATGCATACGTAAAAGGCCATTTTGGCCTCATTGTGCTTGTTAGATAATTGAAGAGTGAAGCAAACTATATATGAATTTGTAGAAGGAAAAGAAGAAATGAAAACCATAAAAAAATCATTTTTAATATGTGACAAGGGTATAACATTATTTATCGTAGGTCATGAGCAAGTAAGTAGATTTGTTTCAAGGCTATTAGGCTTATATTTTGCTTAGGTGACCTAGTGCAAAGGTTTTGATTGTTAGATAATTGAAGATTAAAGTGAATGGTATGAGAGTTTTAAGAATTATGTAAGGGAATTAAAAGAATTATAATAATATGTTGAACATGTCATGAATATCAGATAGTGATGATGAAGGTGGTGAGATATTAGATTGTTGGATTCAAAGTTATATAGGCCTATTTGTCTAGTTGAGAGATATAGAAGAGGAAGAGGCTTGTATGATGTATAAAGGAAGGTTTTTAGGTGTAAAATAAATATAAGACAATCATAAGGTGTGTAAGACATCATATTAGAGGTAAAGATTAGTTTGGAGGTGATTGAGTTGGTGCTTGATCATCTAGGGGGTTGTAGCCTCCTTGCTCCTTCATAAAATTGGATCTCTCTTGTAAGTCATATGCTATGTGTGTATAGGTCTATACAAACACTATTTGTGGACCATTTTTTTCCCCTCTTAGTGTTGTATATTTCCTTGATCCTTCATACAAATCACTTATGCAAGTGTAGTGTCCATTTTTTAGATTGTGTAATATTTTATTATTTTATGTAGTTGCAATGTGTTCTTCAAATATTGTAAAGGTTCTCTATCTAATATTGGTGCATCACATTTTACATTTAAACAATCTATTGATGCCTATAATTGTATCATAGGGTGGTCTAGAGTGTTTAAGAAACACTAATAATTTTGAAACTCAGAGAATTTAATACATGAGTTGCAGGTTATGATATTCTACATATCTATAGTGAAATAATGATATAACAAGTGTACTATTTCACAAAAATTGTAAAGTTTGTTTGTTGGGAGAAATCATGGCTTGATAGTTAACCTTGGAAAATGAAAGTATGTTAAACTAAGTGAAGTGAATTATGCTCAAAGAACTAAGATAATATCTAAGCTAAGATGGATATTCAAAATAAAGACTGATCTAAAGTGAATTGATTAAAGAAAAAAAAAAAGAAGGGTAAGGAAGAGAAGAAACATGTTAATATTGTTGATCTTTATTCTATATATCATGACAAAGTTCAAATATCATCCAAATATGCACTTAAAACCAATGTATAAAATGAAATAACATAATCTCAAATCCTAACACACATCATGAAAACATTTAAGGAAGTGAAAGAATGTAAATAAGAAATAAGTTCACTTTAATCTTTACCCTTTCAAGCAAATAACATTAACACATATACAAGAATAGCAAAGAAAAAAATGAACCTAAGAAATTTTAGTCAATCTAGCACTGTCACAAATTAACAACACTATATTTGAAAAGTGAGCATCAAGAATTAATAAAAACCATTCAAATTTTGAATTTAAATTAGACAAGTAAAATAACAACTATGATGATAATTCACACAAACAAATAAGATAAACTTTTTATAATTCTCTACTTGCATTAATTACTCCAAAATTAGCATAAGTTTTCTTACTCAAAAAATCTCTTTTTTACAATTAACAATACCCCTTTTATAGAATGCTAAGGAGGTATGTTGGTTAGTTATGCCAAATTACAAATGTACAAGTGGCAGGGATAACTATCCCTTATACAATGTTCTAGAACTATGATATTTACTAAATAGACCGACTTATAAGCAATGTGCTGTACAAATTTGTACATGATTTTAAAAAATAATATTCCTTTTTAAAATACATACATGTTTAGTGACAAAAATAATATGCATTAATCAACAAATTTAACTTTGAGGCCCTCTTGTTGTTGCAGTCCCTTGTTTTTCCTAGAGGATCTTCATTGCCCTTTCATATTGATAATCAAATAACTTTAGATTAAAAATAGTTACCATGAAGAGTTCATATTCTTAATCCACCATGTTATTTAGATATTTATCATCCCTTTATAATTCTTATTTTATTCTCCTAGCCTCTACAATCTTCTCCTTTGTGGTAAAGATCATGCCCATGATCTTTGTGTTATCAGGTCCTATCTTCCCTTGGATCTAATTTTTCACTTCATGCATGACTTGGGTGGTTTTGTTCTTGAATTCATCATCAATTATTATACCAATTGATATGAGTGTAGTGGGATCCTTGATTATTCTCCCTAATATATAATCCTTCCTATTTTGTAATGGCTTATCATCCTCATAAAGGTTTTTTAGCTCCTTGAACCATTTGCTCAGATTCTTGATTTTATCTATTAATAACCCCATGGCCATGTTCAGATGAGCCAAGCTGATTGTTTTGAAATTAGGAATTTGATCCTCTATCAGGATGTTAATCAAATCCATTACTTTGTCTCTCGAGTTCTGCCATTGGTAAACTAGGTTCATGGCTGTAGTACCCTGCTAGCTTAATACACTCTATCTAGAATTTATTAACTTCAAATAATTAAACATTTCAAATAAAATATCTTCAAATATTTTTATCATTACATCTGGAATTGATAATATAACTTGTTCTTCCAATTTCTTCTTTTGATGTTGCATACCTTTGATGATAGTTTTTAATTATTTAGTTTGATCTTGGGATAACTATAATGGATCCTATTTAAGTATAAGATTTTCTCCAAGATTTTATGTTCCTAATTAGGTCAACCCAGCTAAAGGTTCCACCTTTTGATAACTCATTTCTTCACCACCTTTAATGATCCTTTTTTTAGTCACGCTCATCAAGCCAACAGTCTTTGGGTCAAAATTGACTCTAAATTTGGATTGAATTACTTGGGGAGATATGATCTCTATTTGTGCTCCACTTGATTGACCTGATGTAGCCAATATTATTTCATCTTCCTTTTATAGATCCATAATTCATGGCTTGAGATCTTCATGCACATGGATGTTGATGGCTTGCATCATAGCCCAATGATGATGTCTAGTAGGGACTTTCTATAGTCTAGGTCCATAAATGAACCACCCTAGAATAGCTGGACCATATATCAAGTTATCTTCACTAAATAGATTGACTTCATTCAAAGGAGGAGTAAAATTCACTTTGGGTTTCTTGGATTTTAGAATAATGGCCAATTCAATTTTCCTTTCAAGGGTGTCAGCAGGGACTAAGTCCAAAAATTCCTTCCCTTTTTATTTCTTGGTCTCTTCAATTTGAGCTTCTTCATCATCTGATTCATAAGCCATTGATAGCATTTTGAGTGCATCCTCTACAGTCTCATTAGGGTCCAATTCTATCATGTGTATCTCTTCTATAGGTGATCTTTGCTCTTCTTCCTTTGATGATCTAGGTATTACCAAAGAATAAGCTATCTCATCAGGTCTTATTTCCTCTGGTCTTTGCTCAATATGTGCCTCATGTTTATGCTCTACTTGTGGTTGAGATGATGGAGGTATAGTAGGTGCACTACTCAAAAAATGATACTATTTGGGCCTTAGTTTCCATCTACCATCCCCTTTTTGGTTCCTCTTTAGTCTAGGCTTAGGTCTAAGGTTATGCTCCTTTAACATCCTTGTGACCTCAAAATAGCTTTATGCCTTGGTTTAAATAGGATCATTAGCACCAGATCATAAGCACCAAGATACTGATTATAGGGCACACTTAGAATATTATTGACATTCAAATGCTCCTTGACCCTTTCTTAAGGGTCCCACTATTTTAGTTCATCTATTTATAGATTAAAAGAAGTCCTATGTTTGGATGCTGCCTCAATGTTGTCCCATTGCTTGAAAATGTTCTCAATTGTTATGGTCAATTTAAGGAGGAAACCTTTTCTCTTGGTCTCACAAAGACCATCTATACCATAAAATAGTTAATATGCCACCTTTGACTTTGCTAGTTTATTTGGCACATAGATATGTAGCCTAAGAGGAGTGCATTAGGTTACCTCAATTCTAATTACTATAAAATCTAGATATAACTAGATATCTTCCATAGTTTTGATATACTTCCTAATTAATGGGTTGAATCTCTCCTTGAGATGACTAGTTATGACTTCACTAAGGGATGGATAGACACAATCATAGATGAATTCAATGTGATCCCTATACTTGAATATGTTCAGCTTGGAATAGTTTTGTGAAACTATTTATGTTCCATCGGGTGACCATTCCCTTTAATTTGGGATATTTGTAGTAGCACAAAGGGCATACAATAGGTATGAAATAATAAAGAATGGGGTTTTCTTCCTCTACTTGATGGCATAGATTTTCCTACTCAAATAAATGCTAATTATTTCACCTAGGGGAAGGGTAATATGATATTCAACCATGAAATAGATAATTAAAACCTAAACAGGATCAACATAGGCTATGATGGCATTTACACATAGTTTTCTTAACATTATCATAATCATCCTTATCCTTGGTTTAAAATGGCTACTTGGGATGTTCTTACTGAAGTCTAAAAAGACTTGGTTCCCAAAATATAGCCATATGGAAAGGATGTCCTTTAAATCATTCTCTTTGGCCCATGCATCGATAAAAGATTGGTTAATTTATGGTATGGGTAGTTTATAATAGTTTTTAAAAGCTACAGTAGAGATATATGCCACATTTTTGTGAGTGTGTTCATTAATTATCTAGCCTTTATCTATCTTACTTTATTTGAAAATAGGAGTAAGAATGTTGATACAATGGAGTACCTTAGGTTTTTCTACTGCAAAGTGTAGACTAGTCATTTAAATTATGACTATGTCATGGTAAAGCCTCTTAGTAGACATGTTCTTCTCTTCCTCTTTGGTGATGGCCTTCTAGTTCTCAATGGTCCAAAACAAATTTGACCAGTTGTTGTTTTTGATGTTTAAAGCATTGGAAATGAATTCTATGTCTCTAAAAACCCTTCCTTTTACATTTATAGTCAAATAAAACTCCACATCTTCCTTTAAGACACCCTTTTGAGCTGTCATTGTTATAATTTTGATCAAATTGCTCACTAGTGGACTAATTCAACTCTAGATTGAATTATCCCTATAAAGACAATATTTCAATTTTCCTTAGTTTGATTGTAATGAAAATAGGGTCAAATTAGGGTTTATATACATGCTAGGGATTTTTTGAAGTTTAATCAAGTTCATACAAATATTTAATGATGGTATGCTATTCATACTATGTGAGCTTTGTGACTAAGATTGCCTTTAGATCTTATATTTATACCTTTGCCTTTTTAGGTCCATGAGATCTCTTAATATAACTTGGTGTTTATGTGGTTCTACCATGTCACATAGCTCATTAATGTTTAAAAAGTGATTGTTTGTCCTTTAAGACATGTGTCAACATCTCATTGGGTTTGGGCCCTTTGAAAAGTCTCCTTTATCTTGCACTATTGATTAGATCTGAGAGATTGAATGCTATTGGTCAACTTTTATGATTAACACTTGAGATTTTTCCATTTGTCACATCTACAATCCTTCTTTATGCCTCCAAATGTTATTTTCCTCTCAGGCTAATGGCTTTGCATGACATGGTATCTCCACGTTCATCTTGGGTTCATTTTGAAAAGTCAACATTCATTTTGCATTATTTGATCTTAGTTATATGGATCAATGTTCACCATCGATCTATATCTTTTAGTTTCTATCCTTTTATCTACATATTATTGATTTTTTAACATAGTCTCTATGATGGTGATACTTATCACTTTATCTCTCTTCCTAAGGATTCATTAAAGTTTTGACTTAATGCTCACCATTGATCATAATGCATATGTTTAGTCATATATCATTGATCTTAGGGATAGTGTTTCAGAGAAATTTCACTTATATTATCTGGTAAGGTAGAGAAAAGAAACTTGAGAAGGGTATGATAGAAAAAACTAATATGTTGTGCATGTGTTGATCCATATGGTTGTAGATAATCCTCTTTAGCTTTGTAAGAATGACCTATAGATAAGAAAACACTCAAAGAAATGGTTGATTAGATAGATAGTAGGGTGGATCACCTATCAAGCTAGATCTAAGAAGCATAAGATTCCTTGAAGTCTATAAATCCACAATTTTAAACAATCAAGTTTTAAAAATAAAAGATAAAGTAATTGCATATATCACAGAAGATACTAAAATGAAATGCAAGAAGTGCTCAATAAATGAATAGATGAATTTGGATAATTATAACAATAAATAGATTGATATTAATTCCAAATAAATTAGGTGTGATTAAAAAAATATGGAAGGGTTCTACGATTAGGTAGGGGATCTAAAAGTTGGATTTGGTTAAGATCTAGTGGGTGAAAAAACTTGTTATTTATTTATCTAACAGTGATTGTCAGTGGTTGGGGTGACTGTCAATGGTTAGGGTGACCATCGGCAATTGGGGAAGACTGTCAATGATTAGTGTGACCATTGATGGTTACTATGGGTTTTTTTTGGTTAAGAAAGATTGATTGGTGAGGTTACATAATGTAAATTTGAAAGGCGAGTTTGGGTTAGGTTGATCATGAAATAGTAAAAAATTAACTAATTAGTGTAAATGGATACTTAGCTTGTTAGTTGTTGATTTGAGGGAGGGTCAAAGGATATATTGGTGAAACTTGGATCAATTTTGGTAGAGTAATGATAATTAGCTATTGGCCAATGAACGATAGCACTTAGTCTCTCTATCACCCTTGTTGATTCGATGGTTCACTAAAAGAATACCACTAAAAGGATGTGATGATGCAAGATGATCTAGCTGTAAGTGTAGATGATTGATCAATTATGAATTTGGATCCCTTTCACCTTCTCCTCCTCTCTTTTTATAGGAAGGAGAGGTGTAATAATAGTTTAAAAAGAGATTTAAAAAGTAGTTCAAATTTAGCTTTCACATGCATTGGCTCACAGATGAATTATATGAGATAAATATAAAAAAGTAAGCTAGAGTTTACTAGAATTTGATTTTTTAGGTGGTGGGAACATAACCGTCAGTGGTAAAACTTAACCATCGATGGTTAAGGTAACCATCAGTAGTTGAGGGTCAAAGGTAAAGTTTGGTAAAAATATTTAGTTAGTTGGTTAGCTAGTCAGCTAACTTGGTTTAGGTTTACAATTGAAAGGTTATGGGATGGTCCCTTGGGGGTTTAGGGGTATTTTGACATCTAGAACCATTATGTGTGGTTTTTTAGTGTCTACATTTTGCCCCTTTTTGTTATGTAGTTTGTATCAGCAAGCTACAAAATAAAAATGGATTATAGGTCAAAGGTTTGGTTACCTTAAGCATGGGAAGAGGTGTTCCCCCTCAAATTAGGAATTGATGAGGTGAAACAAAATTAGGTACAATTTTGATAAGTAGTTAAGGTGGTGTTTAGTTAGTGGTTGATAAGTTGGGAAATAAAGCACATAAAAAAAAAATGTCACTAAGTATGATAACTAAGATCATGAATTGACTAGGTTACCATGGTTGGTAAAAATAAGGTTGGTACTAGAAGAACAAGTGATAAGTGGAACACATGACTATATATGATGGTTAGGCTACACTATTAAACTCAAGTCTCCTAGACAAGGTCAATGTTTTCATTCGTATCCAAGGTAGGAAGTACTCCCATAAAGACAAAAATTAGTCAAGTATGTACAAGGTAATGCAAGTTCAAAATGTTCAACTTGGTAAACTAGTTGTTATGGTCAAAAGGACCAAGTCAACGTCATCTCAAAATGTGCACTAGGTTTGGGCTAAAATAGCCAAGTGTGAGGTTTAGACATGGGTTGTAGTTATGTTTATTAGAGAAGGTAATCTCCCATGGTTGGGTAGTAGGTAAAAGTTTATTTGAAAAAATTGTGGGTAGGAGGGAAAACCCTAAAATGGTCAATCATTGATGGTCAAGGTCAACTATCGATGGTCACCCTGACTATCGACAGTCATATGTCAACCCTAAAATGGAAAAGACAAAAGACCATTGGGGGTTTTATTCCTTCATTATGAATTCAAACCCATAATGATTGGCATCTTGGCATTTGGAAAACAAAAGAAGTAATGATGGTTAGCCAGTGGTTGAGTGAGTTAACTTGAGGCTGATTGAGTGATTGAGGATGTAGAGGGGATGAGGGAGAGTGTGAGGATAGGTGGCAGTTCTTAGGGTTCCTCCTTAATGATGGTCAAGGAAAAAGGTAGGTATAATGGTGAATTGGTATATTAGGTTTCAATTTGTGCATTTAAATGTTTTGCTATCAAGTAGGTTGTGTGTTTTCTTTGGTGTGGGTGGGTTTGACCTAGGGCTAGGTTTGGGTAGTGGTTTTTGTTTTTAGAGTAAAAATGATAGGTTAGATGCAAATTTATGGTGGTAAGGTAGATAAGGAAGGGTAGGGTTAGGTTTAGGTTGGCTCATGTGAGATATGGTGAGGGTAGGTAAGTGTAATGGATGGGTAAGGTGTGTTTTGATCATTGATGGTCAAGTGATAGTGACCATTAGTAGTATTTTTAGACCATCACCAGTTAATACTAACTATTAGTGATCAAGGATTGACCATTGGTAGTTGATACTTGACCATTGGTAAGCCACATAGTGGTGACCTTTGATGGCCAGTATCTAATCATTGATGGTTGACTATAAGAATAACTGACCATGAGTGGTCAGTAGTTAGAAGGCTAAGGTTGAAAGTCTTAGTAAAGTGTTGATAGTTAAGGTCTGGGTTGAGTTTTAGTGAATGGTTAAGGTTTAAGGTGAATGATGTAACTAGTTAAGGTCAAGGGTAATGTTATTGGTTGATAGGTAATGGTTAAGATTGGGAGTTAGGGGTATAAGTTATGTTTGGTCAAATATTTTAGGGTGAAGGGTTTGAGTGTAGCTTAAGGGTTCATAGTAGATAGCTATGTTTGGGTAAAGGTGTAGGTAATGGTTGAGATAAGATAGGTAAAGGGGAAGGATGTAGACATTGATAAGGTAGAATAGGTGGATTTTATTTTTGAGTCATGGTTATGGGTCAGATGAGGCAAATATCATAAAGTAAGTAGGAGTTAGGGGTAATAGGTAGAGTTCATAGGTAAAAATAGTATAGGGAATTAAGTTTGTTTGCTATTGAACCTTGTAGACATGGGAGAGGATTTAGATGAGGGAAAAAGTTCCCTATATTTTCAATGAGATTCATCAAGGTATGATTTTTAATGACTAGGTATACATGGAGGATGTGGGCCTTGGGGGTATGATGCATTACTAGCATGTACCTCAAGACACAATGATGTTAGTGGCACTCATCAAGAGATGGGATCCTACCACTAATACCTTTTTATTACCTATAGGGGAGCTAACTACTTTACATGAGGATATTCATAAGATCATGAAACTACCCATATAGGGAGAGATGATCTATCACATTGAGAGGAGGAATGGGATGAGCTTATGGAGCTCTTGTATAGAGATGCCATAGATTTTTTGAGGTGGTACTTCAGAGGATTTCATTACATACCACTCTATTATAGGGATAGGGATGCAATGAGGCTTTTCACCATGATGATGATAATAGTGATGTGTTATGCATTTCTTGATTCTAGTAGTGAGAGATTCCCTTAATTATTGTTGGGGGTGCTTGTGGAGATGTTTTTGGGTCATAAAGTGTTCATGTGAGCACCTGTGTCATTAGTTCAAATTTACTAAGATCTATGGGGCTTCTATGCCCACCAGAGATATGGGATCAATGTTAGATGTGTTCTACATTATTAGGCTTATGAACACATCTGAGTGCTTAGACTGATGGGGCTGTCATAAGAGGGTTATGTTTAGATGAGTTTCTAAGTTGGATACATGTAGTGGAGGAGTGATTATGCTATTTCAAGACCAAGGGGAGGGTCACATGACATTGACTAGTTCAAAGAATAGCTAGATGCCTTAGTCATTAGAGATGTGATTTTGAGACCATATGTTAGGTTTCCAGGGTGGGCACATTATAAGAGACATAATCTATCCTTTCAAAGCTACAAATGGATATATGATAGATGAGATGACAAGATTGATTTGATACCATTTTATAGGATATGATGATAGTTTGGATTGTTTTAGGGTATCCCTAGGATGTTCTTGAGGTACATGAGGGAGAATGTAAAGTTCCCACTACCTGCTCCATAACCAGTGCATGATTTCATTGACCATGAGGAGTTACCAACAAAGATAGATATAGATGATGTAGGTGTTATAGATGGGTATCCTACATGGTACCAGAAACTCTATGCTATAACTAATATTGGTCTTGAGGATGGGGGTTAAAAGGATATGGATATTGGTGCCAGAGGAGATGGGCAATATGTTTAGATGTCAGGGATTACCCTAAATATATAATCAATGATGACTGAGAGGGACTAGGCATGAATGAGTTTTTCTATAGCATAGGCATCCTTGTTAGTGGCATAGGTATCACTGGAAATAACATAAGGTCAATTAGACACTATTATAGGTGAGAGAGATTAGGCTAGGTATCAACTAGCCTTGGTAATGTAGGAGAGATATTCTCTCTAGTAGATAGGGGTGGAGTACAAATAGTGGTGGCACTAGTAGGGAATATCCCTATGTAGAGATATGTAGTGCATGTGGAGGAGATATGGTATTATGAGGAATTGGAGGCATCTACTAGATGAGCCTTGATGGGGTGAGTATAGAGATAGGTTTGTAAGTGGTGCTATGATAGTGATACCACGTCAGTGGGTGACATTTATGAGGTCAGTGGGTGACATTTATGGGTGGGTAGGTAGGTATAGGAGGACAAGCTATAGGAGGCAATGGTGCCCCAGGATCTTAGAGTTGTGATGAGACATTATATTTTGATGTGTTATATTATTTTTGATACCAGCTTATGAGTAGATGAAGTGAGATGTATGTTTTGAGAGAGATATGTATATTATTGTATACATGATGATGATTATGTGATTATAGACTCATGATTTATAGATATGATCTTTGCATATGGATTATGGTTCATGGTTATGATATTCATGTTGATTATTTTTAATTATGGTTATGCTCATGATGATGTGGATGTGGACTCACCTAGTTATGCATGTGATGATATGTTTCTTTAATTTATGTTCACAATAATGTTTGGTATGGATTGATGTTATGATGATAATCTGATGGATTTTGATGATGATATTATGTGATGTGGTTATGAATATGGTCATTTTGTTTAAATTACATAAAGTAAGTTAAATAACCAAACTAGATGTGAGAAAGAGAAGATAATCAAGAGACAAACATCTAAGTGAATATATCAACCAATATGAGAGAATAAGGAGGCATGATGCTTCTTTGGTAATGACTAAAACAAACCAAAGATGGATGGGCTTAAGGAACATAAGCCCTTCAAATGCTTTGCATTAGCATTCATTACTTGGTTAAAAAGGCATCTTGATCATATTATGTCAAGTAAGCTCAAAATCCCTTGTTTATAGTGTATAAAGGGGAGATGGATGAATTTGGAACCTTCTTGTGAGACTAACATGCCTCTTTTGAAGGTTACCAAATAGCTAGTATAAACAAGTTCATGTCATATAATGTGTAGACTGATCGATGCAAGAAATCTAATTCTAAAAGTTGATTGTAAATTCCAAATTATTTTGCTTTTGTTTGATTTTGATAATAGGTCCTTTACTATTTTGTTATTTCTTGAGAGAGTTAGGGGAAGTTGATTGTAATTGATATGCATTTATAAATGCTTTACTCAACCATCCTTCAAGGGAGTGGTCTAAGTTTTGTGTGCTTTATTTAAGGCTTTTGATAGTTGTCCTTCAAGGGAGAAGTTTATCTTATATTGAGAAATTTGGATATGTTCTTGGCAGCTATCCCTCATAGAAGCAGCCCATGTATGTTAGAGAGTGACCCATGTGGGTTATTTTGATTTTATTTTGATGTTTAATTTTGATGTCATGGACTTGATTATATAGGCTTAAAGGGTCACCTTTTATGAAGGCAAAACTAAGTATAAAAGAAGGTTGATTAGGTGTGAAAGAGGTTTAGGTGAAAATAATCATGGGAATACATCCTAGGAAAGGGGTAAAAAGTACCATGAAAATCATGCCATGGGTAGAGTCACGGTACCCATTATTCAATATTAGGCTGTGGTTGTGATAGATAATCACATGATTTAGTTTTAATTAGTTTCTCTAAAACAGGGAGATGAATGGGGTTTGAAAATAAGTTATGAGCTTAAGCTGGACAAAAGGTGAGTTTGATCCTATTTTAACAAAAAAAGGATGCATATGTGAAGCATTAAGGGACTCATGTTCTAGGTTACCTTCAAGAGAGGACAACTAGTAAGATTTTGATCCATAATTATGTGTTATGATATAAGGTCCAAGCTAATTAAAAGCAAACTTGCCTCACTTGCTTTTCTACATATCAGTGACATGTTGATTTTATTTGAGGACAAGGTCTTTGATATTGAATTCTTGCACTTTAAGCTATTTGTTATAATCATTCTTGATTTATTCTTGATAGATGTGAAGATAGGTGATTACTACTAAATGATGCTCGTCAAGTAGCTCAAGTTGTGTTAGACATTCTTGATGATAATCACTCTCAGATATGAGATCTCATATAGATATACAAAGAGAGGGAATTTGGAGTTAAGAGGTAAGAAAACCTTTGTTCCAAAAACTAGAGAAAAAGGGGTATCACTTGTAGGGGTTCGAATGCTAGTACGATATGCTCAAAAGGTGAAGGGGATGTGTAAATGCCAATCCTAACTAGATGTGTTAACTATTTTAGTTAGCATGTTATTGAGAGTTTTATTAGAGGTTTCCACCTATCTATTTGGTTGGGGATGATAGGGTGAAGAGAAACTCAACTTGATATTGAATACATCACAAAGACCTTGAACTTGTTTATTTTTGAAATATTTTCCATTATTGGTGATAATTTTGTGAGGAACACCAAAATGATAGATGATGTAATGGTTGATAAAGTCAACAATTTTTTTCATTTTGGTTGAGACAAGAGGAATAGCCTTAACCCATTTGGTAAAATATTTAGTCATAGTGATGATATAATGGTGTCATTATGAAGAATGGGGGTTAATTTCACCAATGAAGTCCAAACCCCATTATGAGAAGGACCAAAAATTTGTGGAGATGTAAAGACTATGGCTAGGTTCAAGATGTAAATTAGTATATTGTTGACACTTAACACAATTTTCACATAATCAAAATAGTATTGGTTAAGGGTAGGATAGTAATAGCTAAGATGAAGGATGCATTTAGCAATGGTGAGACCACTAAAGTGTCCCCCATAGATCTTATCATACATTTCCATAATAACATGAAAGGACTCATGTCTACATAGGTAGTGGAAGAGGAGACCATCAAAGCCATGTTTATAAATAATTCCCCTAGTATGGTATAATGTGAGGTATTCTATATAAATGCTCTTTGAGCATTCTTAAAAAGATCAAAAGGAATGATTGAAAGTTTAAGATAGTTGAAAGTATGCTGATATCAAAGGTCATGTTAGGTTTCCTCCACATTAAAGATGGTGGGAGAGTCTAGTTTGACATAAGAAGGTTGGGTAAGTCTATGGATAATGATAGATAGCTTAGAATTAGAGGCTTTAGATAGGATCTGAGAGGTAAGAGAAGCCATCATGTTGGAAAACTTGTTCATAAATTATAGAGTGGTTTGGATATGGTAGTGTTTAAATGATTCCAAGAGGATGTCAATGAGTTATTACTTTTGAAAAACATTATTTTTTCACTGGTAAGAGCCATTGATTTGATTGATCATGAGTTGGGAGTAAACAAATATGTTGATCATTTTGACTCCCAAGGATAATGTAGTTTAGAGGGTTATCACCAAGGATTTATACTCAACCATATTATTGGTACATTTGAAATCTATCTTAAAGGATAAAGGAAGAGGTTCACTATGAAGGGGGATAAGGATAATGCTGACTTCCCCACAACATTGACACTTTGATCCATCAAAGAACATGGTCACTTGATAGGTAATGTCTACCTGGGAGAGGGTTGTAATGGACTCATCAAGAAACTCAAGAGGAAGAGGTTGATTATCAACTAATGGTGTGTCGGTCAATTGGTTAGCAATGACTTGCCATTTAATTGACTTTTATTGAATGAACTCAATGTTAAACTCAACCAAGAGCATGAGACACTTAGACATACATTGGTATTGGTATAGCTTAGAGTATATATACTTGAGTGGATTGGTATTGGTTATGCCATAATTTGTATGGTTAAGAGGGTAGTGGAGAAGTTTGGTGGCCACGAAGACCAAAGATAAGCAAAGTTTATCACCAAGTCTCTTACTCTACAAGCATGTGACTAATGTAGTAGATGGCTTTCTCTTTTTGTTGTTAATCCGAATGGGCAAAAATTTCCCCTAAAGAGTGGTCGGTGGTATAGATATAAAGGTAAAAAGGTTGATCTTCCTTGAGAGGAATGAGGATAAGTGGAGACAAAATGTACTTTTTAAGCAAATCAAAGGCTTGTTGATAGTAATTATTCAACTTAAAAGATACATCCTTATTCAAAAAGTGATGAAAGGGTTGACATCGATTTGAGAGCTAAGAGATAAAGTGATGAATGGATTGGAGTTTCCCCTACAAGCTATGTATTTTCTTGATGTGGGTAGGAGGAGGAATGTCAAGGATGGATTTGATTTTTTTTGGATTGACTTTGATTCCCCGAAGGGATATGATGAAGCCAAGGAGATTTTTTGATAAGACCCCAAAATGCACTTTTTGGGGTTAAAGTAGACATGGTAATGGATGAGTTGCTCAAAGATAATCTTGAGAATAATCAAGTGATTCTTATGACATTTGGATTTTATAAGAAGGTCATCAACATAGTCTTCTATGATTTTGCGAATAAGGTCATGGAAGATGTAGGTCATAACACATTGGTAGGTTACACTCGTGTTCTTAAGTCCAAAAGGTATGACCCTATAGTAGAAATTTCCCCAGGGGGTGATGTAGGTAGTTTTATGTTGATATTTAGGGGCAGTTAAGATCTAATTATACCTCGAGAATCTATCCATCAAAGATAACATCTCATGGCTGGCTATAAGGTTAACTAGTTGATCAATTCTTGGTAAAAGAAAGTCATCCTTTGGAAAAGAAAGTTTGAGGTCATGAAAGTATGCAAAAATGTGAAATCCCCTTTGGCTTTGGTGATAGGTATGACATTTGAGATCCATTGGGGATAGTCAATGGGTTGAATGAAATTGATGGATAGGAGATGCTGAAGCTCTTCCTTGACATGAAGGGCTATATAAGGGTGCATTCACCAAGGTTTTTGTTTAACGAGATTGGAATCACAGTTGGTGACTATGTTATGGGTAGAGATGGAGGGATTGATTCTTATCATGTCATTATAAGACCAAGCAAATGCTATGATGTAGTCTTATAGGAAAGAGGGGAAGTCTTAAAGCTCATTAGAATTTAGCAATTGGCTAATTTTGACAATGCATAGGTTATCTAGAGTACCCAGGTTGATATCCCTAGTCGATTCATTCAACATGATGTAAGTCTAAAGAGGAAGAGATCTATGGATATAAGAGTTTGGTACACCAATATAGGTGAGAATAAAATCATCATCCTGACACTAAATGATAATAATGGTAGGGGAGTCATCTCCTATCATCTTAGGATGGAACATAAGAAAGGTTACAATCACCCCATCCTTTTGATAAATCATGGGTCTGAGGTTGATCATATTGAATAAAAAAACTTAGAGGGGATGATGTTAGGATCCTTAGATATTGATGGTGGAGTGGATGGTGAGGATGGTATGTACTCATCAATGATGATAATGGGAGGTGGGTTAGTTTGTTGTTTAGGTGGCATGAAACTGAGGCCATGTTTTTCATGTGGTTTTTGGGTTTTGATTAGAAGCAACTCATTAGGCTTGTATTCATACTGACATAGACCAAATAATTTCCAAGCACACTTATAAAGGTATGTCTGGGAAAAGTTTAGTTTTTATAGATAGGAGAAGTTAGAGGTGAATGGGTGAGGTAGAAAGGAGGTGGCAGAAGTGTCAAGAGGATTAACAAGAGATGAAATTGGTTTGATGAGTTGATGGTCCAAAAAGAGTAATGGTTCTAATATTAGGGTCATAGTCAGGCTATTAGTTAAGATTCCCATACTCTTTGGGAGTAAGGAAAGCATCAAGGGTGAGAAGGCAACACTTACCCAATGAAAGACACTGGAAGGTTGATTTTAAAGGGTGTATCATGGGGGTTTGGGTGAAATTAATGAATGAACTAGTGGAGGCTTTGATGGAAGAGGGAGGTAGAACTTCATCTTTCACTGATGAAGGTTTGTTGGATGGAGGAAAAAGAACATCATTGGGTCGGTACATCATATTGCATGATGTGAAAGGGCTCAAGTTAGATTGTATGGTAACAACTTGACCTTCATGCTCAAATTTGATGTACTGATGTAGGGTGGATGGCACACAACCCATGTAATGAATTCAAGGGTGACCTAGTAAGAGGTTGTAATAGAACTCTCCTTCCACTACATAGAATATTTTAAGAAGCATGTGGGGTCTTAGGAAAATGTGAAGGACAACAGTTCCTAAAGTCATGGCCATGGTATATTTGAATGATTAGAGCATCATTGATGTTTTTAACATAATATTCTTAGGTAATTTAAGTTGGTTATAGGTGTGGGATGAGATGATGTTGATACTGACTCCTCCATCATTCATAACCCTTTTGATGTTGGTCTAGTTGATATAGGTGGTAATGAATAGAGGAGGGTCTAGATCATCTGGATGGATAGAGGGTATTTCTAAATCCTTGAAGGTAACAAGGTTAGAAATGTGAAGAGCTCCAATAAAGGCTATTAAAGGTTGAGGGTATTACAACCTAACTTGTATAGATTTCAACACTTATATCATCACTTGATGATGATGGGGTGAGGTATTGATTAGTTCATAGAAACTCATCTTTATCAATGTTTGGTGAAGCTATTTGAGAATTACTCACTGGATTGATTTGGATGGGTTAGGTTGAGAGGGACCTATGATAGACACCTTGGGTTTGGTTGAAGGTGGTTGGTGTTGGCTAGGTGGTTGGGTGGTGGAAGAGGGATATGTTCATGGAGTAGACACTTTTGCCTTTCCCTTATCCTTTGGTTGAGCCTTTGATCATGTGACCACATGGATGGTATGGCTTAGGGGAGGAGTTAGACTAGATGATTTCTTCAATTATTCTTTATTTTGAGGTGAGATTGGAGGAGTATGTAGGTGTTGGTCAATGGCTATTAGTTCTTGGATTAGTATTGGGTTTATAAGAGGCTCATCTAATAATAAGTCATCCTCATGATATAGCTGATGGGTTATCACTTGGAGAGATTTGTAGTTCTCTATGTCATGCTCAAGCATCTTATGGTATGAACATACTAATTTGTCATTATACCAAGATATTTTAGGATTGTGTGGGTCAAATGGTCTGATAGGTGGCAAGATTAAGCAAGATGCTTGTAATAGCCTCTATAATATGGTTGAGTAAGACTCAAGAAATGGTGTCAAAGGTATAGGTGTCTTGGTTTTGGGAGTTGAGGTGGAGGCCATTTTAAGAGTGGGATTGATGGTAGAGGTTTTAGGTAAATGAGCATTCTTGATGGATAGGTTTAGTTTTGGTAGAGAGGTTGAGAGTTTGGGGTTGGAATGTTTTTGGGTAGACATTTGGGAGATGAGATATTTTTCTAGAGATGAGTAGGAGATAGGAAGTATGTTCATGGGTGGTTTAGTGTAAATAGGTGTGGATGAAAGTAGGAGTGATGGCATAATCAAAAGTGGTGGTTGAGTTTTGATTGGGATGGTTGGTTTCCCAATTAAGGTAGAGGGATGAAGCCTCAAAATAGAGGGAAAAGGGGATAGGGGAGGCAGAGTTTTGGTTTTTGGGCTTCTAGGTGGTTTTACCTTCTTTGTTATCTTATCTTAGGGTTTGTTTGATAGGTTTAGTGGGCTTAAATCCAAATTTACTAACAGGTGAGTAATGTTATGAGTAGGAAGTATACCAAGGTTTTTGGTGGGTTGGGTTAGAATGGTAGAAGGTGATTTAGTGACTTTGGGTGAGTTTGATTCTGATGATGCTGCTATAGTTTGATGGGTAGAGGTGTTTTATGGTTAGGTTGTGGTGATAGTGGAAATGGTAGGTTGTTCTGATGACAAAGGCACTTGATTGGTTCTATATGGGAGCCCAAGATATTAATAAAAGGTGGCTTGATCCAAGTTAGGGTCAGATATGAATTTTAAGTTTTTAACTAGTTTGGAGAAAGGTTTATAGATGGGTTTGAATCCCCTAGTGGTTGATTCAAAGGATAGACCCAGGGGATGAGGGGGAGTAATAATTACCTCATCTATTTTTTGATTACCAAGTTCTAAGGTCTAGGAAGGTAATTCCTTAGTGGGAGGTGTAGGCAAGTGGTTTCTTCCTTAGGAGTGTTCTCTAAAGGAAGAGTGGATTGTTGTATGATTGAGGAAAATGATAAAGTGAATGGTTTCCTCCTTTGATGTGCATATCAAAGGAGAGGTTGGTGAATCCACTAACTCAATAAGTAGAGTAGAGGAAGAGGTGATTTGGTTGATGGTCTTCTCAACAGTAAGTTCACCAAGATCCATATTGATAGTATGGGCCTCATGAGCATGAGAAGATTATTCTTTGTTTTTGCTATTAGTAGAAGGAGCCTAGTTGGGAAATGGTTTTTTGAATATGTCAAGTGATTAGTTTAGGGGTACATTGGGGTTATCCAACACAAGTTTCCCCTTTTCAATGAGAGTTTGGATAATGTTATTGAAGGTGTTACACATATTAATGTCATGTCTAATGAATTGATGGAAGGTGTATAATTCATTCTCCTTATACCACCAGGTATAGGATGTGAAGAATTGAATTGCTATGGAGGTTTGATTAGAGGGAGTTGTATGAGATTGGATTTTAATAAATTTTCCAAGACTAAAGCATATGACTCTCCAAGTGGAGTAAATTATTTCTTGGTGTTACGATTTGGGTTCCTGGTGTTTTGATTGGAGGAATTTTAAGTGTTAGAATGGTTGACAATAGGTGGAGGGGAAGTCTTAAGGATAACCATATTCAGGGTTCCCTTATTTTTGGAGGTAGTGTCAGTTTGATTTCTTGGTTTAGAGGAGGGGGTCTTATTTAATTTGAAGGTAGAATTCTTGTTTCTCAATTTTAACATTCCCTCATCAATGGATCTATTTTCTAGTTTTCATGCCATGGTAAAAGCTTCATCAAAGGTCCTAAAGCTCTAAACCTATAAAGTAGAGTAAATTTGTTTAGCACATGCTTGAGTAAAGATTTAAATTAGCTTAAGTTGGGGTAGAGAGAAGGAGAGTTGGTTTATCAGACTTCTATAATGGGCCACAAAGTTAGCAATAAATTCATCATAAAATTATCAAATGGAGTAGAGATCAATGATGGAGACTTTCTTAGAGATGTTTATGGAAAAGTGATCTAAGAAAATATGAGTTAGTTGGGCAAAAAAAAAGAGGGAGTGCTTTGTAATATCTCTATACCAATCTAGTGTTTGAACCTGATAGAGACATGGAGAAGGTATGAAGAAGGAGAGCATCATTGTAGGCAATCATACATGATAAATGCCTATATGCTCTTAGGTGCTGTTGAGGGTCCTCCTTACTCTAAAAATTTGAAAATATCAAAAGTTCCCATTAAGGAGGGTATGGTCAAATGGGTATGGATGAGTGAATTGGTTCATTATATATTTGGTCATATGAAAAAATATTTTGAGCTCTAAAAATAGATGAATTCAAAATAGTCATTTTGTCCATTAACATTTTGACAAGGTTAGTTTGGGGTTGTGCACTCCCATAGTTGTAACCTATATTGTGTTGGGTTTGGGTAGGTGTAACATATGTATAGCTAGTGGGGGGTTGAGAAACTACCACATATTGGTATGTGGTCATGGGTGGTTAGGATGATGCCACATACAAATGTGTGGAGATAGGTAGTTGGGTGGAAGGTAGAGGTATATACCCTTGTGGGTTAGGGATATAACTTGGGTTTGGTGTGATGGGCACCTATTGAGAGATTAACACAATTTGGGTAGGAGGTATGGTTGGGTTAGTAGATAGAGGGTAGGTGATGACTTTGGTACTGATGGATGGAAGGGTAGAAGTTATGAGAACCACAAAAATCTAAAAGGGAGTGGAGGTAGGTAGGTTAGAAATAGGAATAATTATGGTGACACTAGTAAAGGGTAATCCTAAGGTAAGGGAAGTGTTGGAGCCCAAAGGTTGGGTTGTTCCTATACTAGGAGGGTTATTAGTTGGGGAAGAGGGTGCTTGGGTTTTGTTTGGTTGTGTGAGCTAGTTTTGGATGGTTGTATTGGTAGGGTTATTGGTAGAGGATGATACTTGGGTGACTAAAGGTTGGGTGGACATGGTGGATACATAAGTGTCACCCATAAGGTGGGGTGACATGTTGTAGGGCTAGTTAATAGGTGGAACTAAAGTAGGGGTACAATGAGATATGGTGTTAAGGTAATGTTGGAGGGATAGGGGGTAGTTATCCAAAAAGGTGGTAAAATCTATGTCACCTTGGGCAACTGTACAAGGGATGATAGGATTCCTATAAGGATGAGGAGAACTATCTACATCTGAGATGTACTCCATGGATGAGGGAGAAGAGGAAGATGGGTGATTATGAGGTGGGTCTTGGTTTGATTGGTTTCTTAGTTGTTGCCTAGTTAAAACCATGTAGATAAGGAAAAGAGAAAGATACAATAAATCTCACAACTCAAACAAAGAGAAGATAGGAAAAAGTTAAGGAAACAAAACACACACTAAAACACATTAAATCTTGAGGTTCCTTTTTAGTCTCTCTTATGGCTTATGCCTTAAGTTTTAATAATTATATGATTGAAATTGGTTTGTAGAGCGGGTACTAGAAAAGAATTCCATGGTTGGTTTCAGGTTGTGTTTAGGCTCTCAAAGGAATCTATATTGGAAGTTAGTACATGGCCTAATATTGGGGCCTACCCCCTCACTTCACACACCACAATGATAAGGGTGTTGAGTGCTTAGCCAAGATATTTTGATTGCTAGAGATTACACTCAACCAGAGAGATAAGTTGGTTCTTCCCTTGGTGATGAAATCCAAGTAGGATAGTTGGGAAAGGTGACCTCTAGGTAGTGAAATCCTAGTTGGGCCTTATGTCAAAGTTTGATCCTTGATTAGATGTAAGTCGTTTGGTCTTGTGTGCATGAGAATAGTGAATCTATGATTAATTCACTTGATTAATTAAGCTATGTGAGACAAAATAAGCAAGAAAATAATGTATACAGTCAATTTTAAACCCAAAAAAAAACTTTGATTTTGTTGTATGAGCAAAAAACAAGAAGAAGAAGCATCTAGATGTAACTATGAACCCAAGAAAAGACTTAAGGGTCTGACTAGGTGTGCTAAAATGTTTTAGAGAAAATTTTCTCATATTATTTGGAAGGAAGAGAAAAGAAACTCAAGAAGGGTATGATAGAAAAACTTGATATATTGTGCATGCATTGATCAAGATCATTATAGATACTCTTCTTTGGATTGGGAGGAATGACCTACAAATAAAAAATCACTCAAAGAAATGGTTGATTAGTGAGATAGTAGGGTGGATTGCCTAGAAAGCTAGATCCAAGAAGCATGAGCTTCCTTAAAGGCTTTCAATTCACACTTTTAAATAATCAAGTTCTAAAAATGAAAGATAAAGTACTTGCATATATCATAGAAGATACTAAAATGAAATAAAAAAAGTGATTGATAAATGAATAGGTGAATTTGACTAATTATAACAATAAATAGATATATATTAATGTTAAATAAATCAGGTGTGGTTTAGAAAATAGGGAAGGGTTCTGTGATTAGGTAGGGGATTTGAAAGTTAGATTTGGCTAAGACTTGGTGGGTAAAAATAACTTAATATTTATTTATTTGACAGTGACTATTAATAATTAGGGTGACTATCAACAGTTAAGGTGACCATCGATGGTTGAGGTAGAGCATTAATAGTTAGAGTGAACATTGATGGTTATTATAGGTTTTGGTCTAGTTAAGAAAGACTGATTGGCAAGGTTATAGAATGTAAGTTTAGAAGGTGGGTTCAGGTTAGGTTGATCATAAAATAGTAATAAAGTAACTAATTAGTGGAAATGGATACTTAGATTTATAATTATTGATCTAAGGGAGGGTTAAAGGATCTATTGGTGAAACTTAGAGAAATTTAGGTAGAGTAATGATACTTGGCTTTGACTCTTTATTGCCCTTGCTAGTTTGCTAGTTTGCTAGAAGAACACCTGCAAAAGGAAGTGTTGATGTAAGAGGCTCTGGCTCTAGATGTGGATGGTTGATCGATTTTAGATCTAGATTAATTTCACCTTCTCCTTTCTTTTTATAGGAAGAAGAGGTGTAAAAATAGGTTAACAAGAGATTCAACAAGCAATTCAAATTTTGCTTTTGCATGCATTGGATCATACATGAATTAGACAAGCTAAATATAGATAAGCAAGATAGATTTTATTGGAGTTTGATTATTCAAGTGGAGGGAACCTAAATGTCAGTGGTCAGGCCTAACTATCGATGGTCGAGGGTTAAAGGTAAAGTTTGGTAAAAATATTTAGTTAGTTAGTTAGCTAGTCAGCTAACCTAGCTTAGGTTTGTGGTCAAAGGGTTGTGGGATGGTCCCTAGGAGATTTAGTGGTATTTTGACATATAGAACCATTGTGTATAGTTTTATAGTGTCTACATATAGTAATCAATCTTTAACTTGTGATCTGTAGGTGTGACACTTTTTTCCTCCACACTTGCTTATAGGGCTTTTGAATTTTCAACTTTCACCTTGCACCATTAGATATCTTTAGCCTGATCAAATATGCTTTGTCAAATTTTGGTCCATGTGATCAAATACGATTGGTTCCCATGGATAATGGTATAAATAATTAAGGGTTTAGGGAACATAAGACTTAGGGTAAAGTCTCTAACTTAAGGTTTTAGTTGCATTAATAAACATGATTAAAGACCTTAGGATAAGATTTTAAACTAAGTATGAAACATAATAAAAATGACCTTGAATTTAATTAGTCCATGCGAATAATATAAATAATTAAAGGGTATTGGGACATAAAAAACTTAGCATGAAGGTTTAGACTAAGGTTTTATTCATGTTAATAAACACAATTGAGACCTTAGGATAAAATATAAGCTAAGTTTCAAACAAATATAAAGTGTTCCCGTGTAATTTCAAATAAAAAAGAACCCACATAAGTTTGAATTCAATTCAAAAGACTTAGGCTAAAAATAATTAGGCGTAGGGTTTTTATATGCTCAAACATGAATCCAATTAAAAAATTAAAGATCAATGATAAATCAAAGGGTCAATTTATCATTAAAGCCCAACACCTTGGACATTGTTCACAATATTGTGACTCCATTAATCTTGCAACCTGAGAACACAAAAGAAACCATTATCAACATTAGGAAAAATAAGATAAAGACCAAATAGATACATGTCATATAATCTAAATGAGAACTAGGTGTGGATGATCTTCAAATAAACAACTCTGATCAAGTGGCATTTTCAATTCAAAACGCAAATTTAATTTTTTTTGAAATAAGGGTACCCATTTTTTAGAAGTGGGGGTATGTTGACCTCAACACAACCCCTCTCTCTCATTTACCCACAATAGGTTTTAGACTTAGGATTAGCAGTATATTTCATTTAATATCTTTGAGGCCTACAAGGTGATCCTAAATCAAATGCATTTAGATTAGAAAGAAGTTAACCTTCTCTAGAGGTTCATCTAAAGGAGTGCAAGAGTCCCATACCTTGGGGGACGATCCCATTTTATCACTAAACCAATTATTCCAATTTAGTGGGTGAAATATTTGAGTGATAACATTTTATGGCATGCCTTATGGCATAATTTTATGATCCTTACACTATCCATTAAAGAATTTTAGTGTGTTCTTCAGTGCATCTTGCCTTTCAAGGTAGTTTATTCAACACCTTGGTGACTCCAATTATCAAATCTACTGGTTTAATAAATAAAATTGATTAAATATTATAAAAGATCAATATTTAGGTGATATTCTTGATCTTTTCTTTCTTTTGAATAAATCTATCACCTGGGGAATTTACTGGTATGTACTTGTTCTTTAAGAAGTAAACTTGATTATTTATTTTTAAAGAATATATTAATGAACTTATAGTTTATTTTAATGCTCTAACATGTGACACTACCTTAGGAATACTACCCTTTCCCATCCTCTTTGTTCAAATACATTTTTTATGTCCTCTTATTACCCATATCTTATTGAAAATGCTACTAGTTTTATCCCAAATAGATCTGTCTTTGCAGAATATCCCCATTCTCATAGTGTTTGCTCCTTCCCACCCCTGCTTAACATTATTGAAAACCTATTCATGCTTATAATAATCCTTTTTAAGGCTATGTTTCTCCTAGTCATCATGGTTATCCTCTTAGTTAGCCCCATAATATGGCCAATATTAGTCTCAAATATATATTACTGAACATACATCAATAGTTAAATGCTGTTACAAAGGAATAAGAGTATGACTTATAATAGAAAGATATTTCTCATCAAGTTTATCTTCATCAATAGGAGAAGGAGATAAAATAGAGGTATGATGAATAAAACTTGGATAGGTAGACTATATCCAAATAGGAACATATGCATCAAGTGCTTATTCAATTATAAGAATTCAGACGTTAGTCAACCTCTTCTATTCCCAATTTTAGACAAGATTCTCCCACCATAAGTCAGGCTCAGCCCACTCAAAATGAGGCTCACACATTCAATATCCCAAGATTTAAGAATGATAAACCTTTTTAACTTCCAAGTAAGTCTCCTTATTTTAAAATCCCAAGTTTAGAAGTCTCTTTCATTTAAAAGAGCCTTTTCCTATGCAAAATTAGTCTATTATCCCTTAGGAACATCCCTCTCAAAAGCCCATTCTTCCTCATCCTTTGAAAGATCCTAAATATTCCAAACCATGGAAGCCTTATTGGAACAATCATCCTAATTTAAAGATGCCCAACCTTTTTAAGGCCACTCCTACTTCATCAGTTGAACCCTCTTGCCCTCTCACTATCTCCATTTTCAAAGGGGGACTTATTGTATGGAGAGAAAATGAAGAACACTTATATGAAGAGGAGGATATTTAAAGTGAATATGAAGAGGAAATACTTATTTTAAGCCTTATTTATGCCACTAAACCATAAATATTAGACCTATTACAAGAGGAAGATGAACACAATTAGGTAGCGCAGTAGATTAGTGGGCAATGATGGAGAGTAATAAGATAATCTTGATGAAGAGAGGTCAAGTTTATCTAGTAAAGGTTGAATTTATAGGTGAGATTATGAGGTTATCTCTTGGATAAATGATCTTATATTTAGCATGGAAGAAGAAAAAGATAAATTTGGTTGACATGAGTTTGATCAAGACAATGAAGAAATATAACTTGAAATCAAGGACATCACTCTTCATGGACAAGAAGAGTTGGAAGAATGTCATAAATTAATACAAGAGGTTATAATTTGGGTTAAGGGAGATGTTTAATTCATTTCCAAGGAATATATAATGTAAAACCACTTCCAAGACAACTCAATCCAGTCTCCCAAGGGATACTTATTCTCTAATATCGATTAGAGGCAATAAGCCATCTTTGAAAGGAGTAGAGAAGAGTTAGAAGAAGATATTAATTAGGGTGAGATAGAGGAATTATGATCAATAATTGACACCAAACCAACATATCTTAAACAAGTAACTCATTGGAAACATTAATGTTAGGTGGGATTAGCCATGTTTCCAAATGAGATACTAGGATAAGAGCATCATAATCAGTGAGATGATAACACAAAAGAACCCAGCTATGAGATCATGACTAATTATTCAATATTTGTCTTGATAAAGGGATATCCTATCATAAAATTGGATTGATTGGAGGATGATAAGGATAAACCATCACATTTTAGTCTCAATCCAAAGCACAAGATTGAACATCAAGAAGGCTAAAACCAACTTGCTTATCTACTCTAAGACGACTGTATTTCTAGTCAACTTACATGGGTAGGTGAGATTATTTTTGTCCTTAGAAAACAATATCACCAATCCATCAAGATTTAAATCCTCTTCCACCTCTTTTTGGATACCCTCAAACATGAAAACCATTCTAGATTGGTAAAAAAGGGTGGCTATTTTATAGAACCAGTCAATGGCTTCATTTAGGTGCCTTTATGTTTAGTTAGTTTAAGGTAGTTTAGTTGCATTTTTATTCCTCCAAGTGCTTTGGCACATTATTTTAGATGTTTTATTTTCCATAAATTACTATGTGCACATTGTAAATAGTTTTATCTATTTTTATATTCCTCTAGAAGTCTTTGGCATGATTTGTGTGTTTCCTTCTCTCTTTTGTTGAAGGCATTTTAAATTTCATAATTGGCTTAGGGAATAAGTTTGAAAGTAGGTTTGAATTAGAGATTCAAGGAATATGGAATGGTGTTTGAAGGAGATTATGAAGCTTTGATAAATTTATGGGGTATGTCAGAGACAAACCTTGAGAATATTTTTAAATGCTTTGTAAGAAATTCTCTAGTTAGTTATTTAGTGGATGACCAAGTAAGTTATAACTATGTTGCACTTTTAGAATCAAGTGTTTTGGGTGATTATATGACTCCATACTCAATGGATTATTTCAAAGGATATTGGATTCATATTTAATAGGAAAGTAGCTTGTAGAGGTTTCTAAAATGTTGACCATTTTTTATCACCATGGAAGAACAGTGTCTAAGTTCCATTCAAGGCTTTGGGATCACTTAAAGGATTCTCAAGACTTAGTTGATTGTGTGTAATTACTTGTAATCCCAAAGGTAAGTTTTATGCTTATAGGATTTATTAATTTTGGTCTCCTAGTAGCTCCATTTTTTTAAGGAAGTATTTTGGGGTTTTCTTGATCATAGCTTCAAGAGGAGACAAAATTAAATTTGATGGGCCCTTGACTATGTCTTAGTAGCTTCTAAGGATGTCAGTCCTATGACCCTGATCTAATTAAATGGTGTCATGTGATAATTATTTGTAAATATTAGTAGTATTGAGCCCTTTTAAAATGCCTTTTAACACTTAGTCAATTTTCAAGAATTTTCTTGATGGCTCTCCATATTAGTAACGCTCTAGGCTATTAGGTTAGAGGATGCTTGCACATGTCACAATCCTAATGACCCAACATCCTAGAACCATCTAAACAAGTTTAAAGCCTCTGAGATAATGGGTTAGAAAGATGATTCCATGTGGCATAATCCCATTATTTCACTATCTTGGAGATGTCTGTACTAGTGTTATGCCTCTAAGCTAGCGAGTTAGTGATATCTTACCACATGGAACCATCTTATTATTCCACTATCCTAGAGATATTCATACAAAGAAAAAAACCTTAGAACTAGAGGGTTAGTGAGATATTTCCACATGGTAAGATCTTACTTTACTCAACATATATTTGAGACCTCAATTGAGTAGTGAAAGAGTGAGAAAGAGCCATGTGGAGGTGGTAGGCCCTAAACACATAGTGTCAGGAGAACCTAATGAGTAAGAAAGTGATAATCGACACTTGGTAAAACCCAACTGAGAGAATGAAGGGTATGACATATCCAATGACATTGAAACCTATGGTGAATGGGTGAATGCCATATGGCATATGATAAATGGACTTGATCTAAGTCATCAGATGAGGTTATCGATGGGTTGGAAGAAACCATGAAGGAGAAAAAAATGAAATAACACCACACCATTAGTGTACTATCCTAAATTTGATGGTTTGTCTGATCATCAAGACTATCAAAATTAAAATTTATAGAATCAAAGTGTAGTGGCTCAAAGATTGCAAGATTGTGAGATGAATGACCTAGGAGGACATTACAGTTGGCACAATAAATTGGATTAAGTTTGAGTCTATAGAATTTAATGCTAATATAGATAATAAAATTAAGGCTTGAGTGAGACTAACAAAATGAAATCATAACCAAAGCATATAGGATAAAAGAGTGTCTTAATGATAAACACAGTGTGGAATTTTGTAGGGATTAACATTAAAAGCCAAAATGGTGGAATTATGCCAAAATATTCCAAGGTAGTTATTTAATGAGATTTACAACCACATTTTTGCTCATAGAAGCTTGAAAATTGAGATGTGGCCATTGAATGATTAAATATTGGTTGTTCCACAACTAATGACAGAAGATGTCAAGTTGATAGATTAAATTTCAAGGATGCAAACAAGATCCCAATTAAATTTGGCCATCCCTATCTAATTTTCATAGAGATTATGTGTTTTGATTTTTGATATTCAATTTAATTATCTTAGGTATATTCTTGATTGTAATCAATGAATAGGGGATTCCCATTACATATAAAATCTTATGTCTTATATTGTAAAAGGGTTGACATTTATAGGAATAATAATGCTACCAAAATTTGCCCTCCATGATCCCTTTATCACCCAAGCCTTGTATTTTAATGAGAACTGAGTTTGCCTTTCTCCATAATTCTTGTATTCTATGTGTATTTTTGGTTTGTTGATCTTTACCTATGGGTATTTCTTACCCCTCTCATTATTGTCCATCCCTTTGCACCTTTGTGAAAAACTTGAATCTCTTTTGTAGGCCATGTGTTGTGTGTATATAGGTCTAAACATGCAATATCTGTGGACCATTTGTTGTCCCTCTTAATGTTGTGTTGTGTCCTGTACCTTCATATAAATCACTTATGGAAGTCTAGTGTCTATTTTGGATATTATGTAATGTTTTCTCATTTTCTATAGCTATAGTGTTTTCTTTAGACTCTAGAGGTGTGTTGTGTAATCTTAGTTCATCATCTTTTACGTTTTAATAACCCCTCTCTCCCTTTTCCCCATAATAGGTTTTAAATTTAGAATTAGCTATAGATTTATTTTTAGCTCTTTTAGGCCTATACGTTGATCTTAAATCATATGCATTTAGATTAGAAGGAATTCAAACTTCTCCAAATGTTCATCCAAATGAGAAAAGAGTCCCACACCTTAGGGGATGATCTCATTACTTTACTAAAATAATTATTCTAATTCATTTGGTGCATAGTTTAAGTGATAACAATCACCTCACCTCAAAAGGATAAGACAACTGTATAATCTATGGATGTATCCATGTAGAATATATATAGGAACATGTCTAGGTAAATGTATCATTAAAGCACATAGAACCAATGTGATCACATTTAGGCTTGAGATGCATGATAAATATTTTGATAACATCTATATATTAATAATACAAGATCAACAAGCAAATAAACATACACATAAGATCACTCAAAACCAAGTCAAAAGGTAATGGTCCAAGGAGACCACAAACAAGGGCATGTTCAAATGACACACACTCAAAGGTACATGACTTAGTTATATGTCTACAAAAAAAAGAATGGCATGTTCAAATGTCCATACAAAAAAAATGACATGCAAATTTCAATGAAAACATACATAGGCATAGGGGTCATAAACAAATGAGAATATTCAAATATTCAAATAAGGAATAAAATAGAAAGTAAATACACTCAAGGAAGTGAATAAAATAAAGCATAAACAACCATCATAAACATGTCATAGTGGCCCATGGATCTAATGTGTTAGGAAAATATGTCAAGTATATAGCATATCAAGTACCATATGTAAGATATAATCATGGATAATAGGTATGTGTAAGTACATATGTAAGATCAAACATGATAATGTAGAGTGATCATCAAATCATATAACTAATGTGTATCAATATCAAATAAGAAGATGCTCCCAATGTCCATATGACATGAGTAGAGGGAAGACCCAACACATAAAATAAGAATGTATCATGTATCTATTTATGCCTGTATTACACTCAAATAGAATTGTGATACATATGTGTATATAGGAGTAACTAAGTATGCCATCCATTAATATGAAAGTAACACATAGATGCCAAGGAGACAATATAACATATAGGTGCCAAAGTGTTTTTGGATTTTGGATGTTTTTGATTTTTTTGGTATTTTTGGAGAGGAAAGATCATCTTATGATGCCATATAATGGATGGTCACAAAAACCTCCCCATGGTGAATCTGATGTAATACCTAGGTTATGTTATGAGGAACATGTATAGGTGTAATATATAACACTATGTTATCAATGGTGCTCTGCAAATGTAGCATATGACTGTGTGTCATGAAGTAATAATAGGATTAAGGATTTTTCAAACCCATAATTGAGTGCTTGTTTATTTATTTGGCATAGTAGTAATATGTAAATTTTGAGGTGATCTGTATGTCTGAACATGGTGTGTAGTAGAAGATAGGGATTTTATGGAATCCAATGTATGTCTCTGATGTAATGATATCTCAAGTACTGGCCACCTAGTAAAGGGATTGCCTATTGCTTACCCTTTTGTGGTGAATGAGCCATAGTAGGCTTTATAATTAGTTGTTTGGGTATAAGTTTCTCTTGTTTAAGAAAATGCCATATGTAATTCTAGAAACTATAATTATATATTGGCATGAATTTATTTTACACACCCATGTATTGTAGAAGGTATTGCTCATTGATTGCGTATCCAAGCTATTCCTAATAACATATCAAATATGATTGTGGAATGGATAGCTGAAAAGGTAGTGACCACATATGTGGGACCAACCTATAAAGGTAAATCAATATTTCCAAAAACTTTCTAGGAGGTCCCATTGAATGTTTGAATTGATCTAGTAGAAGGATGTTAATCATGATGAGTATAATCGAAGTGCATAAGTAATGTCATGGTGAAAAAAATTTCATTTGCACCATTATCAATCATAAAACTATGTATGAGGTGTTCATGAAATTATGTTAGAGTGATCATATAATGAAAATTAGAATCATCATCTTTAATTTTAGTGTCATCAAAGGAAATATTAGGTTTTTGAACCATAGGAGGTATATGATCTAGAGGATTTTTAGTTCACTAATCTTCATCAGTCATAGTTGTAAAAGGCAGGATATGGAGACCATAACCAGTTGGGTCCACTCTTGTTTTAGAAGGGGATCTGGTCACTATGGTATATTAATGTAATTTTAATATTACCAATTACATTATAGTTTATACCATATTATTTTGTGCATTCTCATGTTGACAAGTGGTGATATTGGAGAGGTCCACATAGTAGGTCCTCAAGCCACAATGTGGCCTACCACCACTTTCCTTATATTTTTCAAATCACTTATGCATGCTGATTTCAAAGAAACCAACTCAAGACCTAGCTAGGGTCATTAACCAACTGAACTCTGAATCTTCTATCATCCAACTGAGTTTGTCTATTCTTATCAGGATCCTAATTAAACAAATGGATTGACTATTATGTTTATAGTCTGAGCTCATCCACATGGGTTTTCCAACTAAGAAGAGTTATTTACATTGATGAATAAAATGGTGGATTACATGTGGCCTAAACCATGAGATAGATGTCATGTTCAAGGCTATTTAAAACCTCTTATAACCAATTCTTGGTGAATGTGGGATTAAATTCCCTAAAGGAAAATATGCTAGGATTTGGGGATGTTGAACTCCATTTACAAGAGAAAGAGCTCACAATTGGCCAAGTTGGGTGGTCTATTTGGCTTCATGTTATAGTTAGACTAGGAGAGGAGATATGTTATTTCTTAGTCTTAAAATAAGAGATGGGAGCAGATTCAATTCCCAAGGGGGAAAAAGCCATTAAATGTAGACTTGAGTCTATTTTATTCTTCCATTTGATAAAGGCCATGGGAATGAGCATGGTGTATCCTTAAAAAACATAGGGATAAAGCCAATATAGTGGAATTAAAACATATATTTTGGCCTTTAAGCCATGGATAAATGTGATACATGGGAAAAGGACAAACCAAGCTATTTTTTGGTGTTAATTTGGTTTTGTAACATGAATATGTGACTTTGTATTTGTGCAGACCAAAAGCTCAAACCTGTAAGGTTTATTATGGACATATAGTCTCAAGAGAGGAAGATGTTTTTTCTTCTATTTTGGTATGGAATTTTGGCCATAGGAGAAATATATGAGCTTATGGAGGTGACTGTATTCAGCCCTAAATGAGGAAAGATCACCAAATTGGTAAATTCCATTGGTCATGGCAAGTGATAAATGTTTGTAAGTGTATATTTATAAATACATAGGTGTCAAATTATACAAGGTATTAGAGCTGAGCTTGGAGATAGAGGTGGTGTATATTATGAGGATGTTGACCAAGTCTAGAATGGAAGAAGAAATAGTTAGAACCAAGTATGTGAAGGTAATTCACTTATTTCATAAGTCTTTGTGGGCCATGAGTGAATAATACACTTTCGTTGCATGTGAATACATCTATTTATTTAAGCCTATGGGCACATGGTATGGGTATCTTTACAGATAGATCCTATGTTATTACATTTTCCTTCTATTTTGTATGGTCTATAAGAAATGTGTGTGTGTGTGTGTGTGTGTGTGTGTGAGTGTGACTTTGTATTGATACACATAGAATTTTGAGACTATGTTATTTGTAATTCCTCTATTTTATAAGGCCCTTGGCCATGAGGAATAAATGTATATAGTTGTAGGGATTGTTTAAGGAGTTACAAGCCTATAGAAACTAGAGACACTCCTTACTATCATTATGCATTTTTAAGAGTTTTTAATATACTCTTAATGGAGAATTTTCCCAAATGCATGGAGAGGAAATACAAATGCTACTGATGAGGGAAATAATTTTTTTGAATGAATAAAATTCTTCACACAGTTAGATTGTAGCATTATTTACAGGTTCCAAAATCCATTCTTGATGTAAGTTTATTTATTGTTGTAATACATCATTTAAATGGATCGGTTCATTGTTTCCATGAACCTAGAGATATATATTTGAAAGGGTAAATTCCATTATCAAGTTGGTGTCACTTTTCCTTTTGGTTTATTCTATGTTTCATTTTAATTAAGTTTGTAAAATAATTAATGAAATACTAAAGTAACTATGAAAAGTTTAATATGACACCAAATCAAGAGTTTTATGTGGGAAATGAGTTTATAAAGTTCTCTAATTACTTTCACTCATTCCTAGAATTTTTCATCTAATTCTATATACTCAGGGAATTGAGAGTTTTTAGTATCTAATTTTAAAACTATTTGATCTATCTAAAAGGCAGGCTACAGAGACCATAACTGTTGGGGTCCACTCTTGTTTTGAAAGGGGATTTAGTTGCCATGGTATGTTAATATAATTTTAATATTTCCAATTACATTATAGTTTATACCATATTATTTTGTGTATTCTCATTTTGACAAGTGATAATATTGGAGAGGTCCACATGGTAGGTCTTTAGGCCACCATGTGGCCTATTGCCACTTTCCTCATATTTTCTAAGTCACTCATGCATGCTGACTCGACCTTGGATAAGTTTGTGGAGATTTTATTTACCAACCAATGTATTGATATCTTTACATTTTGGAGATCCATTTAGATCTCCTAAATCAAAATAAAATAGTAGAAGTGGCCAAATCCACAAGTCATATGTTAGACTCAAGGCTATTTAAAGCCTTTAATGAGTCTTTCATTGATGAATGTGGGATTGTATCCCTTGAAGGGAAATCCATGCCATGATTTGAGGATTTGAACCATTCAAAAATGAGGTAGCTCATTATTAGAATGGGCTATGTGTGATGGTATGTGGGCATACATAGATCCAAGTTAGTATTTTATTTATGTGGTCTTCTATTTTATATGGATTTGGAGCCATTGAAGAGATAATGTGAGGGATGAATATATAATAGTAACTCACTATTAGATCATAGATAGAGCAACATATACAAACAAGTTCTGTTTGTAGGCCCTCGAAGGGAAGAAGCTCACCATATATAGATTATTCACTACAGTGGGAGGAAATCATCAAAAGGAGCTCACCATAAGGAACTCACCATTATAATATGCATGGAAGGATGCATAATATGTCTTGACAGGCACACATATTGAAATTTAAGCCCATGTGAAGGGTCTTCACTTATTTTGGGCAAGGTGTTTAAGCCTATAGTTGAAGGCTTTGGAGCCATGGATAAAGATAGATTCCATATTTTAGAAGGCATGGGTGAGGTAGATAATTACAGACCCAAATAGACATCTTCACCTATTGATTCAAACCTTTGGTCCATGTCAAAGGTGCCTTTTTAATTTTCATGGTCAATCTTTGTCAATTTGGTAAGGCCTTTGGGCTTGGGTGAAGATATATGATGCGATAAATATAAATATAGCCTACAAGATATACAGTGCAAGATTTATATATACAGTGAGCTATTTGATTTTCATATACATCCTTGAATGAAAATAGAAGTTAAATTACCTATTTGAAAGGGTTTTTAAGCCTTGGGTGAAAATGTTTTATAGAATCTTCTATCTGGTAAAATTTATGAGACTAACTAGCAGTAATGGAGTGTGCAAGTTTTATTTACAAACACAGAGTTTGAGTGTGAGTGGTGGATGTTTCTCTTTGTATGGATTTTGGTCATAATAGAAGAGTATAGGTAATTGTGTATTTGTGAAAGATCAGAATCAAGCCTATGGGAGGCATTTTGTTATAAGGTCATTGCACCAGCTCATAGTAATATACAGTGCAACGTTACATTAATAGAGAGAGGGTGGCTTTAGATATATAGAGACCTAAGTCTACATTTAGACTCAAGTTTATGGCATGGGAAAATATGTTGATAGAATTGAGGGATATACATAGGGACCAAGTCTAAGGTTTATGCTAAATGAAGTAGGAGTTTCAAGTACTATGGACAAAAGGAAGATAGGTTTCTAGATATGTTAGCATCTTCACATCGTCAGATTACAATATTATTTTTAGATTTTAAATCCATTTTGATGTAAGTATAAAATATTGGTATTTGCATCACTTATAATAGATCAGTTTATTTTTTACATGAACCCAAAGATGCATCCCCTAAATGGGTGAACTCCATTATCAAGTTTTGGTGTCAATTTTCCATTTAATTTATTATGTGTTTCATTTTAATTCAGTTTAAAGAGAATTAATGAGATGTAAAGAAAAATATGGAAATTTATAATAATGACATAAATTAGGAGTTTTAAAAGTGAGAATTAATTTTTAGAGTTTTCTAATAACTTTTGATTCATTCCTATAATTCTACAACTAATTTTATTTAATTTTAAGGAATTGAGATTTTTAGTATCTTATTTTAAAAACTGTTTGATTTATCAAAAAGATAAACCTCATTTTTGGATCAATTTTGGTATCAGAGTAGGTTGATATAGGACTTGATTTACTTGTTAATATACTTCATTTTTGGACTTTTTAGATATCAAATTCTTGGTATTGTTCTTTTGTTTGATTTGATTATGCAGGATGGCTAGTGCAAAGGAAAATTGGAAGGTGTTCCAATTCACTGGAAGAAGACAATATTTTAATAGCCAAGGTTTTGAAACCACTCTCCTTGTAGGATCAACACATATAATGAACAAACACATTATAATTTGAAGGTGTGTGAAAGCATTTAGATAAAATGCAAGGCATTTTCAGTGATGCACATCCAAGAGGAATCAATTACAGTCCTATCACCATTCTTACATAAAGGTAGATTAAGGTATGATGGTGATCTGATTTTATATTAGCATTGACATAATATTTTGGTCTTTGATAACTAGTTGTGTAGCTTTTAGTTTTAGATTATTAATCATATTATGGATGCCTATGTCCTTGATTATAGGAACAAGTGAAAAGACTAGTTCAATGGTAAGATATGGAAATGGAAATAGGGCATTGTTCAAGAATGAACAAGTTTTTTCACTTTATGGATTGAGATTTTGAATTGGTTCATAAGTTGGTTTATGTTTTAAAACTTTGTTAAGATTTTTAGGAAGCAAACATGAAGTTGTTTAAGACACCAACAATATGTCAACTAGTACTCAGTAGGTGCACTTCACAGTTTCCTCAGAGGTATAAATTATTTTCAATATAACTATGTATACATAATTTTTGGTTTAAATATGGATAACCTTTGTGTCAGTTGATTTGAAAGTAAGAAATTCCTTAATTTTAAATTTTTTTTGAAAGCCTTTTGGAAATGAAATATATATGATCTAAATCTTATTTAGATAAAGTTGATAAGATGAAACCACATCCTATTCAGTTATGGAAACCATGAAGAGGGAACAACCATTATTGGTTAAATGGTTTACTTAAATAGTTTTGATAAAGCATTAGTATAATATTGAGTAGTATAATTAGTTACACTTCAAAACACTATTTTAGGGAAATTCCTAATTATTTGATTTAAGAAGGAATTTTGATAATCCTAGTGTTGTGGAAGGATGTTATTTTTATCTCCTATTATAGTTTTTCCATTGTGATAAACATTTTGGGAAGCTAATTCAGTTTGGATGAGTTGTGGAGGTATGAATTTAGGAGCAGTCAATAGTAAGGAAACTTTGGGACAAGCTTAACATTCTTAGTTTTCTCTTCATGTTTATGATATGTCTTATGGTTACTTGCAGAGTTTGTGAGTTTGTAAAGAATCTCTTATTTATGCATGTTGTGTAGTTATAACCTTAGGATAAACAAATTCATTACACATTTTTATACTTGACAGATACGTTTAAGTCCCACTGTATCTTGGTCAATGTTTATATTACAATTTTTTTGTACACTCACATGTATATTTGTTATAACATCATGTAGATGTATTTTTAAAGACCCATAAATGGGCAACATTTGTAACTTCAAGTATACAGGTGTTGCAATTTATTTACAAGTTCTATAGGGGTATGAAACACTTTGATTTTCCTTATGTGATGTTGATAACAAGGAGAACACCTTAACATTTATGTAGTATAGGGGTTGAGAGAAACCACCAAATGTTATGACTATTTTGGGTAATAGGTCATTTTGGTAGATTGGGTAAATAGTTTGTTTTACTCTCCATGATCAGGTTAAAATTTTAGTTGGATATTTGACTTCTTGCAGGGAAGTTTTATAATGCATTATTTCATTAATGTTTTGTAAATGGAGTTTTATTGCATCATTTTTATAGATTGACTTTATAACTCCTTCAAATGTTATTTTTTCTATTTTATGTTGGAATCAATGTAGGAAGATTGTCAATGGTAAAGAAGAGAAATTGCAAAGATATTTTGGGTCAATTGAATTATTGAGAGTTTTGGAGACCAAAATCCTCTTTGTGAGGAGGTTTGATGAAGAGGATTTTTAATTCACCAGTCTTTGTCAGTTGTAGTTGTAAAAGGCTGATTATGGAAACTGTAACCAATGGGGTCCACTCTTTTTTTGAAAGGAAATCCAACCACCATCGTATATTAATGTAATTTTAATATTTCTAATTATATTATAGTTTATACCATATTATTTTGTTTATTATCATGTTGAAAAGTGGTGATATTGGAGAAGTCCATGTGGTGGGTTCTCAGGCCACAACATGGCCTACCACCACTTTACTCATATTTCATAAGTCACTTGTGCATGGTAGTTCGACCTTGGATAAGTTGGTGGAGATTTTATTTATCAAATAACATCTCAAGATCTTCACATTTTGGAGATTCATTTGGATTTCCTAAATCAAATCAAAATGGTGGAAGATGTGGCCAAAGCCATGAGTCATATGTTAGACTCAAGGATACTTGAAGCCTTTAATGAGTCTTTCACTAGTGAATGTTGGATTTCATCCCTTGAAAGAAAGTCCACATCATGATTTGAGGATTCAAACCATTCACAAACAAGGTAGCTTGCGATTGAAATGAGCTATGTGTGATGATATATGGGCATATGTAGATCCGAGTTAGTATTTTGTTTATGTTGTGTTTTATTTTATATGTCTTTGGAGCCATTAAAGAGATAATGTGAGGGATGAATATATAATGGTAGTTCATTTTTGGATCATAGATGGAAAAATAGTTATAGGAAATTTTTATTTGTAGGCCCCCAAAGGGAAGAAGCTCACCATATATGGATTCTTCACTATATCGAGAGGAGCTCATTAGGAGGAGTTCACCATTATAATGTGCATGAAAGGATGCATAATATGTTTTGACAGGCACATAGATCAAAAGTTAAACCCATGTGAACAGTCTTCACCTATTTTAGGTAAGGCATTTAAGCCTGTGGTAGAAGGCTTTGGAGCCATAGATAAAGATAGAGACCATATTTTGGAAAGATGGTTGAGGTAGATAATTGACGACCCAAATACATGTATTTACCTATTGAGTTAAACCTTTGGGCCAAGTTGAAGGTACATTTTTTTTTAAAGGTAAATATTCATCAATTTGGTAAGGCCTTTGGGCTAGGGAAAAGATATATGCTATAGGTAATAAATATAAATATAGCTCATAGCATATATAGTGTGAGATATATATATAGAGTGAGTTGTTTGATTTTTATATACATCCTTGAATGAGAAAAAAGGTAACTCACCTATTTGAAAGGATTTTCAAGCATTGGGAAAAAGTATTTTATGGAATCTTCTATTTGGTAAAAGCTGTGAGACTAACCAACATCAATAGACTGTGCAAGTTTTATTTACAAACACATAATTCAAGTGTGAGTGATGGACATTTATCTTTGTATGGATTTTGGTCATAATAGAAGAGTATAGGTAACTATGTATTTATGAGGGATTGGAACTAAGCTTGTGGAAGGCATTTTATTTTAAGGCCATTGTACTAGCTCATAGTAATATATAATGCAAAGTTGTATTTGTAGAGAGAGAGAGGGTGGATTTAGATATATGGAGACCCAAGCCTACATGTAGACCTAAGTTTGTGGCATGGGAAAATTTGTTGATAGACCTAAGGTATATACATAGGGATTGAGTCTAAGGTTTATGCTAAATGAAGCAAGAGTTTTAGGTACTACAGAAGAAAGGAAGATGGGTTTCTGAGTATCTTAGAGTCTTCACATCATCATATTACAATACTATTTTTAGATTTTAAATTGATTTTAATGTAAGTATAAAATATTGGTATTTTCATCACTTATAATGGATCAATTCATTATTTTCATGAACTCAGACACATAGCCCCTAAATGGGTGAACTCTGTTATCAAGTTTTGGTGTCAATTTTCTATTCAATTTATTATGTGTTTCATTTTAATTCAGTTGAAAGAGAATTAATAAGATACAAATGAAAATATGGAAATTTATAATAATGACCCAAATCAAGATTTTTAAAATCAAGAATGAATTTTAAAGTTTTCTAATAACTTTTCATTCATTCCTAAAATTCCACAACAAATTCCATTTCATTTTAAGGAATTAAGATTTTCAGTATCTGATTTTAAAAATTGTTTGATTTATCAAAAAGGTAAACCGAATTTTTAGATTAGTATATGTCACATGTAAGTACTAATAATACCATATAGTGGGTGCCCATAATATGATCAAGGAGGATGTGCATTATATTCCATTTGGACTTCAAGTTCCTTCATTGAATGGTCTTGCAAAGGATTGCTAAATATTTTTTGTTTATGGTGATAAATAGGTTGTGAAATTGATTCCTTTGGAGGATACTCAAATATAAGTTTTTGGTCATTAATAAGATCTTGGATCTTGTGCTTCTAGGTCCTTGTAGAATTTCCTAGTCCTTAATGATAATCATAATAAGCATTTACATCATATCCTTTGGGTAGAGGTTGACTCATATCAACCTCGATAGGATGAGGGAGAGATATAATCTATCACTCTAATAACCACAAGAGTAATGAAATTGGGGACTTAGATAAATGTGTAAATTATCTCTTTGGTGAATTAGATAATACAAGCCGATTAGGATATTATGAAACTATGTTAACCATGGTGGTTTCTTCCTTTTTAGGCTCAAGAATATTTACCTTATAACTTGGTTTAATTGTAAAATTAGTACTAGATGTAGATGCAACTGGTGTATTTAATACATACTTGAGCTTATTCAATGATATAAATTTCAAATCATGGTCTCATAAAAAATGGCATAAGTCATCAAAAGATTTAAATTTCTAAAAAATAATGGACTCATGTAAAGGAGTAAACAAACTTTGCTTGAATATATCTTGTAACTCTTTGTCTACTATAAGATTGGTAATTTTGGCTAGATTGTCTTATATCTCAAGACATATTCATCGATAGGTTTATTGGTTCCTTGTTTGTTGTTTGGTTTTGGCAATTTGGACATATGAAATATTTTAAAAAATATTAATGGAAAAGTGTGATAATAATTGTTCTACAAGATGTTTGAATGTTTTTAAAAATTGGAGAGGTGAATCATAGAAACACCTTAAATCATAGTCCTTGAGGCTTCTTGGAAATAATTTGGTTAAAAGTTTGTCATTAGAAGCATAGTCAAGGCATGTCACATAAAATGTTTGAAGATGTTGTTTAGGATCACATTTACCATCTTAAAATATGAACTTAGGTGTAACAAATCCATTTGGCAAAGGGTGAAAATATATTTCAAGTGCAATAGGGTTATGCAATACATCTTGTGAATCTATATCATGAGTGGATTTTAAAGCATTTTGTTCAATGTTTGTAATATTATCCTCTAAGGTTTTTATAACTTGAAATAATGGTTGAAATTTAGGTCCAGTGGGATTTATATTGGCAAGTTGAGTAGTCACCTAAGGGGATGAAAACATGTTTTGGGTAGTAATAGGCATTGAAGCTGGTATTTGTGTTGAAACAACTAGTAATTCCATAATAGATGAAGCATTAGTAGTTTAAAAAAACAATTTTTTTTTAAAATAATCTATGTTCACACCAAATGTAGGTGGATTAACAACTATTGTCTGAGTTATATTACCTTATAAGGATTTTCCATTACTAGGTGAGGCAACCTTAGTTTTATATTGATTACTTTTTTCATCTCATGTAACATACAAAAGTGCATACATTAAGTATTTTTTATTATTTAGATGAGTAATCAATGCTTATTTATCTTCCATTTGCAATGGAGATTCTGCGCTAACATTTTCCATTACTTCATAAATGAAAAAATTAAAATTTTCAGCAAAGTACAACAATAAAAAAACCCTAATTTATCTTAGGGTTTGATGTTCAAAGATTGGGTTCACTAAATGTTTAACCCTAAAATGATCTAGATTGGGGTTATCTAGAGATAAAAGGGGCATATAGAATTTAAATGGCACAAGGCTAATAATTAGATCTATAATAGGACAATTAGATGCTAAACTTAGGTATCAACATATAATGAATTTATTATGCTGAGGTAGTCTAAATATGGAAAGTAAAACTATGCCAGATATAGAAATGACAAAGAAGTGAACTTATCTTTTTTGATGCTAATGCAATTTTGGATCTATAAAAAATATAAATTAGGTTAGAAGGATATTCTAGAATAATCTTCAAATTCTAGATTTTATGCTTTTGACATTCTAGATAGTAACATTATCTTGGGATAGTTACGTTGATGTTATTATTTGGATTTGATGCTAATGTCCTACAAAAAAATCCATTAGAATAGGATGTGACCACCTATAAGCTTCTAGGATTTACTTTGCCTCCACTCTAGTGTATTCAGATCTAGGTCATGGATAGTCACTCCTTGTGGAATGGAAAACCCTAGATTTCCACCTTCAAAGTGACCTTGGGGAAAAATGGATTAATGGGAACATGGTGTTAAGCTGACCCTAATGAACCCAATATCAAAGGATGCTACCTACATAGCTAATACTATATAAGAGGTCCTTAGACTCATGTAGTTATCCCCTATATATTGGATTGTGTGTGAATCATATAATATGTGCAAAGTAAGTATAATAATGACCTAACTTGTTACTTGGAAAATCAAGATCTTAGGCTGATCCTTTATAACTTCAAACATGTAGATGTGTATTCCCTATGACTAGTATGTAAATAGGAATAAATAGAGAAGTTTTGTTTAATTGAATTATATTTGGTTCAAATGCTAGGTGTTGGTAGGTTTTGTATGTGTGTAATGAATGAGGGTTGATATTGTATTTATATTAATACCTTTGGAATAATAAATCACATTAAATCATGTGGGCAAACCATTAAGATACATTTCATTTACAAATTAGATGAATTTAAGGTGCTAGACACATGTGTCAGGGTAAAATAGTAACATCAATGTTATTGTCTATCCCATACATTAGTGCCTAGGGAGAAATCAATTAGGTACAAGTTTTGAACTTACAAAGATGAAAGATAAGTATATTTTAAGCATTCTGAGTAAGATATAAGACCTTAGGTTATCAACATAAGACTGGTTATATTAAGAAATAGAGGATAAGGGGTACAAGGAGAGAGTAGATGCAAGACTTAAAAAAATAGGAAAGGTAAATAACCAAGAGGAATAACCAATGTTTGAGTTTTCAAAATGTACAAGAATAAGGTGCTACATAATCATAAATTATCATCTATAGAATGCTTTAAGTTCCCCACCCCCATATTTTAAGATTATGGTTTAATACCTTGAATCTATTGATAAGATAGTAGTACAAAAAGCCTTGATCTATATATGTGAGGTATTTTTCCTTACCTAAATCATCATATTTGATTAAAATAACCCACATCAATAGAAATAAAAATATTAAATGGCCTAAGATATTCACTCAACCTTGAGACACCTCATGCCATCAATCTTGCACAAATAGGATGGTGGGAGATCTCTAATGGAAAGCTTTGAAAATAGTTATGAGTTTTGAAATCAATGAAGGAAAATATAGTAAGGAAAGAATGAGGATATGCTTATATTTTTATTTATTACATAAGTCATGAATTTAATTTAACTACAAAGCATATGAGAATATCAATCCTTTATTGTATTTATTTGGCTATTTGTGAAATCTGTTGCTCTTTAGGAATCTTGTGACTTCGAAAAGTTGAATTGATTATAGAGATATATTGAAAACTATTGTATATAACAAGGGCATTTTTTTTAAACACAATTTATGTATGATCATGGAATTATAACAACTTCATAGTTTCAGTTCTTATACTAGGGTGCATCTTTACATTGGGGGCATGCCTATACTGGAGGCAATTTTTAATGGGTTTAAGGTTATATCCTTTCTACTTTCCATTACCATATAGATATTTATACATTTGATTATGAATACATTTCTCTAGATTACCTTTTTTATAATTCATTACATTGATACATTATGTTACTTCACATGCTTGTTACATTGTATTCTTGTAGACAACTAATTTTGGTACAAATCTTCTTATTAAAATGTTTTTAGTATTGTTTTGTGTATACAGGTCATCACCTTAAACTAGGGGCTTATTAAAGTTTTTTTTTGTTATTTTATTTATTTATTTATTATTTTTATGATCCCATGGTCTTATTTTATTTTATATGTCACTCTATCATGTTTGTTTTATAATCATGAGCTTATTTTATTTCTCTTTTATTAGTATGTGTCTATTATTTCTTTTAGGACTAGAACAATAGTCCATCGATCCTACCCTAGATGGGATCAATGGGCCCACCATATAGTCCCTTTTATTTATTGGGCCATTTAACCACGGTTGTATAAATTTAATTTTTGGATCCATTTTTAACTATTTTCCTTTCTCTTTTTTAGATTTTGTGTGTCAATATGTCTTTAATTCAAAATTTAAGGAGCCTATGTAAAAAAATCATCTATGAGCATTTAAAAAAATATATCCTCGAGGTTCCTAAGAGGCTACATAAAAATTTACACTTTTTTAACATATTTTATTTTAGTGACCTTAACGAGTATAAACTATTGAAATTTTGATTTCATAAGATATTCATTCACCATAAAAATATAAATGTTAACAAAGCATTAACTAAAATTAATAAATATACAAATGACTAAGGGAGATGGAACTTAACTGATATACTATTATATTTTGCTCATTGTCTATGTATAATCATCTTAAATGATTTGAAGCTCTATGATTACTCAGTTCATGAAACATACTGTCAAAATATATCAGGACACTTTTAGTAGAGGTTAGACACTTGTGATGACCAGATCCATCCATATCTATTGTAAATAGCAAGGAAACATACAAGTAGAAGCAACAAATAAAACACTTACAAATATATTAATAAAAAAATAACTAGGAATGGTATATATTAGCACAATTAGATTATTTGGGAACTTTGGGCCAATCATACGAGTGTCCACACACCAAGGATACAAATTACTCTCTTGTTTATAAAATGAAAAAAATATTAGATTTAAAGTTATAGATACCTTCCTTGCATGCTTTTATGAAAAACATAATTAAAGATAATGAATATCCATAAAAGTGATTACATGAATTAGAAACATTAGATGATAGATGTATACAGGGTATTTAAATATTTAAAATCTACTAGGATCATATTATGAGAGTGTATGGATTTTTTTTAACTATGAATTTGATATTGGTGTCTTTGTACTAAAAGATAATAAAAAAACACCAATGCCAATAAAGAAAAGAGAGACAAATTTAAGCCAAATTAGTGGTTATGGAGAACATGAGCCTATTGACTAGCTACACTAGAATTGAAACCTATGAAGAATTGTATGGACATCAAACATTTGAAATTATATTACACATAAAAATCAAATAATAAAAAATACAAAAACATTCATATATGTTAAAAATATGATGACATGATTACTAGTTTCAACTATTTACATATGTTATTTATCACATTTGGTAAATGGGATATTTTTTACATAAGCAAGAATTTAACTGTATCTAAGTGCTATGTATGACATACATGTTACACATGGACAAATATATGTTGGTTTTCATTCTACCCAGTGGCCACACTGATACTAGGGGCATATTGTTCCATAAGTTCATTATTATGGGTTATATTTTTATACAACCTTTATACCATATCAAGGTACATAATTTGATAGACATGCCTTGATAGTTACTAATTTATACATAGTGATATAATATGTGCCATTATAATCTAATGTGACAATAATATATGGATGATGTATACTAGTTACTTATTCTATGCTCCCTTCTCATTGTTACTCTTTTACATGATAAGTTTATTTGTGTGTGACTATTGCGTGTAACCCTTAGCCTAGATTGATAAAACATCCTTGATGTCCCTTGTTTATGAAATTTTTATGTCTTTCTAAGTGTGGCCCTTGGGATTATTTGTTGACACATTTTATGTCACTTATATGTAGCCCTTGACCTATATATGAAACTAACAAATACATTTGTTGAGCTTGTTGACATTAAGGGGTGCCATGATACATATCATTTAATATTAGCACATAATCTTATAAAGATATCATATTACTATGTACTTCATTGATACATTTATCTAGACATGACACTTACATGCCCTACATTCCATATGTGGCATACATGCCTTAATCTATATATACATGACTATGATGGAATATTCTCCACATGATCAAATGATATTACATGATGCTGAATTTATACATGTCATGATATAATTAATGATTTTTTTGAGATGAATGACTTATAATATGCATCCTCATCTAAAAATTAAGGTAGTATAGTGGGCTTATCATAAATATATAAACCTCCATGAGCAAAAAATCAGAGCAGAGTACATGTTTTATAGATTTTAAATATTTAAAGTAATTGGGATGTTAGATGGTTCAGATACATGACATATATTGGCACATTGATAGATAATACAAGGGAATATACCATGCATATGCATTCAATTTATAAACACTTGAGCCCATGTTCATACACACTTTAATGTATAGGTATGGACATATGTACAAGATTTTACATGAAAACAATTTTAATTTTTCAAATGCACATACATTAGAAATATAAGTTTTCAAATTAAATATATAACATATCAGTTGGTACAAATTTAGGGGGCATGATACTAGTTCATGCACATATACATAATAACATAGTTACATTTGAATGAAAAATGATTGTCATTCCTTTTCACACTCTTTATATATATAATCATCATGGGGGTATGGACATGGTCCATTCTCTTTCGATCATGCATTATAATCTACATTGCAAAAAATTACACAATCAAACAATTTACATGATGGGATCATGAACATTTTTCATCCCCTTATGATCATTCATTATTGTTTTTACATGAATAAACTTGATTGAACTCAAACAAAAAATTAAAATTTAATATTTAATCTACATGTAATGGTTTATTCATTTCAGATCAAATTTTTCCTAATCAATTATTTCATTTTCCTACATAGTGATTTCTTTGAGTTAAACCTAGCTACATGGATTTCTAATTTTATTTTTATATATAGTTATATGGGTTATTACATTGTGTACTTTATCTCACATTCATGAGTGTTTGGGTATGTTTCCTTCCCAAATCATTATCCTACACCATTACACAAGTTTGGGGCATAATCACTCTGACTCTTTAATGCTTCAATAAGGAAACATCATCTCCAATAATTTACAAGGGAAAAATGGTTTACACTAACACACAAGTGTACTATATCCCTTATTCTTTAAAATTTATAATTTTAAATTTTAGATTTCACATATGGATATTGGCTACTTCATTCTCATTACAGGTTTACATGGAGTAAATTTGTACATTTGGAGCCATATCCTAAAAGGATAAGTGTATTTTACACTCTCAGGTACATTTTATCCTTTTACTCTAGCAATTTCATTAATAAAATAAAAGTAGGGATTTTTTAGATACTAAAATATAGTCTTTAGTACTTGATAATGACAAGCAAGACACACATTTACCACACATGACTTGATCATTAAAAAGTGTCCTAATTCATAATCCTCTCACATTTTCATGCGATCTTATGATTCAACCATTTCATTATATTTTTATAATCCTACATGAACCCAAGTGTTTAGTTAAAACCTTCTAAATATGTTACGTAGACATCTATAGACTCTTAGTTCAATCCACATGTGTATGCATTAGTTCTACCAACTATGATCATTATCACTAGTTGATAATGAACTACAATAATCAAAATTAACCCACTACCAACAATGATTATTTTATAAAATCAAACCCATCATTAGGGTCAGCCCATAATCCTAACATGTTGGTAGAATGTATAATATCAAGGTATCATTAAAAAGGGATGGGGTACTTATCTTATAGACATATATATACTATTGTACATTGAGCCAATCTACCCCATTATTCCCAAATTTCAAACCTATCACTAGGAAAAATCACAATCCAAATTAGAATAACTCAAAATCTAAGTCAGAGTAAGAATTGATAAGTACCAAATCTAGTCAATAGTTGCATACACATAGTGAAGGGGTACAATTTCAAAATCACTCTAGGTGGGTGAACTACATGTAGATTGATTTCCATCCTTGAAGTATTGGATACATAGGTAATCATCAACCACCAAGATGGGTTGATTTGTTTCATCCCAACTCATTACACTTCCCTGATTTTCTTAGTTTTTATCCCTCATAATTATATCTAGTATTATAAGGCAAATGGGGCTTATTTCGATATCTAAGTGAGTCATCAGGGTTCAAGATAAAAAACACTAAACAAATAAAGCCAGTCACAGATGATTATATAATCACTACATCATACTTACATGTAGGTAAGTAACAACTATTAGATCAATATTGAATGGCAATACTAATTTGATCTTGTAAAACCAACCTAGTGCAGATAATGAAGTAATTTTGGAACTGAATGAAGCACATGGGTGATTATCCCAAATTTTCACTTCCATATTATAGTCACAGTCAGATAGTTAACAAAAAATTATGAGTATCATGATGTCTTTAGTAATTTTCATATTTATCATATGAAATTATAAAATTAGAAGAATCAATTTAGTATTTTACATTTAGATGTATGCTTCAATGCCATATCTATTGATCTGAATTACATTTCAAGGTTCAATCTTCATTATATTAATATAACTCATGAATAAAAAATCAGGTAAAATAAAAACATGAAACTTTGAGCTATGAATGTATTCATACTTGGAATGTTTAGACTATTTATTTAAGGGTTTTTATCTTTGGATGCATTTGGATAATGTTTCAATGATGTGTAAATGATTTTCCTTAATGTGCAAGTGAATGTCAGATGCTTCCTAGATTGGAATTATCTTAGATTTGATGTGTATTTATAGATGAATATTTTGTTATCTCCCATCATAATAAACATGTTAAATGTGTAGGATGACTAAATAGAGGTATTTGAATATGAAAATAATTATTTGAGGAACCCAGGACATTGTTGGTAAAGGAAAACACTACCAATAATTGACAACATCCAATTGTTGTTGGCAGTGTTTAGGAAAGGAAAAATAGTGATATAGGATATGGTGATAGTATGCTTAGGATAATAGAGAATTAAGGCATAAACTATGGATATCATGTATATGAATGGTATTAGATTGGATTGGTCTAGTCCATAGACAGATGAATGGTTAGAAGAGAATGTGAGTAAGAGTCAAATGTGTGTACACAAGTAATGTATGTCAAAGATAGGTCAAAATAGATGTTTCCAAGTATCTAAAATCAAATTAATGTGTCTATAAATGCTTAATACCATACTAAAAAGATGAAATAAATAAATTTGGTACATTTATATAATCATACTTGATGTTACCAAGTATGCCCTAAATAGATAACTTGATCCATGAAAACCTTATAGGGAAACATGTATAAATCAATGTCCACTCATAAAAGAAATATGAAATAATGTATATAATTTCAATATTTGAAATTAAAAACTTAAGGAATGAATATAATTGTCGGTATACAAACCAATATTCCCTCTATTAAACTTAACTAAATAATGCTTCAGGGTGATTATACCCTAAGGAGATGCTTATTTAATGTTATTTTTTATTGACTAATAAAATTATTAAAATGAATACAATATTAAAAACTGATTTATGTATACATAATATATAAATATAGGTGTGACATATAATAATTTATAGAATTAGAAATGAGCTATAAATAATAAATTAACAAATAAATATGCAAACTAGCTAGAACTAATTTTATGCTAATTGTGCAAGTTGATTGTAGATGGAAACTTCCTAAAAAGACATATGAGTTGTGTCATAAATGAAAGTAAGATTTATAAATATGTTGGGAAGAGGACATGTCAGGAAGATAGGCCCAAACTATGGTTATGTTTGTTGATTATGGATACATCTTGATTAACTAAGGCTAAGTTTTTGATCTAGGTGTGTGCCCCTATCTATGAGGGTTTACTATTTGAATATGTGTCTCAATTTTCCACATAAAAGACCTAAAAAATTAAAACCTTAGATCATATAGATAAATAAAATAGAGATCAAATACCAAAATGTGGGAATAGGGTTAGGTGGATATTTGAGTTATCATAAAAAAATACATCATAATTAGAGTGCTACCTACATAACCCAAAAAGGCCTTAAGTCGATGCAGTTCTCCCTCCTAGAGTGAGCATGTGAAAATTGAATATACTATATGAATTGAAATAGATAGATTGGTTTTAATGTTTTAAATGAGTTCCCTTACCATCTAATAAAATGAATTCAGACTTATATTATGAATTAAAATTAAAATTGAATTTGAGAATAATAGTGCTCTTTTGCTTAGTGTGAAATATAATTAACAAGTAATTTCCAAATGTGTTTGGAGAGGCCTTGATGTGATTATTTAATAATTTGACCCCTTGGTCAAATAAGTCAATACCCATACAAGTTAAAACTTTCATAGGGTCTCCTAGGTCATAAATGTCCACCATGGTCTTAAATGAGGTCAAATGATATGTCTCAACATTATTCACATTTGTCTAAGTTTATCCTATGTCATATTATGCCACCCTTTGTCCATTTAAATAAGTTGTAAAATTTCACACTAAGGACACACATGTAAAAGTGAAATCTAATGTCCCATGTGTCAGATGAGTGTTAGGGGACTATTTGTAACTGACATGTTGCAGGTTCAATGTTAAAATCAAGAAGACCACTTGCAAAAGGAGGAGTTTCACTTGTTGTATGGACTACAAAACAATTATAACACATGTGGAAGATTTATTAGTTTCCCTTAAGATACCGATAAGTCATATCCATGTTTAGATAGCTTTGATAACTCCAAAAATGGTGAAAACTAGTTATTCTCTCTCTTCACTCCCTTTGGTAAGTCAAACAAGTCAATCAATTTATAGCTAGTGTAGATGAAATCAGTCTTTGTATACTCTCATTCTATGGCAACATTTTTTATATTGGTAGAATTTGATCTATGAATAATCTTTAATATTATTGATGCCTTTAAAATTCCTACATAACCCCAACACACTTGGTTTCATCACCTGATTATAATTGCCTATTTGAATAAAATAGTGTACATAGTATTTCAAAGCATATTACTTCATTCCATGTTGTTTTAAAATTTGTTTTTATGTGTGATCATGGAAATAAATAAAGATCACTCTCATTGTGCTAAGGAATGGGCATCATTGGTCTAAAAAACATTGTTTCATTAATTGTAGTGTTTTAATCTTGTGTCACTGGCTTCAAGACAAAGATAACACCCCTGTGTCTCTATTATTAAAGCATGGAAGTTAGTCCTCCATGAAAGTTTTGAATTGAAAGACTTGGAATTTGATTGAGATAGATTCAAAGATAATGATCAAGGACTAGTCAGATCTTCAATATGATAGTCACCTATAGTCACCTGTAAGGATGTACGGAAGATGGATGGACCATCCAAAACCTAATACATAAGTTGTATTCAATCTCAATACTTTAATGATATTCTCAAGTTATTTAGTATTCATAGTGTTGATCCTAGATCCATAAAATAGCCTTAAATTATTTAGAACTATAAATTTTATTAATGAGATGAGTTAACTTAATCTTTCTAAAGAGGAGACTCTACTCTATAATGTAACATCTATTGATGAAGATCCATGAGGTTTAAGTAAGTCTAGTTATTTCATGCTAGTATCTTAGGAATAATATCAATGTATTGACACAAGAAGGTGATTTTTAGGTTAATGAAAATTATTATAGAGTGGATTTTCACTCAATCAAGTTTCCACTTGAAACATTCAGTAAAGCACAGTGCCTAAAGCCACAAGAACCTATAACTTGTAGTGACACTTAGTAGGTTGGTGATAGAGACATGAAAGCATGTTATAAAGATATATAATGGTACATATAGATGTGAAATTATCTTTATGACCTTAGAGGAAGTGAGATAAGTTTAATTCTCAAACATATAGACACCTATAGGAAACTCTTCACTTGTTCCCTAATTTCCACTTATAGGTGACACAATCAATATATATAGTAGACCAACATGATTAATAAAAGATGTAAGTTGGTTGGTAGAGATATATTTTTAAGATGATAAATTATATATTAATCTCATAGTGACATCATTAAAATATGAATCTTAGAGATAAGTAAATAGGGTAAAAGTTGTTCAAATAGGGTTTTGAACCCCAACCTATAGTCAACTAAAACCTTGCCAGTAATCACAATCTTAGAAGCTAATCTTGAGGGATTTGAGGTGTTTATACTTATATATATGTAATAAAGTATTTAAAATTTTCACATAGGGTCTCCATGACCTAAAAAAGGATCACATGGTCTCAATTTATCTAGTAAAATAAAGGAGGTGCTCTCTATTCTATCTCAGATAGAGGGCACTCCACAATCAAGGTAGGCCTGTAGGTGTAGTATGTGAAGAGAGAAAAGATTAATGATTTAAATTGAATAAATTATGATATGATATGTATGGTTTTTTTAAAGGTTAAAAATTATGGACAAAAACCTACAATTATTGGAATAACTCATAATTGTTCATAAACTCATACACATAGTCTAAGCCTATTAGGCCTAAAACTGAACATGAACCCTAATGGATTAAAAATTCATTAAAGTGATAATATGATATAAAAAAATAATGTGAGAGAATTTAGGTAAGAGTATAAAGTGTATTAGACTCAATTTTTTTCATAAGAGAGTAAAAAATTGAACATTTTGGCCTAAACCTCTCTTAGACTTTCCTAGAATGCATAAGGCCAATTTATTTTACTCACATCTATACAAACATTATGCATGGTGACTCAAGGAGTTGGGAATAGTTTAAGGGGGTCATTAAATTTTTATCAATGTAATTTTTTTGATATTTATACATTTATATTTTATGAATCATTTCTAAGAGGCTAGATGACATAAAACCCTCTCAAAACCCTTGTTTAAACCTGGTAGAGAAGAAATGAATTGGAATGCATCCAAAAAGGGTTAGTTGGATAGGGAGGTTATTTATACTTGTTTATCACTCTCCTAGGGTCCTTTCCACCTAATTTATATGTACTATCACTTGTATGGACATATCCAATTTAGGGTTTTCTATAAGATTTGATGTGTTCTATAAGTGTAGAAGGGAATTGTTGAATGTAAGTCATTGTAATAGGTGTGTAAGGACTTATTACAACTTCCCATATTCATATATCACCTTAGTTAAGCATGAAAACTCTTTTTTTAGTTGATCACTATAGGAAATCCTAAACAAGATAGTGATAATGAATCATGACTACCTAAGTTTGAAAGTGAGAAGTGGGACACTGAATATTTGAAGGTCTATTTGATAGACTAGATTAAAAAAATTCTTTAAAAGGTGTCTAAAACCCATAAAATGAATCTTCATTAGTGACTATAAGCCATCTAGGTAAAAAGTGTAAGCTTTAAGTCCTAGAAGGCTAATGAGTGGATGCTAAAGAGTGAGTAACAATTGAAAAAGAGGGAGTTATCAGTTAGAGAGATGGATATGATTGTCACATCTTGTTTCCAACTTCTTAAGATAAATAACATGCATCAACAACTTCCTATGGTAGTTTTGAACAATCAAGTGGAATCCTCATCATCAAGACAATTTCAAGAAGGATAGTGAAGAATCTCTATGCCAACTTGAGGAAGGTGATATGTTTTAGATCAACACATGTTCATGATAACTCCTTGACCTATTTTCTAATTTATTATCTCATGTTATAACTAGTTTCTAAGTCTTGACACTTGGGTTTATGACCCTTCCTCTTTTCTTCTTATCTCTGCTCTCTTATGTTCTATATATGTAAGCCATTTTGGCATTATTATCTAGTACACAACTAGTATGGTGAAGCCCTGCTAGTTTGGCACCTTGTTTTGCCTTAGAATAAGATTATAAAGTTGATTTAATATTTGAAATATCTTACCTAAGTGTGTCAAGTGGTTTATGTGGTTGACAAGTGATGAATATATTATCCTTGCTTCCATTCTACCCTTGCATGTTTTGTGTGAGTGATATCTCTTCTAATAGGTTTCATAAAGTGTATGTGTGTGTTAAGTGTGTCTTGAAGTATGAGAGAACTAGTATTGTCTAGTATCAGAACTTATTTTCACCCACATCTAGATATATATATCAATATACCTCTATGAGAAATACTTATAATAAAAGTACATAAAGTTAAGGTTAGTTTTAATAGCCTTCTTTCTTAGTGCAAATTCAAGTGTGTTTGTGGACTTATCTTTGGTGTATCACCTCCATTAGCATAGGTTAATTTAAGTTTCCTTTTTCCCCTTTCACCCCCAATAGTGATTGGTATAGTGTATTATGTGAACCTAAAATATAAATCAAGGGAGATAACCTTTTAACCTATAGGTTTACCTCTGCTATAGGCAAGCCAGAGGTTTAGAGGTAATCCCATGTTATCCAAATTTATAGAGGAATGACAAATCTCTCCTAAGGTTCAAAATTTGGGAGTAAATTTTTTGGAACATGCAGTGGGACAAAAATATAAAGGAGTGGAAGGATTTTTAGTGTGTTCTTCCTACTATTAGATTTTGGAAGAATTCAAGTAAACACCAATGATGACTCCAAATGCAATCATCTGGTTGTAAGCATCCCAGGTAATTTTTGAAAAAAAATGACAAAGTCTTGTGTTTCATTTGAATAATTAAGTTAATATGGTTGGATATGTTGAAAGTCCTTACTACACACCTTCGTATCAAAGTTGTTATCAACCCATTCCTTCTCTATATGGTCATGAAGTTATTGAATAGTTTATTGAAGAAGTCAATGAAGAAGGCTATCAATGAGATAAGTTTAAGGTTCTTGAAGAAGAGATAAAAACTCTTAAGTTTTAATTACTTGAAGGAGAAATCCAAGCTCTTAAGAGGTAGATTCTTAGAGGTAGTCTTCCCTAACAACCTTATCTATCCTTCTAATCCAATTCCACCTCAAGATATATCCTTGTTGGCACTCATGCCAAATTTTGTAAAATTAGAAAGGTTGATGAAGAAATGGGATAAATAACTTGATTTAATCCCTATCCGCTTCATAGAGAAGATGAGAAAGTCTATTTATTTTATTATGAATAAGTATAGATTTATTTAGGAAGAATCTAACTATGTTATCAATGAAAATTTGCATAAAATGATATGTTATATCCAATGGTGGGTTGATAGGATTGAAAGGTGGGAAAACCAATAAGTTAAGAAGCAACTTGCAACTATTGAAAGACTTCAAGAAGATAATGAAGAAGGTGAAATTATGTTTTAATAACAAGTATCTCCTTCCCATCCTCAAGAGTCTTACTATATTTCACATCAGTCTTATCATAATCCTTGTCCTCATGAAGATTCAATTAAATATAAAAAAGAGCCTAATAGCCTCAAAGTTCCAACTTGGAACCAAATAGTGGAGTCTTGGGAAAAGAAAGATGAAGAGAGTATGGATCAATAAGTTAATGTTAAGGGGGAAAACTTTGTGTGTGTTCAAGCCCCATTGAATTCTCCTTAAGAACCTATATATTATCCATCTTGGAGGTATATACAAGTAGAGTTTAAACATGAAAAATAAGCCTTGGTTGAAAACATGGGATTTGAAGTTATAAAAATGGAAGAGCTTCAAGAAGACAATGAAAATCATGAAGTTCTTGATCAAGAAAGTGAAATTTATATATCTTAGCAAAACCTTCTCTCTCTCCAAGAATTATTTCAAGTGTATTATTTTATATCCAAACCCATTCCTAAGCACTCCATCACACATCCTACTCTCTCTCAAAACCATAAACCAATCCGCCACCTTACCACCTCATTCCATCTTGAAGGAAAACCAATCTTATGAGAGGAAATTAAAGAAGAACAAGCTCAGTTTTTAATTGATCAAGAAGATGTTTCAAGTGACTATGAAGAATTTCACTATAGGGATTCCCTTAGTGAGGAAAAGTACAAGGCATTATTATTGGATCAAGAAGAATAAGATATATATGAAGTTAGATATATTCATAAGGAGCTTGATCAAGGTATGTGGTAGATATATTTGAACATGCTAAATGAGTATGAAGGTCTTAAAAATCTAGTTCTTGAAGGAGAGAAAAATGAGGTTGTTGAAGAGGAATGCAAGGTTACTATTGAAAAAACATGTGTTTAAGAACATCATGGAGAAATATATGATGAATATGACACTCATGAGCATGGTCAAGATGATAAGTTTGAAGAGGTTGTGTTTCTTGAGGAGAAAGAGAGTAAAGATGATTGTCAACAATACACTGAGATTTTTTAAGAACTTGAAGAGATTTGAAAGGTTGAAGGTCAATTGCACAAGAATATAGATAAATATTTCCTCATGGAAGATAATGATGAAGATTGGACTGACTATACAAATCTCCTTGAAGAAATTGAAGAACTTACAGCCAGTAAGAAATTTGATCTCATTAGGAGTATCATGGAAGTCAAAGAAACATGCCTTGTTGAAGTATAATTGAATAAATTTGAAGATGAGGGGTCTCATGAGAATATTGAGGCTTTTAAAGTGAAATAAGAGTTCATATTCATTGATGATATATTTATATCTTCCCTGATTGCATTAAAGATTATGCCAAAGAGATTGGCAAACATGAAGAAGTTGAGAACATCAAGGGAAATTCTCAAAGGACAACTTGACTCATGCACACATACATCTCATGAATAAATATATGGCGAAAAATTTCCCTTTGATCTAAGAGGATAAATTTTCTTTAGGTTAGTCCATATATATTTTAGTTTTCTCAAGTTGTTTATGTGTTTTCCCTAAGTGTTATTATGAGCACAAGTGTGTTAACTTTTGTGTCTTGTCTAGTGTGTTTGTTTCCTTGTTTTTTGGTGTTTTTATAGAGTAATTTTAGTGTTATTATTAGTGTATATGTGACTCAATTACCCAAGGATATGATAATATAACTAGTCCTTAGCATATAAAACATGCTACTCCTCAGAAATTGCCAAAATATTGACTAATTTGACCCCCTGGTTAAATAAGTTAAACCCCATACAAGTTCAAAATTTCATAGGGTCTCCTAGGTCATAAATGTCCACCATGGTCATAAATGAGGTCAAATAATATGTCTCAACCTTATTCACATTTTTCTAAGTTTATCCTAAATCATATTATGCCACCTTTTGGCTATTTGAATAAGTTGTATAGTTTTTCACTAAGAAAAGTGTGTCAAAGTGGAATCTAATGTCCCATGTGTTAAATGAGTGTTATATAACTATTTATAATTTAAATGTTGTAGGTTCAACATTAAAATCAATAAGATCACTTAAAAAATGTGGAGTTTTAGTTGTTATACAAATTATAGGACATTTATAACATGTGTGGAAGCTTTAATAGTGTCCCTTCAGATGAAAAATAGTCATCTCCATGTTCAAATAGATTTGATAGCTCCAAAAAGGGTGAAAATAAAATTTTAGCTCTCTTCTCTCCCTTTGGCAAGTCAAACAAGTCAATTGATTTCAAGCTAATATAAACAAGAGGGGCAGAGTTAAGGTGAATGCTCTTGGTGGATAAAAGTAGTCTCTATATACTCTCATTTCATGGAAATAGTTATAATATTAGTGGAATATACTCTATGAATAATATTTAAGATTGTTGATGCCTTTAAAATGCCTACATAACCCAAACACCCTCAATTTCATCACCTGATTGCAGTTACATGTGTGAATCAAATTGTGTACATAGTATTTAAGGTCATCTTCTTTCATTTTATGTTGTTTTAAAATTGGTTTTCATGTGTGATCATGGAAATAAATCAAGATCACTCTCATTATGCTAAGGAATGAGCATCATTCATCTATAAAACATTTTTCATCAATTACAGTTTTTGATCTTCTATTAGTGGTTTCAAGATAAAGAGAACACACTTGTGTCTCTCTTCATAAATAATAGAAGTTAGTACTCCATGAAATTTTTGCATTTAAAGACTTGAAAGTTAATTGAGATATATTTCAAGATAACGAGCAAGGATTGGTCAAAGCTTCAATATGACAGTCACCTATAATCACCTATATGGATGTTTGGAAGATGGATAGACCATCCAAAACCTAAGACACAAGTTGTATTCACTTCAAGACTTGAATGAGATTCTAAAGTCATTTAAGATTCATGGTGTTGATCCTAGATACATCACATAGCATACATTGAATCATAGCTATAAAGTTTATTAATGAGATGAGTTACCTTAATCTTTCTGAAGAGGGGACTCTGCTTCATAATTTAACATCTGTTGGTGAAGATCCATGAGGTTTGAGTAAGTATAGTTATTTCATGATAGTAACCTAGGCCTAAGAGAAATTTATCGACACAAGAAGGTGATTGTTAGGTTAAGGATAATTATGATAGAGTGGAGTTTCACTTATTTAGGTTTCTACTTGAAACATTTAGTAAAGCACAGTGCCTAAAGCCACATGAACCTATAACTTGTAGTGACACCTAGTAGGTTGGTGATAGAGACATGAGAAGATGTTCTACAAATAGAGAATGGTAAATATATATGTGAAATGGTATTGATGACCTCAAAGGAAGTGAGATAAGTAAAATACTCAAACATATAGACACCTAAAAGAAACTCTTCACTTCTTCCCTAATTTCCACCTACATGCAACACAATTAGTATATAGAGTAGACTAGCTTGAGCAAAAAAAGATGCAAGTTGGTTGGTAGATGTATATTTTAAATATTATAAATTATAAATTACTCTCATAGTGAAACCATTCCCATATGACTCTTAGATACAAGGAAAAAAGGTAAAAGTTGATCAAATAGGGTTTTAAACCCCAACCTACACTCAACTAAAACCCTACATGTAGTCACAATCTTAGAAGCCAATATTGAGGTATTTGAGGTGTTGAAACATCTATAGATGTAATAAAGTATTAAAATTTTTAACTGAGGGTCCCCATGAACTAAAAAAGGATCCCAAGATCTTAATTTGGCTAAGCAAATAGGGGAGATTCTCTCTATTCTATCTTAGATAGAGGGCACTCCACAGTCAAGGTAGACCTATAGGTTTAATATGTGAAGAAATAAAATATGAATAATAGACATTGAATGACTTATGATATGATATTTATGGTTTTTTAAAAGGTTAACAAGTATGGACAAACACATACAATCATTAGAACTTACAGGTGTTCATATACTCCTAAACACAATCTAGGCCTATTAAGCCTAAAATTGAACATGAACCATAATGGATTTCAAATTCATTCAAGTGACCATATAATCTCAAAAAATAATGTGAGAGAATTTATGGAAGAGTATAAATTGGATTATACTCATTTATTTGTAGAAGAGAGTACATTATTGACCATTTTAGCCTAAATCTCTCTCAGACCTACCCAGAATGCATATAAGGAGCTTGAAGGTCACTTTATTTTACTCACATATCTATGGATAGTATGCATGGTGCCTCAAGTAGTTGTTAATAGTTTAAGGGGTACCTTAAATTATTCTCAATGGAATTTTTAGAGAGTTAGACATCTAGATTTTATGAATCATTGCTAAGAGGCTAGATGACCTAAAACCCTTGTTCAAACCTGATGGAGAAGAAATGAATGAGAATGAATCCAAAATGGGTTAGTTAGATAGGAAGGTGATTTATACTTTTTTATCACTCTTCCAATATTTTTTACACTGAATTGATCTATATTATCACTTGTATGGACATGCTTAATTTAGGGGTTTTTACAAGATTTGATGTGTTCTATAGGTGTAAAAGGGAATTATTGAATGTAAGTCATTTTAAGAAGTTTTTATGGAATTATTATAACTACCAATACTCATATATCACCTAAATTAATAAATAAAATCCATTTGTTGAGCTGATCACTATAGGTATTCCTAAACAAGATAGCGAGAATGAACATGACTACCTAAGTTTTAAAGTGAGAAGTGGGAAAATGAATATTTGGAGGCATATTTGATAGAATAGAGGAAAAAACTATCTTTAACATGTTTCTAAAAATCTAAAATTAATATCCATGAGTAACTTCAATCCATCTAGGTGACAAGTGTAAGCTTTGAGGCCTAAAAGGCCAATGAGTGGCTGCTAGAGAGTGAGTAATAATTGGTAATGAGGTAGTTATTAGTTGGAGAGGTGTTTATGAATATAAAATATTGTTTCCAACTTCTTAATATATATAAAATGTGTCAAAAACTTCCTATTTATGTTTGTAACAATCAAGTGGACTCCTCATCATCAAGACAATTTCAAGAAGGATAGTGAAGAGTCTCTATGATAGTTTGAGGAAGGTGATATGTTTTAGATTGACACATGTTCAAGATAACTAGAGATATTTTCAAACTTATTATCTCATGTTGTAATTGGTCTCCAAGTCTTGAAACTTAGATTTGTGACCCTTCCACTTCTCTTGTTCTCTTTCCTCTCCTATGCTCTATATATGTAAGCCATTTTGGCATTTATATCCAATACACAACTAGTATGGTGAATCCCTTCTAGTTGGCACCTTGTTTTGCCTTTGAATAAGATTATGCATTTGATTTAATATTTTTAATATCTTACCTAATTATGTCAAGTGGCTTATGTGGTTGACAAGTGATGAATGTCTTCTCCTTGCTTCCATTCTTCTCTTGCATGTTTTATCTGAGTGATATCTCTTTTAATAGGTTTCATAAAGTATATGTCTTTTTAAAGTGTATCTTGAAGTATGAGAGGGACTAGTAGTGTCTAGTATCAAACCTTATTTTCACCCACCTCTATATATGCATATCAATTTACCTCTATGAGAAATATTTATGGCGAGACATAGAATTGAGGTCAGGTTTAATAGCCGTATTTCTTAGTGCAGATGAAATTATGTTTATGGACTTATATTTGGTGTATCACTTCCATTAACATAGGTTACTTTTAGTTTCCTTCTTCCCTTTTCACCCCAAATAGTGATTGGTATAGTGTAGTGTGTGAACCTAAAAGATAAATCAAGGGAGATAACCCTTTAACCTATAGGTTTACCTCTACTATAGGCAACCCATAGGCCTAGAGGTAATCCCATGTTAGCCAAATTTGGAGAGGCATGAATAACCTCCCCTAGAGTGAAAAATTTGGGCATATCCATGCTTATATAAAGGAATATTTAAAATATTTATGTTATCCAACCTTTATAAAACCACAATAGGGTTATTACAAAATGTCTCAAATTTAAAAAGTTATTGTTGGATTATGGGGGACAAGGACACACTATAGCCCTATCCGCCTAGTGTGGTCTTGTATCAAAAGGATAATGACTACTTGAATTTGGATAACATGAATTTATAAATAAAATGAGGATGCTTAAATGATGTTTATAGTATTTGAAAGGTAGTTATTATAATAGTGAAGGATCTTGTATAGATTGTAAGTTGATGGAATGGTGAATAGGGCAAGTGAGGTAAGGATGTCAAAATTAAACATTATGAAGAACTTAATGATTAAATTTGAGTGTCTAAATTTTCTCCCACTTTATTATAGTGATGTAATGAAGTGAAATTACTATAGTAAATAAGATGCAAACCTAATTTTGTATATACATATTATATTTTGATGTGAAGCTTGATTGTGTAGGATGCCTCAATATAAAACCTGCAATAATGCCATTGAAAGTAGGTATAGTCTATATTTTAAAATATTTAAAAATTTTAGTTTTAAAAGAGAATAAGAAAAGTATACATGTAAATGAGTATGCAATATAATTAATTTATAACTTAAAAATAGAGAAGTATGTTCCTCGTTGAGGAATTTGGAGATATTTTAAACCTATTACAAATTGAGAACGATCAAGTCTCAATTTGAAAAACTAGTGAAAGCCACTGAGTTGGAAATATTATATGCTCCCATTCTCATCTAAATATGTAGAGTAATCTATAAAATAATTGAAGTGTAGAACCACTAAATATAGCTCATTACAATGGGAAAAACTGAAACCATAGATGTTAGTGTCACTATTTTTAACATGGTCCACTTTTAAAATGAAGATAAAACACATACTACATACAAATCTAAATTCTATTTGAAACTTTGCACTTTAAAAATTTTGAAATTTGAAATTTCCATGTAGAAACACGGACATGAATGCATATCATTCCCCATTTATCTGTACTAAATTGATATTGAATACCAATTGAATTTTTAACTTTTTGAAACTTTTAACTTGTAACTATTTGAAACATATAACTTATAACTTTAGGAATGAGTGCACATGCCTAGCATGTGCCCCTATAATCTAAAAATGCTGAATCAATTTTAAATTAAAAAACTATGTTCTATCATAAATATAAATTTTGTTACTTATGAGGCTTGAATTCTCATACCATGCCTATTGTGATGCCCTCTTTTAAAATGAGAGATGTAGACTAGTAGGCACTTATCTCAAAATAAAACATATGTTAGAGATATAATCATGTAGTATCACTTTGAAGATTTGAATTATATTGTATCTTAATATTAAATATAACATTGAATTACATATGAAACATGTGCATGATATGTATCATAGAACAAGAGCAAAATATAAATAATGTATTATATGAATCATGGCACCATAGTAACAAGTAATGAAGAAACAAGAAATGTCATATAATTCCACATACTTTACATATAATTTCACACATAAGGCTCAAAGGCCATATACAAGGGACATGTGAATGTCACATAAACACACAAGGCCAAGGGTCACACTCAAATGACATGATTTTCATACAAGAAAGAACATGCATATATTTCACACACAAGGCCAAGGGCCAAACTCAAATGACATGATTTACATACAAGTAAGAACAGGTATATATTTCACAGACAAGGCCAAATACCAAACACAATAAGTAAGCAAGTACTAATTTATCATGTAGTAAAGTAAGAAAGAAGCATATGTATCAATGTTACTTTTATCAAATAGTATTTTCATGTAATACAATGTAGAGTATGAGTGATATGCAAAACATTTATATGATATGTAACTCAACATGGTAGAAAGGTTGTGGATAGATAAAACCCATTTAAGTGTTCATGGAGAATGAAGATACACCCCAACTTAGCAATTTTTTTGGGTAATAAGGGTATTGTGACACTATAAAATCATGTATGAGTATGTCTTGTATCACACTCAGATACCTTGTGAAAAAACATTGTGTATCTAAACTAAAATGTGTTATCTACTTAAAATGACATAAATAACATATGTAAATAGGTAAGCTAGGAACCTTTGAAAATTCTTGTATGTCTTGATTTTGAATTTTTTAAAATATTTTTATTTTTTTGAAATTTTTACATATATGGTTTTTTTTGAATTTTGCCATATTTGATTTTTTTTTGTATTTGTGAAATATTTGAAGTGATTTTTTTAAAAAGTGTTAAGAATCAAGGTTTCAAAAAGATAAAGAAATGGGAGGGATTCAAACATTCCACAATAAGGTGCTAAGGTGATGCATGAGCATCATCTCTAAACATTGTAACTATGGTTTATTAAGTCTTAGGAGTTCTTATTTTTCCAATAATAAACCATGATTAGGTTTCTTTAAAAGTTTCTAGGTATTTTAGTAGATATCCTATTTTTCCATCCAAAAGTCAATACCTAAATAAATTCAAATTTGTAATTATATTTTTAAGGGGTGTTTGGAAAGGTCTGATTACAACATTTAAATGTCTATTCCCATGTAAATCTATCTAAAGTACCTATCTAAAGGAAGGCCAACATAGAGGAGATCAATAGTAGCATATTAGTTAAAGGTTTAAGATATTCTTGGGATTGAAATAACCTAAAAATAAGATTGGAATATTTTTATGAGATGATAAAATCCATACCATGAAATAAGGAGAGGAAAATAAGTTTAGAATCTCTTTTATGCAGAGTATTGTAGGGGGTGTTAGTGTGTGCAATGGAGATTCTTGAAGAGTTTCGAAGATCATATTTGATCTCAAGGCATTTATAAGGCTTTTTATACATATGAAGGTGATATTTTGTCTATTTATTGAATGTAAGTGTATTGTATGGAATAAAAATAATGGGTTTCATTCTCATTCATATGCATCTAGGTATGATTATTAAGGATTGATTCATTGCATATAAGGCAAGCTTGTATGAAATATTATTTGATCATGTTTCTATGGGATTTTGGTGTTTCAATTGAATAATGAGGTAATTATATTATGAAATGATAATTTAATGAAAAAAATATAAAATTTAATGTTATTTTCAATAATTTTAAGTGACTATGAACATCACATATAATCTTGATTGCAATTTTCTATGAAATTAGGTATACATATCTTGCTTGTCAAGAAAAAAACATGCATTATATATGATGTTGTAGATATTTTTGGGATAAGTAAAAGAATAAAAAGTTCATAGGATTTTTATAAGCATATACAAGAGAAGTATGGAATGTTTGGAAGGCATTTAAAGCCTATAAATAAAATTATTTGTAAATAGTCTGCTTGTTGTCCTAAGAGACCTTGAGTCAGGGTTTTGAGCATAAAATAAGATTCCTCCATGAAAAAATGAATAAAATTTTGGATTAGGTGGAATAGTTCCTATGTGAAGTGTGTAAAAACTCTTAGGTCAAAATATTATGTTTTGATAAGATAAAAAGAGAAATCTCTAGCATTTACCCTTCTTACTAGTTGTAAAGCATAGTTTTGAGCAAACCTTATAGTCTGGATAAATTCATGCATGATAAACCATAGGTTATTAAATATAAAAGATAAATGACATTAAAAAATAAATTTTACAAGTGAAATCAAGTCTTCAAACATTTTTCTCTCAATTTATAATTTTTTTATGCTTGTTGCCCTGTGATAGGACAATCTGGGTTTCTTCACAAAAAAGTTAAATATTTCTTGTTTTATCTAGAAAAAAATCATAAAATTTGACATAAAGGTGTGGTTTAGTGTAATATAATATATTTTTATTATTTATATGGTTTTTTAGGTTGTACTTTGATGGTGGAGGTGACTATGTTTTTGTAGGTCTAAAAATGGCTTAAATGAGGGTTAAAAAGAAAGTTATTTTGCATTTTCACGAGTATTTAAGAAGAGTAAAGGCTTAGATTTTTTAGATCACCATATTTAGGGTTTTTTTAGATGATTAAAATTATTTATTTAACTTAATAATACCTTCTTGATATTAAACCTGAGATCTAGTCTTTTAGGCCTTGTAACCTTCAAGTTAAGTTATATAGTTTTGAGGACAATTTGATGCTAGAATACTCATGAGGGAATATCAATATTTTTAACCATATAACAAGCCATAAATAACCTATAGAATTTTTTTAATAATTAATGGTTTATATAGTGTGAATAAAGTGAGAATCAAGTAATGGAAAGAAGGACCTAGTTAAGCTATTCAAAGAGTTTGTTTTGTATTCTTGAACCAGACCATTACATAAGAAGGTTTGTAACTTCATATTGGAAGTCATATAAAATTTATAAGGGATTATAACCCTGAATAAACATTGTATTAATGTCTAACTTAGTTTAATACACAATATTGATAAGTGAGTGTGTGGGAAATTATAATAAAAACTTGTCAATTTGTAAAAGTAAATGTGGAAACTGTGTTTTTCTATTAACCCCTATATCATAATTCATAGTGTGGAAAGAAGTAAGGAAAAAAATATTCCCCCAAAGTATGTTTAAATGAGCCATATAAATTTGGCACAAATTTTAATAATAATGTACATGACACATTAGTGGGTAAGCATGTATGTGTGCAATGAAATCCATAACATGATAAGTATGTAATAGATGTAATCATGTAAGTGAAATGGAATCCATATCAAGATAAGTATGCAATGTTAAGTAAGTCAATTTCCATAAATAATTAGTATTGAAATTAATTCAATATATGTATTTTGGATTGTCCCAATGAGTTTTAAAAAGTTAATAAGGCAAATGTCTAAATTTATAAATAAAATATAGGGATATAATAATGCTTGAAAGTTGGGATAAAAATAATAATATTAAAGTAAAATAAAATGCTATGTAAAAATAAAAATTCAAGTAGCTAATCAATGGATTCTACCTAATAAATGGGTTAGGAAGAAGTAAGAGGTTGTGTTCAACCAAAGATATTGTCAAGAGGATATACATATATATATCTAACTATAATTTATGAAGGTGTGACTTATTATAAAGAAAAAGTGCTACTGTAGATGCTTATGAATATAAACATGAACTAATATTGTCACATAACCATATGAATCATTTCTCCTCTACCCATGTAAACGTGTATCCTCATGTGTAATAGGATAAGATGCAACAACTTGTACCTATGGTGAATCTCTCTAAATAACCTATGATGCCTTAGGAGATGAAGGCCTATTTTAGATGCCACTTTCTACTTGGAAGATTATATAATGTTCTTTGAAACTAACTGCATATTATCCTATGTATCTATATCATGCTCATAAGTAGATGGAGAAATTGATTTTGTAATATCCTCATGTATATCTATATCATGCTTATAAATAGATAAAGAACTAATTCTGTAATATGATCTTTAATAGTTATATAGACTAATTCATTACCATGTTGCTCAATGTATGTACCTTCTGTATGTAATTATAAATGCATCATGTCTATAAATCAATCTTGGCTCAAAGAAGATAGAGCATACCTATACTTTAGATTGGGAACACATTTATTAAGTGGGAGCATGACCAATATGAGGATATGCTAGAACTAATTAGGGGATCATTTATCAAAATAAAATATGCTAAGGAGGGTTTCAAAGCCTCCAGTCTAACACAAAAATAATCACATAATAACCCTAAGGGGGTCCTAGGTTTGATATTTCACCTAAACTTGTAACAAGTAAGGTAAATCTAATCTACTGATCACCAAATCTTGTGGCATAAAATTAGGGGTTGGAAATAATAAAAACATGTATAGGAGAATATAAATTAAGCTAAGTATGAGTAAGACCATAATACATGGAATATGAAGAGTAATATTATTTGAAGCCAATACTTATGCTACTTCTATCTACTAAAGAGAGGAGTAAAGTTAGAGAATACTTACCTGAATGTGAACCCATTGAGACTCAATCTCTCCCTTGGAAAATGAGGCTTCAAAAGAGGTTGTTTTGGTTTTTAAGGATCACTAAGAAAGGCCAAAGCATCCAAGACTTATCCACAAGACTAAATTTCCAAGTATAAACCCTAAGGTAAGACTCTTCAAGTAGCATGGTGGAAGAACAGATTGTAAATAAGCATGAGTGAATAATAAATATTAATTTCCTATTAAAATAATGATGAAATGATATTATATTTATAGGTGGATTTGAACCTAAACCCTTCTAAAAATCCTATCTGATAGGGTCCACCCAGTCGACCTAGTATAATTATGAATAATTATTCACTAGGTCCTGAGCTAGGTCAGCCAAAGGCTAACCTAATTCCTAAGTGAAAATATTTTTGAACTGTATAGGGTTGACTAAGTTAACCTAGCATAACCAACTAACAAAAGGGACTTAAGGTGAGGAAAAGAGGGATGGAAAGTGGAAAAGACTATATGAGTGTGAAAAAGAGGAGGAATATCTTAGGGATTGGTTTTTAGGAGTTATTTGGATTGGTAATATGTGAAAATAAGGGACAACAACCCTATAAAACACTAATGGTCTACCCACCCTTTTCCCAATGCACCCTTTAAGGTATGTACTCAGAGAGATTGAGTATTGGCAGGTTCCTGTAAGATTTAAATAAGGGATGTTGCTTTGAGAAAGAACATAAGAATAGATAATGTTGATGTTAAAAAAAGCTGTAGTATTTTTAAATAAAAAATAACTGAAAGTAAAAGATAGAAAAGGAAATAACTAAAAAGTAAATGTGATGTGTACATTTACTTACCTTTATCAATGGATTGTTGTCTACTATTTTGTTAGTTTTGATTATGTAGGGTGCAAATATTATTTTTGACAAACCCAAAAATGCAAAACTAAAGAGAAAAAACAAACAAACATAAGAAATCTAAGATAACTGGTGTTTGAGGATGTGATAAACTTAATAATTTTGAAATTTAGGGTGACAAGTGCTATGTTAGACTAAATTACCAAGTCAAAAACAAGATTAAATCAAGCAACCAAAAATCCAAGGCTAATAAAGACCGAAAAACTCAAATAAGTAAACCTTAAGTAAGAAAGGCAAACTTACCAAGTCAAACCAAGGATACATGTCAAAAAGGATGGTAATCAAACATCGATGGTAAAAGTAGTAACAAAATGGGAAAACAACATTGATGAGTGAGAAATAATAATCCTTATCTAAATCAACAATGGAATAAGGTGCATAAAAAGGGAAAAAATATTATCTAGTGAGAAGTAATAAGCCAACCACACTCAACAATGGAAAAATGGTACAAACTCAAGTGCCTATGACAACAAGACAGTAAAACAAATGAAAAATGGTAAAAGGAAAGTAAAACAAGTCTAGGAATGTAAATCCATGGTATAAAGAAAGGTAATCCATAGTTGCTCAAACATTTTTTTTCGATCCAAGGATAGATAAAACTAAAATAAAGAAATTATAGCATGTTTTTAAGAGGTAAAGAAGAAAGGAATATAGAAGAAGGGAAACTAGATTTAGAATCAAATGTGCTTGTCAAGGGGGGAAATGAAATGGGTAGAGGGGAAAATGAAGGAAAAACTAGGGTAGAGAACTCTTTATCAAAGTTAAGACACTCAAATTAGGTTTGTCAAAATCAGAGGACTTTCAACTTTAAGGACTTTGAATAACTTCTCTTAGCCACACAAGTCATAGGTCGACAAATGAAATATATAAATTATCCCATAAAGGCTATATGCATGAAAATTAAATTGGACCTACCTTCTCATAATGTGTTCCCTCTTCCTCATAACCCCTTATAGAGCTATTGGTATATAATGTGTAATGTCCCTTACTTAGGGGCTCCTTTTCTCCTACAAATGATCTGATACCACTGTGATGTCCCTTACTTAGGGCTCATTTATCTGCACAAAAGCTCTGATACCACTGTGATGTCCCTTACTTAGGGGCTCCTTTTTCTTCCTACAAAAGCTCTGAACAACTGTAATATCCCCTTCAATCAGGGAATATAGAAACACATAAAGCTCTGAACAAGATAGAAATACAGTCTTGAAAACCCTGGCTTTGCAAATCTGGTAGTGAAACCTAAATTCTGGAAGATCTCGGCTTTTCTGTGTCGACACACAGACGCTGTCGTCGGTTGATATCTTGCTGATGTCGGTCACTGTCAGTCAGATTTCTGTCGACATCGGTCTTCAGTCGACTGATGTCGATCACTGGAAGCTCTTTGTCTGTCGAGGTCGTTGCCTAAGTGGATCTGTACAGACCTGTACGGACTTAGTATGGCCACCAACCTATCTGTTCTTAACCCCTGATTGCTGAACAACTTGATCTGAAGATATACTATTCTAATACAGTAGATCTCTCTCTGTATAATTTATTGAAACAAAACATAAACTAAATCAAGAAATACCTGGAAAGCTCTGTGATAAACTTTTGTGTGAAGTTATCTCTCAAATACCTGTAATACTATGATAACTTCTGGGTGAAGCTATCTCTCAAACCTGAAACCTCTGTGATAACTTCTGGATGAAGCTATCTCTTAATTTGGCAATAGATCAGTTGATATTTCACAGCCTCTAAATCGCACACAATGAAGAGTTGATGTTCTCCACTGCAAATGGAATCTTGGAGCCTTGGCTCAGTCTTCTGAGGGAAAACCCTTAGCAAAATCTGTCTTCAATTCAATAATTAATTCATACACCATCAATAATGGCCTCCATGTGAAACCCTTATACCCTCAAAAGATATGCTTGCCCTAATTAGGGTTTCTTAAATTAGCATTAGGGTTTCTAATTTAAAATTGGCTAAATAATTAATATTTGATTAAATCAATCAAATATTAATATCTCCCTCAATATACGTCAGATCCTCAAACTGATTGAAGTTGGTGAATCAAGGAGTGATTATGCACATGACCATACCAAAATAAGGGTGCTCTGCTGCATGTCAAATATCCCTAAATAATAGGAGCATCAAGCAAACATGTATGAAAGACCCTGAATGAATGCCCACTGAAACCATTCTACAAATTGAAGTTAAGTCAATCTCCATTATGACCCTCTATCCATCCTATTAGCTTATGAAGGTCGCATAATAGGCTAATCATGAAGTCTATCAATGTCCTCTAAAAAGGGGACATGACAATCTGCCCCTCCTGAAATTGCTTGTCCCCAAGCAATCTCAGAACAATGAACCACTCGATCCTCCTGGATCCCAAATGTAGTCACGATCTACACTGATGAAAATCAATGCAAACACCTACAATATCATTACTAGTAGAACAAAGAGGAACCCATAATCAAATTGGCAAACACAACTCAACCAATCTCTGAAATCACAATTGCCTTAGATGTGTCGATACTGTAGGCTGTGTAATTGGCAACTGCAAATTCCATCTACAAAAGATGGTGTCAATCCATCCCATAACTGATCCCTCTATAACAGTGGCACAACCAATTGTACCACACTGTCAAATGTGTGAGAAGAATCAATTTGGAGACTCGACTCCACTGGTATCCCAAACACCTCAGAACTAGGAACTCCCAAGTCCTGTATATGTGTATGAGCCTCAACCACATGCTCCTCATAAGTAGCTATAAAAACATACTCATCACCAACACTCAGTGTACTAACATCTGAGTACACCTCCACACTTTGAATGCAAGCATCAGACTCATCCTCACTGTCTAACTCCTGAGTTAGACTCACCTTAAGACCAAGCTCATCCACAACATCCTCAACTACTCCTGCCTGTGAAGATAATGCAGATAAATCATTACCTGAAGATGTGTTAATATCTCCCTATACTGGATCAGCATGACTATCAAACTCATCATGCAAGTTGTTGCATGTCATAGGGAAAGCACTACGATCCTTAGGCCTATTAATTAAACTCTTTACCCACATACAAGCTCTAGGTGAGACATTTTTCCCTTTTGTCCAGACATACCATAAATCTTCTGCCAAAAGTTTAGAAATTTTATCCTCCTCCTCAAACAAGATTGTGAACATGATAGAGTGCATTGATGCTAATACATCACTGGAATGAAAATCATCTAAAATATTCCAAAATATTTTAAACATCTTGCGAATGCCACCAATAAAACCTACTAACATCATAATGTTTTCAAATCCATACCTGGCAAATGTGTCAAGTAATCTTGCCCTCTTTGAGAAATGAGGGTCTCTAGTGTCATCCAACTTTTCAAAGCTTTTTACCATGGCGTGAAGTACCTCTCTCATAATCTGATCGTCATTAAAATCAAAGCCAGCTATGATCCTCATGATTTCACTAATACAAGAGAGATTTGCAAGTCTTACCACCTCATCATGATGTCTCAATAAACGGAGCTTCACCAATGAACCAAACACTGGAGATAGCGTTGTTTGCATCTCATAAGAATTTGATTGATCAACCTTGCTTAAATAAGTTTCCAACTCCTCCAAAGTTTTTATAATGTCCTCTGCTTGCTGACATGGATTATCTAACTCCTTCTTTGCATTGTGCATTCTTTCTTCCAAATCTTTGACACCTGTTACAGCCATACTGATACCCAAACTACCCAACAGGATGGCAAGACATTAGCTCTGATGTGCCCAACAGGATGGTAGGAATTTGGCTCTGATACCACTGTAATGTCCCTTACTTAGGGGCTCCTTTTCTCCTACAAATGCTCTAATACCACTGTGATGTCCCTTACTTAGGGCTCATTTATCTGCACAAAAGCTCTGATACCACTGTGATGTCCCTTACTTAGGGGCTCCTTTTTCTTCCTACAAAAGCTCTGAACAACTGTAATATCCCCTTCAATCAGGGAATATAGAAACACATAAAGCTCTAAACAAGATACAATTTGCAGAATAAATTCAAATATGCATAAACAAATCACAGATCTTATCATTCATCCAGATGATTACAATAGATGTCCTTCTAAACTATTACAATTACAGTCCTCTCTTATGCATATAAAATATGAAATATAGTCTTGAAAACCCTGGCTTTGCAAATCTGGTAGTGAAACCTGAATTCTAGAAGATCTCAGCTTTTTTGTGTCGACACACAGATGTCATCGTTGGTCAATATCTCGCTGATGTCGGTCACTGTCGATCGGATTTCTGTCGACGTCGGTCTTCAGTCGACCGATGTCGGTCACTGGAAGCTCTTTGTCTGCCGAGGTCGGTGCCTGAGTGGATCTGTACGGACCTGTACGGACTTAGTATGGCTACCAACCTGTCTGTTCTTAACCCCTGATTGCTGAACAACCTGATCTGAAGATATACTATTATAATACAACAGATCTCTCTTTGTATAATTTATTGAAACAAAACATAAACTAAATCAAGAAATACCTGGAAAGCTCTGTGATAAACTTCTATGTGAAGTTATCTCTCAAATACCTGTAATACTATGATAACTTCTGGGTGAATCTATCTCTCAAACCTGAAACCTCTGTGATAACTTTTGGATGAAGCTATCTCTCAATTTGGCAATAGATCAGCTGATATTTCACAGCCTCTAAATCGCACACAATGAAGAGTTGATGTTCTCCACTACAAATGGAATCTTGGAGCCTTGGCTTAGTCTTCTCAGGGAAAACCCTTAGCAAAATTTGTCTTCAATTCAATAATTAATTCATACACCATCAATAATGGCCTCCATGTGAGACCCTTATACCCTCAAAAGATATGCTTGCCCTAATTAGGGTTTCTTAAATTAGCATTAGGGTTTCTAATTTAAAATTGGCTAAATAATTAATATTTGATTAAATCAATCAAATATTAATATCTCCCTCAATATACGTCAGATCCTCAAACTGATCAAATTTGGTGAATCAGGGAGTGATTATGCACATGACCATACCAAAATAAGGGTGCTCCGCTGCATGTCAAATATCCCTAAATAATAGGAGCATCAAGCAAACATGTCTAAAAGACCCTAAATGAATGCCCACTGAAACCATTCTGCAAATTGAAGTTAAGTCAATCTCCATTATGACCCTCTATCCATCTTATTAGCCTATGAAGGTCGCATAATAGGCTAATCATGAAGTCTGTCAATGTCCTCTAAAAAGGGGACATGACATAGTGAAGATTGGGTACTTACTTGAGAAAGTATGTAGCACCATAGAGTTTATTGAATTATCCTATTCCAAACTACTAGCCTATTGTACCCTAATAGACCTTGGCTCTATGTGAGTCAAACTATGGAGTTTGATATTTGATTAGAGATAGGATATGTGATTGTAATCACATCTTTTAGTGTGATTTTAACTTTTGAAATTTGTCTGTTACCTTTTGGATATCATTTTTTTTTATTTCAAATGATTTAGCTTTTAAGTTTCTTGATGTATTTTATATTCCTCCTCCATACAAATTTGGAGAACCAAGCATGGGTATTAAATATGACTTTCATTTGAATACTTGGGACTTGGTTACTAAGAGAGATAACTTCAAAGAGCATGGGGTCTAAGAGTCTCATAAAATTAGGTGAAATAAAAGTGTTATCATGAATTCAACCTTGTTTTATCCAATGTGGAGTAGAAGGAAAGGAAATCAAGAAGAATGACACATGGAATAATTTGAATTACTTAAAATTGTAAAAAATGTGATAAAGGGAAAAAAGAGGGATACAATGATAGTAAAGTGTGATTCCTTATCATAAGAATAAGGAAAATGGAGGAAAACATGCCAACATATATTTTTGTGCAAATTCCATCTACCAAAAGAAGTAAAATCTAAACTTGAGAACAAGGATCAAGAACTTATAACCATTATTAAACATATTCTAGAAAAGATTTAATAATATGGTGATTTTATGAGGAGGGTCAGGTCCTATCCATGGTCTCAAACTGTAACTCATAAAAGAAAAACCCAAGAGGGTGTTGAAAAAGCATGTGAAAAAAAATGAGGTAAGTAAAAACATGGTACTTTGTGAGGAAGATCGGGTCCTATCCATGATTTTAAAATGCAACTCACAAAAGAGAAAACCAAAGGATGCAAAAAAATGTGTAAAAAGAGTATGAAAATAAAGAAGACTATGGCACATCATGAGGAAGATTGGGTCCTATCCATGGTTTTACAATGAAACTCATGAGAGAAATGGGGAAACCAAAAGACCAAAAATGAAGGACTAAAGGTTTGTAATAAGAGGGAATTATTATAGAGGGAAGATCCATGAGAGTTACCTCTAAAAAGTGTTAGATAACTAGCATACATAAAAAAATTATGACAAAGAAAGGAAGGATCCTACACTAACATCTATATCAAGGATGAACATGTGAGGTACAAGCCTATGTGTCTCAATAGGTTTTTTGAAGTTGAATTAGTATGGTAGCATGTAATGGAGAATAAGAGTGGGCATCACAAGATGACCCAAAGGGTAACTGGATGTAGGTATGGGCATCTTAAGTTTCCCCAAAGTCTAAAATGATATGTGGGTGGTGTTATGATGTGAGATTTCACCTTTGTGGGAGATGTATTTAGGCTCCTCCACTCCCAATCATAATATGGGAACAAACCTAGGCTGTGGGTATCCTATAATAGGGTTGCACCTCTAGGGAAGGCTGGCTTCCTTTTGATGGATCACCTAAACTAATTATTCTACTTGGAAAAGGGTTAGAAAGTGGGAAATAGGGATCCTAAGAAAGCTAACAAGGTGATGCACCAAATTTAAATGAGGCTCTCATATGATTTAACCCACAATATAACAACATAAGATAATAATATCTTACATAATCTCATAATCCAACTAACTACATAAGTATTTCATAAACTAGGTTCAATAAGTGATGAATGGAAACAAAGAGGAGTTCTATGACTCACACTAAGCTTACATCAATGGAAAGAAGAACACTAATTCATACATATAACTAACTTGAAAACACCTTAAAATAGGTAAGCAATAAGGACAATGTATATGGAAGAATCTCCTTTATAAGGCCATCATGCACAAGCTTACTAAATGCTAATGCAAGGCAAGAGATAGGCAAAGAAAGTCTTTTATTGAATCAAGAGGTAGTTATTATAAATTTTTATAGGGTCTATCCTTATCAAATGAGAGTCTCTTGATCTTCAAAATTAAGAGAGAAATTCCTTATCCAAAGTGAGTGAGAGTTTCTATTCTAAAATCTCCCAAAATGTTAGAATGTAGAAGAAAATGAAAGATATAGAGAAAGGTCCAAGAGAGAGGATCTCATAAACCAAAATCATTAAATGAGCTAGCACCTTTTTTTGAATGATCCACCATTTTTATATAAAATTAGGGTCAATACATCATAAGCAAAATAACCTTCATTTATCTTAATAGCCTCCAAATCTTCTCATTGGTTGAGTAACACACTAGAGGATAAGAGTTTGCCAAAGGTGATGAGTCATGATATTGTTATGAAGAAAACCCTTAGGCATGTTAAAAATCTATTAAATGCTCTAGCCACCTTTTATAATCACCAGATCTCCATCTTGGGACTTTATGCCATCTTCCACTTGATTTTGTTGTGAAGACAAAATCTTCATATCTGTTGACCTAATAGATCCACGACTATGTCTATTTTGGGCAGTCATAGGTACTTGTTTGTTAAAGCTACAACTATTTTTAAGTATGATACACTTCTCCATAATTACATATTTTCCCCCTATCTCAATATTTGAGCATAGGTCTTTACTATAGATTGAAAAACAATCCAATTTATTGGTTTTAATATAGTCATATATCAATGAAGATCCACAGGTTGCATAGCCTCATTCTTAAACTATATTGGGTTTAAACAAACCTATCATGCCTCAAAATATTAATGGCAACAAAGCTTCATCATTAACAATCCTGACTTTATTGGCTGTATCTACTTAATGGTGCTCTATTGAGCTCTAATGGTGACATATCCCTTTGAAACATTTGTTCTTGGTTTGACCTAAACCATATTTAACCTTTATTTGAAGCTTCCTAGCTTCAAATTTTAATATCAATGATTGATTATGATATAGGCTTCTCACATTATGCCAATTTTTAGCTATTCATTCCTTCTATAGAACTACAATTAATCTTTGTCAGTTCCTATGCTTGTTTCATGTGTCATCATCTCATTCATCTTTAAGAAAATTGACCTTTGATATTATGTGCATTGTCAATCTATTTTTCATAGCTCAAACATGTACCATTAATTTACCTGATAATTACCATGGTCTTAACACTTGGTAGATTCTCATTTGATTTTGAGATTCACTGACTCGTTGACTTCTTGCTCATTGTTGATTTACTTTGGTATGATGGATCATGCACAATTAATTAGTTTGGACCCACTGGATTCATTGATATATTGACACTTGTTATATACATGTTCATTTTTATAAACATTTGAATTTAAATGGCTATTTTCCATGGCTTTAACTTAACGTCCTCATGCACGTCTTATTTTACTTTTTCAACTTTGAATGCTTATATCTTGAGATAGAGGATTCATCAATATATGAAGTTTTCAAAGAATTTTTAAGGCATGAAGAATATCATTTTTATGTATTCCTTTGACTTTGGTCAACTTCCTAAGTGTATTTATGAATTGTGTAACCATGTTAACCTATTTATTCTTGCATGACATGCTATGACAGTCTTGTTCTTATAGACTTGATTTTGTCATATTTTATCTTTCAAACCTCTAAATAACCCTTTAATCCTTTGAGAAAACTTTATTCATGCTCCCTAAATTCCATGAACACCATGGAAACCTATTTGATCATTCCACCTATAATTCTAGACCTATCTCAAGACTTGCTTCTCAAAGATGAATAAAATACACTCTAATCTCGCTTAAAATGTTTCAAAATCTTTGCAAGTGATACTTGATCTTATTATTCATCAGGAACACTGCTCAGCTTGCCATTTCATACCAAGACTTCCATAAACTGATTCATCTAGGAAAATTCTTGTATATAGGCCAAAATTGGCCAACATTTCTATTGAAATCCTAAGATTGCATGCCTACTATACAAATACTAGTGGCCTTAAACTGATCCATTGGGTGTATAGAGTCATAGTATTTATTGTATAAACTATTTTAGAATTGATACAAGGCTGCCTATTTCTTAAAACCTCCTCTTAAAGTAATAGAAACCAAAAAAAAATTAAAAAACAACTATGCCTATGGAACTTATTGAAGGAAAACATATAACTAAAAGGAAATGTGCACAAGGCATTTAGAAGAAAGCATGAAAACCTATTCTAATATACACAATATTATAAAATAGTTGTATAATCTTTTAATAACAAGGCTTTAAATGAATGCCATTGAATGGGATTGGTGATACCTCTCTATCTAGCTAGGCAAGTTGAAAAAAATTATGCTATTTACATCTATGGATCAAATTAGGACCACTATACAAGCTATCAAACTTGGTATGGTTTCCTGGTTTGGCCTTATTAAAGTCCCATTTGAGGACTAGGTCCCCTTATTTGAAGTCCCTTGATGTGGCTTTCTTGACTTGAGCCTGATGTGATTCCAATGTCTTGATTACAAGGTTTCTAGTTTCTTCAAGCTCTATGAGCTCTATGATCCTCATGCTCATCAGTTTAATTTACATCAATTCCAACTAATGGGCTATCTCCAAGGTAGGTAGTTCAAGAGAGATGGGTAGTTTGGCCTCCCTTCCATATACTAGAATATATGGAGAATTGCCAAGGACAACTTTGGGAGTCACTCTATTAACACATAAGGCTATCCTTAGATTTATATGCCATGTTCTTTGATTCTCCTCCATGGTTCTCTTGATAATCCTTATCAAGTTATTGTTTGTATACTATGCTAGTCCATTATCTTGGGGTAGTAATTGGAGGATGCGATAAGGTAGATGCCTAGTTTAAGTGCCAATTAACTTGTTTTCATGCTAACAAATGCTAAGGAATTATCTAAAATGATTGTAGCTAGGATACCAAACCTGGTCACTATGCTGTCATAGAAGTCCAATACCATTGTTTCATTAGCTTCTTTCAAGGAAATTGCCTCTACCCACCTGGTGAAGTAGTCAGTAGTAGTAATCATCCATTTATGTCTTCCATTGGAAGGTGGATTGATCATTCTTATAAAGTCTGACCCCCACTATATGAAGCATTACTCCACCTAAATTGGATTGAGAGAGAGGGTTGCTAATCTCTACTTTCCTACAAATAGAGCACACTTCTGGCATTTTTTGACCTATGCATAGGCATATTTGAAGAGGCTAGGCTAGTAATAACTAGCTATCATTATTTTTGTTATTGTAGTTCTTGAAACAAAATGGCCTCTTACATGTCCATCATGAAACTACTCTAAAATCTTCATTACTTGATTATCATCTATACACCTAAACAATACCCCATCAAGATATTTTATAAATAAAACCCCATTAACTAATGTACAAGGTATGGATTGAAATTTGAAATATCTTATTTTTTTCTATCCAAACCTTGAGGGAATCCACTTGTTACCAAGAAATGGGTCATATCTTGGAGCCAACTATTGTGAGGTGGAGGTGCATCTATCTATGAGTTGTCTTGTGTCACCAAAGCAATTTCTTTGTATTCTTAAATATCATCTACCATGTTATTACATAAGCATTTTCCTCTTACCAACTTAGTGAAATTAATCTATACATCATACTTTATGACTTTGGTAATCTAACCAACTCTTTTCTCATTCAAATCCTTATTAAGGAGAAAATCCCTTACTCTAGGATGAGACACCATAAGATGAGCCTTACTATTGGAGAACATTAGTTTAAACTTTTTTAGGATCCTCAAAGCTGTAAGAAATTATTTTTCTATGAAAGTGTACCTCACCTCATATCCCTCTAGCCCTTGACTAAAAAAGTTAATTAGTTTCTCAAGTCTTTCACCATTCTTCTGCATCAACATAGCTAATATATTATTAAGATTGGAAAAGGTGTAAAATATGAAATCCTTTGAGAAATTAAGATTCATAAATGAGGGTGCTTGGGTAATGTCTTGATTGATGACCTCAAAAGATGTTTTACCTTCATTTGACCAAGTGAATACTTGGATCTTCTTCAACATGATAGTGATGGGTTTGACCAAGTTTGCAAAACCAGATATAAAACTTCTCACAAAGTTTATATTCCCAAGGAAGCTCTGGATTCCTTTATTTTGCTTGGGTAAAGATAAGGCCAAAATGACACTTATTATATCAAGGTTAATGGATAATATTTCCTTTGAAATAATGTGACCCAAAAGTTTGCCTTCATAAAAAACAAACACACATTTCTTGAGATTTAAATAGATCCATAATCTCTACATATTTCAAAGATCAACCTTATATGATTAAGTGTTCACTGGGTTTCTTAGAGAAAACTATTATGTCATCCAAGTAAACCAATACCATTTAGTTTATCAACCCTTGGAAATCCATGTCCATGGATCTTTGGAAAGTGTTCACAACATTTGAAAACCCAAAAGGCATCTTATGATAAGCATATGTGCCCCACTTTATGGTTAAGGTAGTATTATACTAATCTTCATCTCTCACTAGTACTTGGTTTTAACATAAATACCCATCCAAAAGGGAGAAGAATTTTGAACCAAAAACTATCTGAAGAAGTTACTCCATGGATGGTAAAGGATAGTGATCATTCAAAGAGACTCTATTCAGATCTTTGAAGTCAACACATAGTATGATGTCCCCATTCTTCTTCCTTATAGGTACCAAGTTGGATACCCATGAGGAATGCTTGATGGGAGATATGATCTTAGATTCAATCAATTTCATCAACTCTTTCCTCATAATCTCTTCTATTTTGGGGTTTATAGGCCTTTGCTTCTACTTGATAGGCTTGGCATTAGTCTCTAATTCTATGGTATGTTGGGATAACTTGAGATCAAATCCCTTTAGGTCACTATATTTCCAAGCAAAGATGTCTGCATATTCTCTACAAAGCTCTATGAAATCATACCTTTTAGCTTTGGTGATTACCTTTCCAAGCTTGAGGAGTTTATCCTTGAGGATTAGAACTCTTTCATAGTTTTCATCATTGGTTGACAACATTACTTTATCCCTCTTCATATTATTGGGTGTCATCATTCCCTTTATTTAATCAACTTTCTATTGATGTCATATTTAACCAGGGCTGTGTGTAAAGCTATATGTAACAAGAGGAATCATAATGATTTAGTAATTGAATGGGTATTTGTATATTTTTGTTTTGGGGGTTTTTTAATGTCTTAATGATTTCTTGATCAAAACCTTATTGGAATCAAACTATGCAAATCTACTGGAAATAAACACACGTTGCAGAAATGAAATTGATTGCTGGAAATAAACACACGTTGTAGAAATGAAATTGATTGTTGGAAATAAACACATGTTGCAAAAATGAAATTGATTGCTAGAAACAAATACACATTACAGGAATGAAATTGATTGCTGGAAACAAACACACATTGTAGGAATGAAATTGATTGCTGGAAATAAGAACACATTTTAGAAATGAAAATTTAATCTAAAATGCCTGTAGGAATAAATTTAAAACAAATCTTAACTTTAAAGAGTTGGAAACATTTATAAATTTAACAGAGTTACCTATTTACTTTTGTGAATAGAAATATAAATACTGACAAAATGAAGATCCTAGTTCTTTAGAGGAGTGGGCCCTTGTTCTGCCTATAATAGGATTTGAATAATTCAATTTGCTTTCAAAATAGGAATGGCTATTTCATTGATAAAATATTTTGTATTAAAAATTTACTAAGCTATCCTTTTTTTCTCTATTATTCTATATCTCTATCCATATATATTTTTACTAAATTCCCAGGTCTGTATATATAGATGCTTTGATGGCTGTAACTATTTCATAGATACGATGGAACTTAATCATGCCCAAAATAGATGTTGAATCAAGATGTGCTTGGATGTCCAACTATGTGATAATTGTCTTGATTTTGTTAGTTTAAAAAATTAAGAATCTGTTCCTGATTTAATGGAATCATTGATATTGACAGATCACCGACTATTTGGAATAGATCCTCTTCAGTTCCATTTTTAACTGCAAAAGTTTTGGAGCTTATCTGAAAGAGTACCAAAGCTAAATATAGAGTTCTGTAGCTAAGTCCAAAAATGTGACAACTTGAAATATTATGGTGGAGTTTTGGAACTAACTGTGATGGTTCCAAAATAGATTATGTAGGTTTCAGAACTAACTGTGATGATTTCAGAACAGATTCTGTAGGTTCTAAAACTGATCAAAATAAAGTCCAATTCTTCCAGAAACATGCAATCAACTTCATATTTGTTCTTTAGCCTGCTGATGACCTATTTTATTTCTAAACTAGAATTTTCCATCACACTTATTAGGAATTACAAGTCTTTTAAAATGTTAGAATCACAATCAACAAAAGATGGATAATCACATCCTAACTCATCTCAGATCAAAATAAAAGTTACAAAATGCAATCAGACTTAATAGAAAGAGAGAGTAAGATGAGGTCATTTATTATACATTTATTGGGCATATCTTGGCCTCATCATTTCCCCTATACTTACTTGTTTGTAAGTCCCTTTACAAACTTCATTCTTCAAATTCAGGATTGTATATCCTGCATTCTATTTGATTGCTCAGATCAAATGGATGAAACTGAATATACTAATGCTTATACTCAGAAGTACTATATCCTGCTCCTATTTATACTTTTATTTTCTATTCCTCAAACTAAGTCGGATGTTGAGGTTCTCTATTTTTCCAAGGAGATATGGGGGTGAGAAGAAGAGATGGCCTTGTTCGCATTCCTATCCATATGCTCAGGGGAGTTTCATTGATCCAAGGAATTATTGTGCATAAAGCTTTTGCCCTTTCTAAACTCTAGATCAAATTTGAAGGGGATATTACTTCCCTTCTTTTCAATGGCACCAGGAAAAATTCTCATCTTTTTAAACATGCATCATATATATTATCAAAATTTGCCCTTTCATAAGGGTGAAGACATCCATGCTTTGATGTAAACTGAAAAGATAAGGTCCCTTGAATTTATCATTAAATGCATGGGATTGGAAATATGTAGAAAAGGTGGATGGATTACCATAATGAATTCTCATACAGATGAACTAGCCTTTGACCAATATTTTGACTCCCTTTCTTTCCATGCAATCTGATTTTGAAGAATAGAGACAAATGCATTAAGCTGGCTTTTTCCGACATACAAATTGATCATAAAACTTGTATTTCTTTTTAACATAAAATTGCAGAGGTAAAATTCACAAAGAAGGTTTTTCTATTATGTATTAGCTAAGGAGTAGGTGGTGAAGAAATTAGATTCATCTTTTATTTCATGTGGAAGGCCACATGCTATCCTTGCCAATTGCCAGCGAATGAATTGTTCCTCTAAAAACATGTTATAAATAGGAGAAGGTCTTCTACATGAAAGCAAATTCTCACTCATCATACAAACTATTTGTATTTTCACAAGACATTTATACTTATCATTTTCCTCCTTGTAAAATTTGTCTTCCCATTCTTTCCTTGCTTTCTCTTCTTCTGCCAGTTTACCTTTCAAGTCTGTATTGGATGCTTTGATTTCACTGAGTTCTCTGTATGTGTCATCCCATAACTACTTGAGTGGTAAATAAGTCAATTCAGTCTATGTAGAGACTATTGACATATAGCTCTATCTTGTACATTTTCCCTCATTCTCTATTAGTTGCCTTTTAGTTTCTGCTAATTCCTCATTCTTGGCTGTGAACTAGTTTGTTAATTCTGCAAGGAGCATTTCCTTCTATTCTAACTTGAGTTTGAGGAAATTAAATTCCTCATCCTTTTCCTTGATAATGAGTTCTACTTTAGATAGAAATAGAGCCTATTTAATCTTTTGGTTTTGTTTTTAGTCTAAAAGTTCTTGGGGAGTTAGGCATTCCTCTTCCACCATAGGGGACTTCCCTTTCCTTCTCCAAGATGTCTGTTCATCTTTTGCATGTGATGGTGATGTAGTCTCACCCATTTCTTGGAAAATTGGATCCTCAAATATTTCTTCTTCTTATTCCTTTTATGCTTGGCTTGGTCTAGGAGGAGTCATAGCCATGCTGCCCAAAATATCAGTAGCTTCAGTTTCTAGCCTTTCTTGTTCTTCCAGCTCCTCTAAACTTTATTTAGACTTTTTATGACATTTTCTTTCTTGAGGAGCCTCAAAATGTGTATCCATAGGTCTCCTCTTAAACATATTTTGGTTTTTGCCTTTTGTTTAGGCCTAGGTGAACTGTCATTGTCAGAGACAGGTACCAGTTCTTCTATAGCCTCAACAAAAGAAGAAATGGCTTGAGAAAGTATAGTAGGGTTTGTAATTTTAATTTTTCTTCTAGATTTTCTTCTTGTTGGTATTTCCTCTTCCCTTAATCTTTTCTTTTATTCAGCAATGGTAGCAGTTTTCAAATGAATTGAAGGAGCAGGAGGAGTTGCTATTGTTCTTCTAGAAATACTAGGTTTTTGTCCAAATTTGCCAAGAAATTTGTCCCACATTTCTTCCCCAATTTTTTTGGAAAGGAAATGGTGTTGGCATACCAAATGCACTAACCCATGATGTCTGATTGTTCCTACACCCCAAGAATACCTTTGGGCCATGGTATGGATAAAGTCAAAAAGAAACCCTGGGAGGTTTACTATTTATTCTAGTTTTTCAGCTCCATATCTAAGGTGTATAAGGATTTTTAGGAATTCTTTTCCTACTGTCCCAAATTGTCCATCACAGGTTAAATTATTTGACTATCCAGAATGCTACTCTGTCAAAGGGTTTAGGCAAGCTAGCCCTCTTAACTCCTTTAATGATTTGATTTGTATTATAAATATATTGGGGTTCAGCTTCCCCTTCTTTCAATAGGGTTTCAGTGAGGTCTTTCAATGTTCCTTTGACAAGTTTTGGGACATGCATTATAGGTATTCCAGACATCTCACTTATGATATTCATAGAAAAAGGAATGAAAAACTTCCTAAACTTTGTCCTTGTTTGCTCCAAATTAATAATAAATTCTCTTACCAGTTCATCATTGTATTTGGAAAATTTCCTCAAAAACTCCAGCCATCCTTCCTGTTGAAAGATATTTGCTACTTCTTCATCTGCAAGGAGTTGGGTCTCATTGTCTGGTTTTGAATTCTTTTTGATTCCCATGATTCATTCTTTTTTCCTTTTCTTGTTTTTGAATCTTTCACAGGTTAGTTGAAAATTGCTTTTTTGTATCAGTGGAACTGAAGATTATGGTTATGAAACTAGCAGATTTGGTTGTTGGTTTGGCAAATTTGGTTGCAAAATTACTATACTTAACTATAGAACTACTATACTCAGCTATGAAACTAGTGGATTCGGTAGCTTCAATCATAAGAATGATTCTTTATTGTTATCCACCAACTCATTCCATCATCAATATCCTTCTCATGATTATGCATATTTAACCATGATGTATAATAGATGACTCATCATACTAATCTTTCTAAATCAAGTCTAATCACACATGAAAACTTTCATTAAACCTTTAACAAGTTTAAAAACATAATTACCATCCTTGATGATGTAATCCCTCTGTCATGCAGACACATCATCCCTGAAAAATGGTTAGAAAATAATTAGAATTCAAAAAAAGTTTTATTTGAATTAGCCAAGATCAACCATCATCACTGATTTTCAATTGATCTCTATTATTTATATATATGTATATGTATATATATATATATATATATATGTATGTATGTATATGTATATATGTATGTATGTATATGTATATATATATATATATATATGTATGTATATGTATGTATATATATATGTATATGTATGTATATATATATATGTATGTATATGTATATGTATATGTACATGTATATGTATGTATGTATGTACACACACACACACACACACACATACACACACACACACATTGGGGAAGAGAACGCTATTAACCAATCTTGCCCTAAAAATAGGATACCAAAGCCCCTTCCGTGGGATAGCATCCTTACTCCAATGATTTGGTATAGAATATATGCCATTCACAAGGCTGGTCTTAGTGATCAAATTTGAGAGGCTGGTCCTAATTCAATGTGAAGAGCATACATTCATCCAACTCTTCACATTGAAGGGCTTATTATGTGTGGTATGGTTATCTAGATGGGATTATTGGTTGGCATTGCTTGTTACTCTCATACATTTCAACGAAACAATCTATCGTACAGAGCTTATCTTTTTCTATTTTCTCTTATATGTCGTGAATCTCCTATTTATCTTTTATCTCCAAACCTTTGTTTTGGGTTCATCATGCTTCCTTCAATTCTAGATCTTTTCATCTGATTATTTGATAATTTTAGAAGAACTGGGTTCTTCCATATGATCAAATTATTTGTTTGCTTCAATATACTTCAAGAATTCATCCTTAGTAGGAGGCTTCCTATAAAGTTTTAGCCTATGTCCATTGACCAAGAGTATTCCTCTACTGCCATCAATGGGAAGTAACTGGATAGAACCATTGTCAAATATCTGCTTGATCTGATAAGGTCCCAACCATCTGGTTCTTAATTTACCTTTGAATTGTTGATACTTAGAATCAAACAACAATGCCCAGTCTCCTACTTTGAATTATCTTTCCTTGATATGTGAATCATGCCATTACTTCCTTTGACCTTGGATTATCTCTATTTGGTGAAGTGTTTCCATTCTAAATTCATCTAATTCATTGAGTTAAAGGATTCACTCCTTTTAAGCTACATCCAATTCAATTCCCACCTTAGCTGCTGTCCTCAATGTCTATAGTTCAAACTCAATAGGCAATAAGGGATTTTTCCCATAGACTAACTCATATGGTGAACACCTTTTTGTGGTTTTCCAAGTTGTATTGTAAGCCCAAACAGCTTCAGGTAGTCTTTTTACCCAATCTCTTCTTTCAGCTTCAACTATTTTAGTGAGGATGTTTTCTAATTCTTTAGTTGTTACTTCAACTTATCCATTTGCTTGCAGGTGATAAGGAGATGACTTTCTATGATTGATCTGATAATACATTGTGAAAGCCTAGATTATATTGGACATAAATTGTGGTCCCTAGTTTGAAACTAAGCTTCTTGGTGCTCCAAACTTTACCATAATTCTGTGCCAAAGAAAATCAACAACTACTTCTTTAGTGGCATTTATTAACGCCTGCACTTCTACCCATTTTGTTACATAATCAGTACACACAAGAATATACTCTTTTCCTTGTGAAGGAGGATTAAAAGGTCCAAAAAAATGCAATCCCCATCTCTCAAATGGTTCAATCACTACTTGTAGTTGCAGAGGCATTTCATTGGTAATGGTTGGCTATCCCATCCTTTCACAAGGGTCACACCGCCTAATATATCTCTTCACATCTTTATACAAAGATGGCCAATAGTAACCAGTGCCAAGTATCTTGTGAACTATTCTTTTCACTGAATAGTGTCCTCCACTTTGTTCATCATGACATGCCCAGAGGATGTCAACAATTTCATCTTCTCTTACACACCTGCGTAAAACCAAATCAGGACCACATTTAAATAACATTCCATTTAACCATTTGAACTGTGCACTGGTTTTGATTAATTTTTTATTTGTTTTTTAGTGAAAGGAGGAAACTTCCCTATTGCAAGATAATTTTCCATGTCAACAAACCATGGTGTGTTAGTTGAAATAACAAACAATTGTTCATTTGGAAAGCTATCTTTGACTGGATTTTGCTCCCTTATATTGGTCAATCTTGACAAGAAATCAACAACCATATTAGATTTTCCTAGATTGTCCACAATGGTAATATAAAATTCTTGTAGAAATAATGAACATCTAATTATTCTACCTCTAACCACAAGTTTGTTCATTAAATATTTAGTTATTGAGTGATCTGTATGTACAAATATCTTGTACTCTATAATGTAATGTCTAAATTTATTGATTGCATAGATCACGGCCAAAAATTCTTTTTCAGTGGTAGTGTAATTTATTTTAGTGGGAGTAAGATTTTTAATGATATAGTAAATAACATATATTCTTCCTTCTTCATCTCTCTGTCCCAAAACTACACCAATTGAGGTGTTTGAGGCATCAGTTTGGATGTGAAAAGGTTTTTCCCAATTAGGTCCTTGCAATATTGGGGTAGTTACTAATTTTTATTTAATTTCTTCAAAAGCATGTTGACACTGTTCATCCCAAAGAAATTCATAGTCCTTGGTAAGCAATTTAAATATGGGGGCAACAATTTTACTAAAATCCTTGATAAAATGCCTATAGTATCTAGCATGTCCTAAGAATGATTTGATATCTATAGGAGTTTGAGGAATAGGCAAGTCTAAGATAATCTTGATTTTGTTTTGATCAACCTGAATTCTTCTTTTTGAAATATGGTGCCCTAATATAATCCCTTCATCAACCATCATTAAACATTTCTCATGATTAAGAGATAATTGATGTTGTTTAGATCTTGTTAATACTCTATCCAAATTTTTTAAGGCATCATCAAATGTATCTCCATATACAGTAAAGTCATCCATGTATACCTCCACACAGTCATTTGTTAGGTCTACAAAAATTGCTAATACAACTCTTTGAAAGGTTACTGGAGCATTACATAGTCTGAATGGAAATACCCTGTAAGCAAAGGTACCCCATGGACAAGTAAATATAGTTTTGTCCTGATCTTCAGTAGCAATTTTGATTTGATTGTATCCACTAAATCCATCTAAGAAGGAAAAGTACTATTTACCTAAAAGATTGTCTAAGACTTGATCTATGAATGGTAAGGGAAAATAATCTCTCAAGGTGGCTTTGTTCAGTTCCCTATAGTCAACACAAATTCTCCATTTTCCATTCTTTTTAGGAACAATTACAAGAGGAGACACCCACTGGCTATCTAAGATAAGGTAGATAAAACCTACTTGTAATAGTTTTTCAATTTCTTGTTTGACTATATCCCTTAAGGTTGGATTAATCCTTCTTTGAGGTTCCCTAACTAGCCTAATATTTTTAGTATAAATGTGATGGGTGTAGATACTTGGATGAATTCCTTTCACATCTCTATAGTCCCAAGAAAATGCTTTAGTATGATTCTTCAGAACATCAAACAATTTGACTTCTTCATCATTATTTAACCATCTATTAATACTCAAAAATTTTCTTGGTTGAATCTCAACGTGTTTGGTTCCAGGATATGATGAACTGATTTATTGAAAGGGTTCCATTAAGGTGTTTAGTGGACAGGCATGTGGTAACAATATATGATATGTAGCAACATCTCCAAAAGTTCCTAAAGGCAAAATGTTGGACAAAGGACAACAAGAAGAGTTATGATACTTATCTTGTTATAGGTAAATCTCCTTGTTATTGCTGTTTTCAAAAAATTCGTCACCATCTCTTGATATCTATAAACCTAATGCTACATATCCTTCCTCTCCCCAAGAGAAATCACATTCTTCCAGAGTGAAGTTTTCTTCATTTGTAAAGAATTGGTGTGGTTCCAGAATTAATTGTGATGGTTCTAGAACTAACTGAGATGGTTTCAGAACTAATCTTGACTACTCTAATGATGATTGATGTTCATTTAATGAAGGATTAACCATATCATCTATTTCTCGTACATGATCCTGTAATGTTATCATAGCCAAAGAAGACAAATTTTTCTCATTAATATCAGGATTATTAACCCATAATTTTGCTTGATTATCAATAAAAGGTCGTGCAAATGGATATAAAAAAATTTTCTTAGAATTCTTAACATTTGAAATAGTCATATCACCTGACCTGAAATCAATTAAAGTAGTAACTGTAGCTAACCATGGTCACCCCAAAATAATAGGATAACCAAGTGTTTTACCTTTTGGATACAATATAAGGAATCCAATTGGATATTCCCATGATTCCACCATTACCGCCACATCTTCAATAACTCCTTTTGGTTTTGCTACAAACTGATCTGCCATCTACAATATGGTATTAGTAGGTTGTATGCCTATTAATGGTAATGTTTTCAAAGTGTCCACTATCATTACATTGATAGCTGCACCCAAATCAATCAAAACATTATGTATATCCTTATTCCCTATAGAAATAGAAATAACAAGGCTTCCAGGATCTCCATATTTAGGTAGTAGGATTTTTCCTACTAATAAATCAACAAGTTTTTTGTCTACCTGAATAGTCTTGGGGTATTGCTTCTTTCTTCTAGGTTTTTCAAAACATAACAATTTTATTAACTTGTTCAACTCTAGAATATCCTTAATTGCTTGTAACAATGGTATTTCAATATTTAATCTTCTTAGTTCCTACACCAATTGAGATTCCTTAAGTTCTATGGTTTCTTTAAGTCTTTCTGGAAATGGAATCTCAGTAGAATTCTTTTCTGGTTCCTTATTTTTTTCTTTGTCATCTTCCTTAGGTGTAACTTTGCTAGGAATTTTAGCTTCTTATGTCATCTCAGTGATTGTAATAGGTGGACACCTAACTATTTTTCTAGATTTGGTTTGAATGTTTTTACAATCCATTATATTTAAATCAACTGATTTTTTTAGTTGTATTTCATATACAGGATTTGTTTGTTTATTTCTTGAGTTTGCTACTGGTTGTGCTAGCATTTGGGTTTGGACTATGTTTTCAATCTATGGATTTTGTGCTGGAGGTCCCATTGTGCCTTGTTGGTTTTAATTTGGATATGTTTTTCCTTGCCCATAATTGCTAGGGCTCCATCTAGGTTGTGGCCAAGCATAAGGATTCCCTTGACCAGCCCAAGGTTGTTTATGCCCTTGAGTATTCCAAGATTGACTTACCTAATCCTGAGGATGCCATGTGGGTTGAGGGGCCCAAGGTAGCTATCCCTAAGTTTTTGGTACTATTTGAGCTATCCATGGCATCATCTAGGGATTAGGAGCTAGTCTTGGCATAAACTATCTTTGATTAGGTTGTCTCTGAATAAAATTTAATTCTTCTATGATGGATGATGTATTGGTTTGTTTGAGCTGATTTTTTATGAGTGGAAGAAGAGAACAAGCATGAGTATCATGTTATTTAGATTCAAAGATAAGACATACTTCCATTTTATCCAAATGACATTCCCATATTGCATGTTTCTTCTTGCATCTAGGATAATACATAGCTAATGGTTCAAGTTGGGCATTTGATTTAGCTTGCAATCAATCCATGGTGGAGGTTAATTAAACTAATATATCTATTTTAAATTTTTCCAATTCATCCATCAATTTGTTCATATCTGGATTCAAATTTTTAATCATTTTTACTTTTCTAGGTCCACCCCTTGTTCTTGAATAGTTTCTACAAATATATATGATTTCATCCATTCTTAATTGAGAAATGTTTCCTTTGCCAATTAAATCAAGGGTTTCCTTGGATTCATCATCCAGTCCTTTGAGAAAAATGGTTTTATTTATATTTTCTTGAAGTACAAATCCACATCTTTTACTCACAAAGAGGAATCTGTCCAAATAATCCTCCATATTTTTGTCTTCTTCCTGTTTGATTTGGAAAAAATCTTCCTTTCAATTTATTCCTCTATAATAATCTTGATATTTATCTAGGAAGATAGTTTTCATTTATTCCCAATTAGTAATAGAATTAGATGTTAATCCCATAAACCACCTCATTGCTACATCTTTCAGGGTAGATGGAAATAACTTCAGTTTTTGATTATTTGTTTGGTAATCATAAGTCTGACATAGTACTTTAAATTTAAACAAAAATTGGTTAGAATCCTTAGATGACATTACTCTAAATGTGGGCAAGTGTGCACGTGAAATATTTTTCATAGTGGTTTTATCATCCTTGATATGAATGGGATAGGTAAAGGTTCACTCAGGTTCTCTTCCAACTTCTCGTTCCATCTCTTTGGTATTTTCTAACCCTTTCTCCCAATCAATGTGGTATGTGGTCTGTTTTGGGGATGGTGAAAAGTCAGGAGTAGGGGGTTGACTACTCAATTGAGAATCAAAACTTTCCCTTAATGGATCTTGAGAAATAATCCTTCTTCCTAAGGTTTTACTTGGTTCTGGTGACTGATCCAAAAATTCCAAAGATGGAAATTTTACTTCTTGTCTTGTAGGAGATAATGGTGCTTCCAATTCTTGCTCAACATCCTTTCTTAAACTAGAGGATGATGGAATTTCTTGTTCAGATATTTTGGGGAGAAATCTTCCCTTGGAATCTTGTGGTCTACTCATAAATTAGGGAAATATCTTTAATTACTAAATGAATGATTGTTTCTCTTATTGACACCTAATTATAAAATTCAAACTAGTATTCCTTGGCAACAGTGCCAAAAATGTTGGGTGTCATCATTCCCTTCATTTAATCAACTTTATGTTGATGTCATATTTAACTAGGGCTATGTTTAAAGCTATATGCAACAAGAGGAATTGTAATGATTTAGTAATTGAATGGGTATTTGTATATTTTTGTTTTGGGGGTTTTTTAATGTCTTAATGATTTCTTGATCAAAACCTTATTGGAATCAAACTATGCAAATCTGTTGGAAATAAACACATGTTGCAGAAATGAAATTGATTGCTAGAAATAAACACACGTATAAATGAAATTGATTACTTGAAATAAACACATGTATAAATGAAATTGATTGCCAGAAACAAATACATGTTGCAAGAATGAAATTGATTGTTGGAAACAAACACATGTTATAGGAATGAAATTGATTGCTAGAAATAAGCACACATTGCAGAAATGAAAATTTAATCTAAAATGCCTGCAGGAACAAATTTACAACAAATATTAACTTTAAATAGATGGAAGCATTTATAAATTTAATAGAGTTACCTATTTACTTTTTTGAATAGAAATATAACTACCAACAAAATGAAGATCCTGGTTCTTTGGAGGAGTGGGCCCTTGCTCTACCTAGAATAGGATTTGAACAATTCAATTTGCTTTTAAAATAGGAATGGCTATTTCATTGATAAAATGTTATACATTACAAATGTACTAAGCTATCCTTTTTTTCTCTATTCTTCTATATCTCTATCCATATATATTTTTACTAAATTCTCAAGTCTGTATATATAGATGCTTTGATGGCTGTAACTATTTCATAGATACGATGGAACTGAATCATGCCTGTAATAGATGTTGAATCAAGATGTGGCTGGATGTCCAACTATGTGATAATTGTCTTGATTCTGTTAGTTCAAAAAATTAGGAACCTATTCTTGATTTAATGGGATCATTGATCTTGACAGATCATCAGCCATTTGGAATAGATCATCATTAGTTCCATTTTTAGCCACAAAAGTTCTGGATCTTATTTGAAAGATTATTAGATCTAAATATAGATTTTTAGAGCTAAGTCCAAAAATGTGACAACTTGAATTAGTATGGTGGAGTTTTGGAACTAACTGTGATGGTTCTAGAATAGATTTTGCAAGTTTCAAAACTGTGATGATTCTAGAACAGATTCTACAGGTTCTGAAACTAATCAAAATTGAGTCCAATGCTTCCAAAAACATGCAATCCACTTCATATTTGTTCTTTAGCCTACTGATGACCTATTTTATTACAAAACTAAAATTTTCCAACACACTTGTTAGGAATTATAGGTCTTTTAAAACGCTAGAATCATAATCAACAAAAGATGGATAATCACATCCTAACTCATCTCAAATCAAAATAAAAGTTACAAAATGCAATAAAAATTAGTAAAAAGAGAGAGTAAGATGAGGTCATTTATTATACATTTATTGGGCATATCTTAGCCTCATCACATATGGTCTCCTTCATGGAAAAGACCTTCAAGGGTGACTAGCCCTTATGAATCTTGTTAGATTTTAATTAAACTATTTACTCCTCATTTTGATGTTGAAGATTTTCTTGATCCATTGAACATAATTCTAATTCATGTTTGTCATTTTCAAAGACCTACTAGTGAGATTTATTATCTGGCACTGATGGTTTGACTACCACTTTGACTACCATATGGGAGATCAAAATAAGTTCCCAAAGCTACTAATCTATCAACATGTTGATTCTAGTCCCTTGGCACTACTTAGATGTTAAAGGCCTCAAAATCCTCAATTATGTCCCACACCCTATGTTTTTAGGACTTCATCAAGGGATTCTTGGTGATATTATGGCCTCTAACCTAGTGGACTATTAGCTCACTATCCCCATAAACTTATAACTATTTGATCCCTCTCCTACTATCCCATTGAAGACCATGGATAAAAACCTCATACTCTATTGCATTATAGGAGCAACTAAGTTAGAACTTATAAGAAGAGAAATATTCATCATTGGAAGGGGATACTAGCATTACACCTACACCTATTCCATATTTTCTCCTTGAACCATCAAATAACAATTTCCATAAGCCATTGGGATCTTCTTGAGATCTCATGAGGGATGGCATGGACTGATTTTCTTCATGTAAGTATTAAACACCCAGGTGTTTTTTCTCAACACATTCTAAGGGGTCAACCAACTGATTGTCATTCCATAGCTCATCTAAGAACATATCAGGTATCTCCTTAGGATGAGTTTTTAGTTCTTGACTAGCTATGAATTCATCTTCATCAAGGATGGTGCAATTAATGTTTATGCTATTTGGCCCATAAGGTTCAATGTGGAACTATGCAATAGGCTCAACTTTGATGGATACTTTGGTACCATATCTTATTTTAAATGTCATGCATGACCAGTATACTACTAGATAACCTCCAATATTTCTTATGAATTCTCTAGATAAGCATAGTGCAAAATAGGTGGCACATCTATGATCAACACATATTGAGCCACTGAGATGCTAGGATAGGTATGTAGGGTCAAGTTGAGATCTTTGATGATACCAAATGGCTTGGTGGAATATCTATCAAACTACAACACTCCTTTGAATTGGGGCTCATATTTTAGACCAAGTTGGTCTACTATAGACTTTAACATTATTGAAGTACTATCTCTACTATCTACTAAGTAGTTATGTACCAAAGAGTTACGAATGATCATAGAAATATAGAAAGGATGAGGTTTAACCATCTTACCTGATTACCCTACACTAGATCCTTTGGTTACATTCGTAAGAACCACATTTTATTTGCTTGGTTCCTTCTCAGGACCCTTGATCTTTGATAATCCTTCTTGAAGGATATCTATCTATCCAGGTATGGACAACATATCCCACATTGGCACACTCACATTGGACTTTTTCATATATTCTATAATGTTGATGGGTGGACCATCAACCTTTGGTTATTCTTTGGGAGCCACAACTGTACCTTAAATTTATGAGTTTTAGGAAACAAAGGTATTCCCCTGATTTTGATTCTTTGAATCCACTGGAACCTTTGGAGTAACAACAAGTTCATTTGGATTTGCTATTGAATGGGTGATGGTTCCAATCTCTTTGATTGCCTCCTCATTAGCATCCATGTTTCTTCTTTTGAATCTTATATTAGCTGCCACTAAGATGTATGCTTGGATAGAATTATCCTACTAATTGAGTGCATAACACTCTTCTTGCTCATAGTTAACCATCGTATCACCCAACTGGCTTGGTCCTTCATTAGAGTTTTGACCTTGTTGAGGCTCTTCTATTTTTGTCATCATGGGTACCTCTATGTTTTGAGCCATAAGAGCTTTATTGTACCCATAATTTGTAGTTTTCTATCATTGAACATTGAAATCTTGGTTGAAGTCAATGTTTGGGGCAATGGATTGCCCAAAAGATTGATTCCAAGGCATGGTAACCTTAGTCTCTTGAGCAACATTATTTTGAATAGGGACCAAAGTGTTAGATGTACTTGTAGCATTTAAATTATAATTACTTTATCTATTATAGCTAGGCTACCCTTGTCCCTAGCCTTGATGTTATCCTTGACCTTGGAAGTTTCTTTTGTAGGGTGGCCTTGTTGCTTGGTAAGATTACTGATAAGGTTGATATGAGGCTTGATAAGGCTTATTAAATTTGGCCTGCTACCTTTTCACATTTACTAGTTCATTCCCCAAGGATTGAAACATGCTCTTAATCTCTTGAAAGTTCTTATGCTCTTGGGAATCACTAGATTGACTTATGGAAGCCTTTCCTTGCTTTGGTGAGGGTATAGTAACAATAATTGGCATATGAGGAATGACACAAAGGGGAGGAATAAAGATAAGAGGTGGTTATATTTTAGGGAATAAAGGCATTGATGGTCTTGGTGTGAGATTCCAACTTATACTAGATAATGTTTTTCTCTGATGGCTACCTCATATGCATTTGGCAATGTGTTCCCTCCCATAGATTAGATCATTACTGCATTGTCACTATTAAGAACATTCAAATAGTATAGGAAATAAAAGTTTGGGGTAGGCTTAACAAAGATTGGGATGCCATCCCAAGTCTTTTAAAACCTTGTATTGATGTCTTAAATAAATTTATGAGAAGATCTTTTAATTGTGGTTAGCTATTTTACAAGTGATAAATTGTCACTTTTTTCTTCAATTCTTTTACATTATGCATCTCCTAATTGATCCCATGACGTAATGGAGTTAGCAATAAGGATTTTATACCAATATAAGGCTTCTCCTTTGAAAGATATGGCTAATAACCTAATTTCCACATTTTCCTTATTGACATTATGCATATTGCAAAAATTAGCTACATCCATGAGGTGCTCAGAAGGGGTTATAGATTGGTCTCCAATAAAATAGGGGACACTTTTAAGAGCTACTACTAGAATAGGATCATATTTTGGAAGGTCTAATAGGATTTGACTATTAAAATCCACAAAGGGAAAAACTCTGGGGGCTACCATGGCAATGAAAGGGATTAACAAAGATCTTCTTGTAAGGGTATGCCTTAAAATTGATTTAGGAATAAAGTTGCCTCTATAGGGATGTGTGTTAATAAATCTTAATCTTTTTACTATGTTCAAAGGCAATTAAAAAAATTCAAAGGGAATACCTCCAGAAGATGATCTTATAGTCACCTTTGGCATGAGATGTAGTCATTGCTCTAATACTATAATGTTAAATATTATTTTGGAATCACCAAATGTTATTGCATGAAAGCTATAACTATTGTAAATTGATCAAACTATCATTAAACTTTGATCAATATTATTTGAAAGTAAGTCCCACCAGGCATGCCAAAAACTATTATGATGTGAGATTGTACCCTTGTGGAAGGGTTATTTAGGCTCTTCCACTCATAGTCACAATATGGGAGCAACCCTAGGCTATGGGTATCCTATAATAGGGTTGAACCTTTAGAGAAGGCTAACTTCCTTTTGATGGATCACCTAAACTAATGATTCTACTTGGAAAAGGGTTAGAAAGGGGGAAATAGGGCTCCTAAGAAAGCTAACAAGGTGATGCACCAAATTTAAATGAGGCTCTCATATGCTTGAACCCACACTATATCAATATAAGATAATACTAGCTCACATAATCTCATAATCCAACAAATTGCATAAGTATTTCATAAACTAGGTTCAGGAAGTGATGCATGGAAACAAATAGGAGTTTTATGAGACACAAAAAGCTTACATAAATGGTAGGAAGAACACTAATTAGACCTGTAACTAAATTTAAAACACCGTAAAAGAGGTAAGCAAGAAGGATAATGGATATGGAAGAATCTCCTTCACAAGGCCATCATGCACAAACTTACTAAACGCCAATCCAAGGTAAGAGATAGGCAAATAAAGTATTTTATTAATTTAATAGGTATTTATTACAAATTTTGATAGGGTATAGCCTTATCAAATGAGAGTCTCTTGCTATTCAGAATTAAGAGATAAATTCCTTTAATAAAGTGAGTGAGACTTTTTCTTCTGAAATCTCCCAGAGAATTACAATGTGAAAGAGAATGAAAGATATAGAGAAAGGTCCAAGAGAAAGGATATCATAAAATAAAATTAGTAAATAAGCTACCACCTTTTTATGAATGCTCCACCATCTTTATATCAAATTAGATTCAATACATCATAAGTAAAATAGCCTTCATTTGTCTCAATATCCTCTAAATCTTTTCATTGGTTGAACAACACACTAGAGGACAAGAGTTTGAAAAAGGTGATGAGTCATGATATTATTATGAAAAAAATCCTTAATCACCCTAAAAATATATTAAATGATCTATCTATTTTCTCTAATCACTATATCTCCATCTTGGGACTTTACGCCATCTTCTACTTGACTTTCTTGTGAAGACAAAATCTTCATATATATGGACTTGATAGAACCATGACTATGTCTATTTTGGGTGGCCATAGGTACTTGTTTATCAAAGCTATAACTATTTAAAAAGATGAGACACTTCTCCATAATTACATATCTACCCCTTATCTTAGTATTTGAGCATAGGTCTTTGCTATAGATTGAAAACCAATTTAATTTATTGGTTTTCATATAGTCGTATATCAATGAAGATCTACAAGTTGCATAGCCTCATTCCTAAACTATATTATGTTTATAAAAAACTATCATGCCTCATAATCTTAATGGTAACAAAGATTCATCATTAATAATCTTGACTTTATTGGTTGTGTCTACTTAATGGTGCTTGATTGAGCTCTAATGGTGACATAACCCTTTGAAACATTTGCTCTTGGTTTAACCTGAACCATAGTTGACCTTTATTTGAAGTTTCCTAGCTTCAAATTTTAATATTAGTCATCAATCCGTATGTAGGGATCTCACATTATGCCAATTTTCATCTCTTCATTCATTCTATATACCTACAATCAGTCTATGCTAGTTCCTATGCTTGTGCCATATGTCATCATCTCATTCATCTTTAAGAACATTGACCTTTGACCATATATGCACTATTGATCTATTTTTACACAACTTGAATTCATTGTTAGGTTGTGGAGCTAAAAGCTTCACTGATGCAGACATGGAGGAGGTTGCAGAAGAGTTGCAGAAGTGTCACAGAGACTGGCGTTTGGTCTGGCCAATCGACGTCGGCAGTATTGGACAAGAAGGCAACCGACGTCGGTCATGGATCGGCCGGCGTCGGTGACCCCCAGGCAGACAGGGACCGACGTCGGTCGCCTGTGTGGTTCGACTGTGAGCTAATTACGGGCAGTTAGCTAACGAACCAAGTGTTTGCATGAAGAGAGCTATTTTTAGACTGAGAGCTACAGATCCAATTATTTTAATTAGATGTCTAATTATTGTTTGGATGAGATCTATATAATAGTCTCATGGTTGTATTGGAAAAGTGTTCTAGTTTGAGTTGAGCAAGGTTTGTTCCTTCTGTGTGTGAGGTGAGCAAGGGTGTTCCTCCTAGTTCCACAGTACCAGGTGTAGGTGCTGGATTGGAGAATCGGCAGGGTTCTTCATGTATGTAGGATCTTGGTCACAGTTGCATGGCCTATATAGGAGATCTACATGGTAAGTAAGATCATTGATCTGCAGGTGTATGTGTGTGCAAGGTCAAGGTTCATAGGTGAGCAGAACCATGTTTGATTTGTAGGTGTTCAGGATCATATAGACATCAACACAACAGGGAGCAGTATCAGGCAGGATCTACTTGGAGTACAGGTGTGTACTTGGATAGAGCTAAGAGGAAGGCAAGGGATTTTCTTCCATAAGTATGGTCTGTTGAATTGTAGGTTGTTGCAGGTTCATGAGAGATCTACTTGAAGTATGTGGAGTACTTGTTTGAGTGTGTGGAGCACTTGTGGTGTGCATGGAGCACAGGTGGTGAACACCAACTCTGTATTTTGAGTTGGGTGTTGGGACTTGAGAGGGAGAGCTTTGGGGAGAAGATTTACTGTTCACTTGAGGTGTGGGAAACCTCTATAAGGTGGTGGAGAAGAAGTGGCATCTTCTTTATTGTATTCTTTTCTGTATAAAGTGTTAATACAATTTGTGTATTGTCTCTCATATCATGTGTTATTCTGAATTCTAGTTACTTGGTGAATCTGGTTAATTTCTGCATATTAAGTTGCTTGGTTTGGTAATCATATTGTGCTCTTTTGGTGGAGCAAGATCCTGACAAGTGGTATCAGAGCAAGGTTGTTAGCTCATAGCTTGATACCACTGACAAGTGGTATCAGAGCTTTTGGTTGGGATACTAACAGATTGGTTTAGATCTGGGTAGTGTGTTTTGATTACAGGTCACTCTCAGGGGTTTCTGATTGAGTGGGAGTAGAGCAATGGCAGATGAAAGTAAGCTAAGAATGGAGGAGTTGAAAAGCACAAATGGTCACTCACGGTCCTATGGAAAGAAAGAGCAGGTAAAAGATTATTGTTGGTTGGTAGCAGATCAACATGAAGGAACTGAAGAAGCAGATGTTGTAGGTGTTATTGCACAGGATGTTCTTGGAGGTTTCTTGGATAAAGTTGAATCTTGGATAAAAGATTCGGTTGCCTCTTTCCATGCAGTTCTAGGTAGAGGAGCTGGTAAGCCTTGCCAAAGAATTGGCAAAGGGGAAGTGAAGCTGAAATTGCAGGCGGCCAACACACAGGTGTTGATGAAGGTCATGCAGGTCCCAGGTTTGGAGATATGGCTAATTTCTTCAGAAAGATTGGGTGATGAGAGATGCACAAGAACTCTCACAACAGATGCACTTGAATTAGCTGGTGGTAAGAAAATAGGTACCCTTTATCTACTTGTTTATATTACTGATTCTTCTTTTGTTGCGGAGACGTGGCTTTGTAGGCTTGGTCACATGAGCAGGAAGGAGATGCATGTTCTTAAGCGGAAGATAGATATATTTGACAGGCTTAAGAACTGGAAAGCCTTGGTGTTTATGGAGGAGATGGCAGACAGAACCCAGTGGATGTGGCTGGATACTTCTGAGCAGGGCAGTTTGGACATGGGTATTGATTCAAAGGAGCTTGCGGGTAAAAAGTCATCACTCACAGGTGAACATAGGTACCGATGTCAGTCAGGAGAAATCGGCATCGAACAGACAGGTGCCGATGTCGGTCACGTGCAGACCGAAGCTGGCGATGTCGGGTAGGGTAAGACTGACGTCGGTCAGGGGATCGACGTCGGCAGTCGGTAAGACCGATGTCGGTCAAAGGACCGACGTCAGCAGCAGGGACACTGCAGGGTCGGTAGTCAGGGACAGACGCATGGAACTGACGTCAATCGGATGCAGACTGTGGGGTGACCGAGGTCGGTCACTGTAATGGATTTTGGGTGGACAACACACTGTCAAGGAGTCTCAAACACCCATATGGAGGACTGAAGACGTAAGTAGGCCCTCAAATTCGTTGTTCCTCTTCTTTATACATGTTGCTGATTGTAAAGCAGGAAGGATCCAGGAAATAGGTGTGAGCTTGGCATGGATGAGGATGTGATTCCTTGGAAGAGAACCAAACAGGTGTTTTGGGGAGAGATGTCAGCTGGATGAAAGCACAGAGACGAATGGATTCCTTAGTAGAAGAATAGAGAGAACGGATACTTGAGATGGAAGACCAGGTATATGGTCTTGAGGAGTTGCAGGACAGTGGTACAGGTTTTGACAGGTGGAGAATGAAGCATGGCTTCAGTCAATGTCAGGGTAACTACTGTGGTTTTGTCTTACCAGGGGGATGATGAGTCATGACATCATTTTGTTGCTGTATGTGGATAGTATGCTAGCTAGCAGGGGTGTACATACAGGGTTTCACTGAGCTAAGGGTAAGATTAGTTTAGTGGCATGTCATGAGGAGTTTGGAGCAGCGAAATTCTTTGACATGGGAGACATGGAGATCACAGGTTGATTTTGTCTCGAGTGGGAGCTGATGTGAATCAGGTGTTGGCGAGGTTCAGGATACAGAGCCGGAGCACACTAAGGGCTGGACAGGTACAGTGTCCGAAATCACATGAGGTCTGGTATAGACCTGAGTATTCCCATGCAGTGGGAGCTGTCAGAGAGTTAGGAGCCAATTCGGGGAAGTGGGTTCTCAGGTACTTGAGAGGGACCGGCAGCAGGGATTCATGCTATGCAAGATCAGGACTTCACTACATGTGTTTGTAGGTTCAGATGTGGCAGGGTACTCAGATGACAGGAGGTACATCACAAGTTGTGTGGTGGGTTGTCTTCAGGATTGATCTTGAAGAGGGATACAAACTAGGAAACAGATTAGACGGGGTATAGGTACAGGTATAGTGCAGCTGTTTATCTCCAAGTGGGAGATTGTTAGGTTGTGGAGCTAAAAGCTTCACTGATGCAGACATGGAGGAGGTTGCAGAAGAGTTGCAGAAGTGTCACGAAGACTGGCATTTGGTCTGGCCAACCGACGTCGACAGTATTGGACAAGAAGGCAACCGATGTCGGTCATGGATCGGCTGGCGTCGGTGACCCCCAGGCAGACAGGGACCGATGTCGGTCGCCTGTGTGGTTTGACTGCGAGCTAATTATGGGTAGTTAGCTAACGAACCAAGTGTTTGCATGAAGAGAGCTATTTTTAGACTGAGAGCTGCGGATCTAATTATTGTAATTAGATGTCTAATTATTGTTTGGATGAGATCTATATAATAGACTCATGGTTGTATTGGAAAAGTGTTCTAGTTTGAGTTGAGCAAGGTTTGTTCCTTCTGTGTGTGAGGTGAGCAAGGGTGTTCCTCCTAGTTCCACAGTACCAGGTGTAGGTGCTGGATTGGAGAATCAGTAGGGTTCTTCATGTATGTAGGATCTTGGTCACAGTTGCATGGCCTATATAGGAGATCTACATGGTAAGTAAGATCATTGATCTGTAGGTGTATGTGTGTGCAAGGTCAAGGTTCACAGGTGAGCAGAACCATGTTTGATTTGCAGGTGTGCAGGATCATATAGATAGCAACACAACAGGGAGCAGTATCAGGCAGGATCTACTTGGAGTACAGGTGTGTACTCGGATAGAGCTAAGAGGAAGGCAAGGGATTTTCTTCCATAAGTATGGTCTGTTGAATTGCAGGTTGTTGCAAGTTCATGAGAGATCTACTTGAAGTACGTGGAGTACTTTTTTGAGTGTGTGGAGCACTTGTGGTGTGCATGGAGCACAGGTGGTGAACACCAACTCTATATTTTGAGTTGGGTGTTGGGACCTGAGAGGGAGAGCTTTGGGGAGAAGATTTAATGTTCACTTGAGGTGTGGGAAACCTCTGTAAGGTGGTGGAGAAGAAGTGGCATCTTCTTTATTGTATTCTTTTCTGTATAAAGTGTTAATACAATTTGTGTATTGTCTCTCATATCATGTGTTATTTTGAATTCTAGTTACT